>VXAL01018004.1:75734-206188 GCA_013399475.1 Chauna torquata | reverse complement strand
CTGCTCCTGCTGGCCACACTGTTTCTAATAGAGGCCAGGATGCCATTGGCCTTCTTGGCCACCTGAGCACACTGCTGGCTCATGTTCAGCCTTGCATCGATCAACACTCCCAGGTCCCTTTCCTCATCACTGTCTTCTAGCCACTCTGCCCCAAGCCTATAGCGTTGCATGGGGTTATTGTGGCCGAAGTGCAGGACCCGGCACTTGGCCTCGTTAAACCTCATCCCGTTTGCCTCAGCCCAGCAGTCCAGCCTGTCCAGATTCCTCTGAAGGGCCACCCGACCCTCAGGCAGATCGACACTACCGCCCAACATGGTGTTGTCTGCAAGCTTACTGAGGGTACACTCAATCCCCTCATCTAGGTCATCAGTAAAGATATTAAATGTCTAGTATGCTGAAGTTCTGATGCCAGGGAGTTACCCAAAAATGTCTTGTTCTCTCAGACCCTCTCTTAACATCTGATCAGTTGTTCATGTTCCTTGCTTAAGATGGAAAGGAGCCTCCTTCCAAACCCAGTGATATGCCTACAATTAGAAAAAGAACAGGAGATGTGGGCAGGGGAGGGATGTGCTTTGTACATGGCACCAAACAGCATCCCACTGGGGAGAATGTAGAACCTGCCTGAGGAGGACCTCATGTTCCTCTGGAGCCTGCTGTCTCATATGGCCTCAAGAAGTAGTTAGTTGACAATATTTGCTCTGTGCTTTTTAGAGAATGCCTTTGGAGTTCAGTGATTCGGTTTCTTATAGCTGATAGCTGTGAAGGCAGCAGAGAACTGTCATTACTCATCTCCTTCTAGCTCCTTGCAGGAGCTGGTATCCCTGAGGAGCCACTTCTGGCCCTGGTGCTTCTCTAGTTTGCTATCATATGAAAATCCCTCCTTACACCAGCCCTGGCTTCCCTGTGGCATCCCCAGAGATCCGTCTCTGTACCTCCCCAGCACGACAAAACTCTTTGTGGGAGAATCTTGCTAGCTCCATGCTGCAAGAACTCTGCTCCCTGCCAGTCACCGATGGCATTGTTTTTTGCTTTCCTGAACAGAGAGGATTAATGAAAAAAACACTGAAGAAGCCCATAAGAGGAATAAGAACAATGACAAAGCAGAGAAGAAATCCCAGCCAAACACACCTTCCACTTAGTGGGAGAGAAGAGGGGAAGCCTAAAGCTGCAGCACAAATACTGATTATTCCTGTCAAGGATTTGCTGCTGTTGCTAAGTTACTGGCCTCTTTGGAAAAACCTTGAAGTATGGGGTACATTAGGAGCTCATTAGGGTCCCGGGGACTTGCGCTAAATGTACAATATGTCTCCGTGCAAAACGCACATCAGAAATAACAGAAACTTCCTGCCCAGAGTTTGGATATTTGCTCATTTCTCTGCTCCTCCTTACTCCTGCATTGCTTCGTTTGTTCTTTTATGACAGCCGAGCTGTTTGACAGGACGGCAGAGGTTGCCTGGAATAGATGGAGATGAGCTCCACTTCACTTGGTAAACTTTCCGGCTTTTCATGAAAGTTCCCCAGCAGGGGAACGCAGAGAAGGAGGGAGGATGAATGGAGATGCATCTCCGATCTGTTCAGAGTGTAGGTTTAATGACACTCCAGGGATTTTGAGACAAGTTTGCAGAGCGAAGAAGTCTGAACTTTAGAAAGCCAGGGGTGCAAGCCGTGCACCAGCTTGCTGGGGCAGGCAGTAAGGCCCATTTAACTTTGAGGTGTCAGAGCCACAGAGCAGAATCTGCAGCCTGGAGCTGGCTGCCTAGGTGTGACGGAGGAACCCCAGCACGCCGACAGCTGGTGGGAGGACGATGGGTTGTCCTCAGGGGAGATCTAGGCAGCATGCCTGCATCCAGAGATATCACACATGATCTCTACAGGGAGTTAGTAACGTGTCTGGGCTTAACAGAAAATGTGTATCTCTGCTGTTTTACATAATATTTAATGAATGATACATTAGTAGCCCCAACAGGATTTTAGTTTTATTTAATGTAATTTATAAATTAAACAGTCCAGACTGGGTGGAGAAAATTAACCAGCATACTCACTAGGAACAAACTGCAGGTCTTAGGAACAGACAGCAACTAGATTATATGGATCATGTACCATTTAGCTAACTAGGCATTAATTAAGCAGAAAAACACTCTTTCACATTGCAGAGTCATCAGTTTCCATAACTCATCAACCTGGAATCTGCTTTTGAATTTGGAGCAAACCTCAGATAGTTGGTTTGGGGACCATTTTGAAAAAAAAAAAAAAAAGGCAAAAAAGCTTTCTCTGCTCAGACCAAAATAGGTGCACAGAGGATCAGTCACTAGTTTTCCAGATTAATTTTTAGGATTCAGGTGTAAGGGTAACACTCAAAGAGATGAGAGAGTAGCTATGATCTTAGGATCTTCAAATCTGGTGGCTGAGATGTCAAAAATATTTCTGGGTGAGAAAGCTATAACTAGCAACGTACCTGATCAGGAGGACAAGGCTAGAGCCATGCTGTGTCTTACACAAGCGGGGTTGTGGGTTGTTGCCAGCTTTGTGGTAGGAGAACTACAATGGAGGAGGCCAGCTCAAGGCAGCATGCTTGTATGAACCCTGGATTGCTACCTCTCATAGCTCAGCCATTTCAGAGAAGATGTAGGCAAGATCTCTATGGCTAGATGGGAACGCTATTCCTAAGTTCCTAAGTTGCGTTTAATATAATATAATTATAATAATCTGACCTGTAACTTAAAAGCCTGACATGATAAGTGCTGCTAAGTGAACTTTTGCTTTGACCCGAATATGAAGTTTATCCTGTATTGAAAGGATAGGAGAGCAGTGAGTGGGGTAAATTGACAAACTTAAAGTGAGCAGTCTCCTTGGAGGCAGAGAGTCAGAGTAAACCAATTACATGCAGGCAGTCCTCAAGGAATGACACCTCATGATGTCTTAAATGAGCATGGGAGCAGGGAGCAGTTTCCATCACTCTGCAAAGGAGCAGACTGATGGCTTTTTGCAAGGGAATTCCCTCTGGCGAGCAGGAACTCATGTCCCTCTGCAAAAGTCAAACAGCTGAGAATAAGCACCCCCCCTGCCCTGGCCCTGCATAAACCTGAACCCCCATGCAAGTTTTCCCATGTATTGCATGGAGGAAGTTAAGGACCTCAAAATGGCATTCACCCAAATAAGGGCACTAGTTGCAGCAGTGCGAAACTCAGCAAGAGGGAGGTAATTGTGGAGCACTGTGGACAGTCTGGACCTAGAGCTTCATTTCAGTCCTTGCTCTGGTTTTAGCAATACGAGACTTCATTTTGGTCCAGTTTCTTCCTTGCATCAAGGGGCTCACGTGAACCTCTCCCGCTTCTAGGCCAGGAAGAAAGGACAGCACCTCACCTTCTGTTTTCACTATGTGAAAACTTTATTATTTGAAGATTTAGAAACTTTGTTATTTGAAGATCTAGAAGTTCATGCTCTGACTATTTTTGTCTAGGAGAGCAGACAAGAACAGTACTTATGCCACCTTCATATTGAGCTTGTAAATTGCCTACAGAGGCCAAGAGCACTTCCTCCCCATCTGCAGAAAAAGAGGGATGGTGTTTTTTTTCTAAAGAAAAAAACTTTAATATCCCCCTTTTCACTGATGTAGTTTCAAAGAAAACTTTCCAAGCATGAGCTAAGCGCAATTAACATAATATCTGCCTGAAGCAGTTTCACTGAGGTAGATTTTATCTACCTCCAGTCATTTGTATATAATGTTAACCCCGAAACCTAATGACTTGATTTTAATGTCAGTGGTCTTTATTGTTTACCTGCTCCTTATGCTAGCAAAATCCATGCAGGGTTAAGGCTTATCAACTGCTCTGATGGCTGGCAGCAAACAAATGGACATTGTGGAGGCTTTCTTGCATGGAGGAGTTCAACTCTCTGTCCTTCAGTTTTCAAGCTATGTTCAACAGCATCTCATTCCTAAGTAGGATCCTGGGACGAGAATATTTAACCATGTTCTGCTGCAAATCTGCCATCCCCGTGGGTCCTCAGTGATGCAGGCCCACAGTCTCCGTAAGAAAATCTACTGCATGTCAAAAAGACAAGAGCTATAGAAAACAACTGGAATATAATGCTGAAGTAAATAACACCAGAAATTCAGTACAAGTTGCATTATTAATTACATGAATAATGAGGACATAATATTCAACTGGCATCCTTAAAAGTGCCCCTAAATCTGCTGCAGCAGTTGCCACGTGCTACGCTGGAAGTCGCTTTAACTAGGGGCCCTTCCTGGAGTTTATCTTGTTTGCTACAGAGAACACAAGGCTCTGGCTCCCCTGCTTTGCTCATAGGTTTGGGGGAACTAATTAACTGGTATTCAAAAAGCCCTTGGAAGACACATATTTGCCTTTACGAGCGATAAAGGCCCATGAAATAGCTGTGGAGGAGTACACAGCCTCTTTGCCTACTGATGAGGCACGAGCACATCAGCATTATCTCAAGGTGTCTGTCCAGCTACATCCTTCTTAAAAAGCTGCAGCCCTAATTGTGGTATTCCTTAAAAGTCAGAGTGACTTCATTTTCTTGCTTATGTATGCTCCCACCATAGGCAGCGACAGCAACAGCCTTGAGCATTTTAGCTGTAGTGGGGACTGTAACAGTCGTTCCCTTTGATGAGCATCAAATTCTCACAGAATTAAAACCAACAGACACCTTGGCGAGCCGCCGCTCTGCGATTAGTGCGGGTGAGTGAATGGATGCTGCCACCTAGCAGCTGAGAGAGGCTCCTACCGGTCTCCAAGACTGCTGCTTGCCTTCAGTGCCAGGTCTCCTACCTTGTAGCAAGTTTGTTGACTATTAATTAGTTTCACAGGTGAAGGGCTTTTCTTTTTCCGTTTACATCATCATCACAGCATGTTAGGCTAAACACGTTGAGTGGTCCTTGCTGAAAACAGCAGTGTGAAGCTAGGAAGCTGTGTGTGCATCTGTGACTCCTGGCATCTGTGTGTGTTTGTATGAACTTGTGTTTGTATGTGGTTTCATGTGAATTTAAGTGCACCTGACCTTTCTAGGAATGAGAGAAACCTGACATGGGGTTGTCACCGTCAGGCAAGAGACAACTGCAAAGTCCAATAGGCCAAAGTTTAAAAAAAGAGAGAGAGAACTGACTTCTCTTTAGAGAGATAACACAGGATCACAGAAAATTCAGAGGCAAAATAGCTGTGTGACTAGTTTGACCTTTGGAAGAGTAAATGTAGTCTCTGAAGATCAGGCTATCTGATGCAGAATGGGCACTTGACCTTAGAGCTAAGGACTGAAAGATGCTGGTAGTGCATGTGGAACACATTTAACTGTTTTTAAGAAAACTGAATGATCTTGACAAGGGTCCAGTCCCTGTTGTACTAGGTATGTCCCAAAACTATGGTCTCCGCTCTAAAAGGCTGTGGCCAATGTTCAAAGAGACGGGAGGTAAAGGGTTCAATAAACTCTTCAAAGGAAAAGCTGGAGTGACAGGGAGTGAGTCAGAAAGTGCAATTTAGGAGTTAACAATTCATGCGAAAGACTCTATCCCTTTAAAACATGTGTGTGCTCATGTGTGTTAGGGATGGCATGAGCAGTGCACTGCCCGAAGTTGTCTTAGTTCCTAGTCTGATCACCTTATGTACCATTCTAATGCTGGAATGACTTATTCTGGAGAGGGAAAGGGGGGAAAGAGGAGATTCACGTCCTGTCTGCCCCTTACAGTCCTGCTAGAGGTATCAGATAAAGCACTTGCCCCACGCTGTCCAAAATCCAAGTGGTGTAACAGTACCACTGCCCACTCTTAGGCAGGTGCCTGCAGCAACACAGTTACTCAGCATAACTGGTACACCATCCCCACCTATGTATCACTCGCTTTCACCTCTGTCGGCTGCTATTTGCTTTGCTTTTGCCTGTGGCTTTGTGTAGGAGATGGAGTTAATAAACACTGTTTTCCATCCTAACCACCAGATCTTCCCCTTCTGCTTGGTTTGCCTGCTTGTCCAGCTGCACCACATGGATGTCGGCCTCTGTTGCTGTTCTGTGAGACCTTGTGGGCGACCATGCAGTTGTCCACCTGCTCTCTCAGTCTCTCTAGCAAGTCCTTCTGCTTCCTTCAGTGCATGTCCCCAGACTCAGCAGCCTCCCCCTCTGCTTCTCACTCTTGTACCACACGTTTGCAGTTGTGCTCTTTGCCTTACCTCCTCACACCTACCCTACTGCCTCTCTGTGTACCTTCTGCTCTTGCCTCACCACACCTTCCACGTCTCACCTTCCCTCCATCCCAGTCTTGTTCCTAGCTGATGCAATAAGACAGAGAAAGAATCTATACACTCACCTGCCACACAACAGAGAGCCAGGGGAAGAGCTGTGGCTTCTGTCCCCAGTAAGATGTGGAAGGGAAAAACCTCTGCTACATCAGAGGGAAGGATATGCTGGTCTGTCCTTAGGCTGGTTCTGCTGCAGCCTCGTTCTTCCTTTTGCTGGATGGGTGAACTGTGCAGTTGCAAGTGGTACAGACTCCATCCTACTTTCAGGAGATTTCTCTACTGCTTCCACGCTGAGATCCTGTGCAGGAAGGATTTTGGTCACATTTCCACTGATGTTGACCACCCGAGTGACAACAGTGAAGTTTGTAGGTGGTGATCACAAAGCTATAATAGAAAAATTTCTTACTCCACAAGATGCATCTATTTGGGGTCTAACTGCTATTCTGTAGCTCTGTATGTCCACAAATTGCTCAAGCAATAACATGTTTACACTTGAATTTCAATTGCTTGGAGTGCATATCTGTTTGGAGAGCAGAATTCTCCCAGGAAATGAAGGCAGAATGGTATAGGAAATTGCTCGTCTGTATCAAACTAATGGCCCATCCAGTCCAGTATTCTGTCCTAACCATTGCCAGGGCTGGATGCTTTAGAGAGAGACTTGTAACAACCCCCTCGTGTGCCCAGTTTTACAACGCTACATAACAGGGAGACATTGCTTTCTGACCCCTACTTGCGATCATTTTATACCCTGAAGTGGGAAGACTAATAACCCATATGGTTTTTATTCTAGCAAGCCTAGCTGCAGATGCTATTCTTGTAAGGTCTAATCCTTTTCTGAATCTTGCTAATCTGTTTTCCTCTATAATATCCTCTGGCAACAAGTTTCACAGGTTAATTATACGTTGATTGCACAGTCTTTCCAATCATAGGCACAGTTCTGTTGTACCTCATCCGTGTATTTTTAAGTCTCTTTCGGCAACTAGAAGTGCCTGCAAATTTCTTTCTGCAGAAAAATAATGAAAGAAACGCACTTTATACTGAATTCTGCATGCATAGGCCTCAAGTTACTGATATTATCTCAGTTTCCTTTGAATTCAGAGCGTGCTTCTTTCCAAGTAATCTATCCAGTGTAGCTATAAAGAACTTCTCCCTGGGGTTGTGCCCTACAGCTCATGCCTCTAAAATTCACTCTCCCAAGTTGTCTATGACATATCCCACTCCCAAGTCAGAGGTATGTCATCTAACCAAGCCACAGCCAAACCATGTGCTTGTATTCCATGTTTCCTGCTTCCTGATCTTCACAACTCACCTAGATGCTAGGTACTAGGACCTTCTGCACCCCTGGAGGACAAACAGCCTCTGCCAACCAGCCCATATTCCCCTCTGGTCCCACTGTCTTTCAAGGGAGAGCTGGTGATTACTCTAAAGAGTGTAAGTAGTGCCAACAGTGCATTTCCCTGTGGGAGCAGAAAGGATTCCCTGAGTTATGCATATCTGCTCTGTGCCTAGGTATATCTTCTCTTCTAGAAGCTCATGATGTGCTGTCTGCACTCTGTCCCCAAGACTCCTTGACTTTTTGACCGAAGTTCTATTTGCTGTATGTCCCAGATTTGTCTATGTGCATGAGAGATGCACTGTTAGTATCTGTACTCTTTCCCCATTCCTGTTGTCCAGATGACTGTATAGCAGGAGCTGAAGGGTGCTCTGATCCCCTATATTAGTATTGGCCAGTGTGACATGGTAGACCAGTATGGCATGGCCATGTGTCCACTCCATTTGAACTGGTGCTGGATTGTGAGACTCTGTTTTCCAGGCTACCTGCCTCTGTACTGCATTTTTTTAAATTGAAACGATGATTTCTGTGGTCCTCTGCTTCTGATGTCCTGATTTTGGCCTTGTGATCTTTCTGACTCCTACACCTGTCTTCAGTTAGCTGTTCCATGTCATTGTTTAAGTCCTGATGCCATGGGTGTTCCCTCAGCATGAGCAAACTGTGGATGTACCTAGATGCGTAGCTCTTTAGGATTCTTAAGCAGGATTCCAGCACCAGCAGTGGAAGACAGACTGCAGCTGAACCATGCTGCCTCCCTCTTACCCTTTCCCAACTGTACTCCCCATTGTGTAAGCATCAGCTGAGTCCACTTCAGATCCCTTTACATACTGATTACACCTGTCAGGCCAGGTAATCATTGAAAATCTCAGTTTAACAGAATAGGAAAGTGAGGCAGAGGGAGGTGTAATGACTTGCCCGAGGTCATCGTGTTTCTCAGCCTAACACCCAGTTCTTCTCTTCTTGTCACATCTCAACTACTGGGCCTGACATGCAATTGAAATTCTGCTGTGACTCCCACACTTCTCTGTTAAATGGCTGCTCTATAAATACAGTTTCTGTTGAAAATGGTACATTAGAAGAATGCTACTGCATAATTATTATTTTTTGTTGTGAAGGTTTTAATCATCACACAGAGAACCGCCCACCTTAAAAGTCAGCTACCGTACCCATTCTTCCCTCTTCATACCCTAGAAAGGAAGAGCACTTACACCTAACAAGAGCCAAATTAAACATACTGGTGCAAACAAGAAACTGCAGAGGGCAATAACTGAGCTAATCTTCTTGGAGCTTCCTTCAGTATAGGGCGGAAAGGTGTTTTATCCTTTCCTGGTGAACGCTGGTAACCTTACCTTCTCCCCTGTAACACATGGAAGCAGACACATGAGGAGGTGGCTCTAACAAGAACAAGCGCATTGGAGAGAGAAGTCTAGCATCTGTGTGTAAGCAGGAAGACAGGGCTGTGTGAGGGTAGGCTAACTATTTTAAGTTGCCTGCTGAAGTATCTGTTGAAGTCCTTCCGTTCAGATTTCTTTGCACTAGCTCCTAATACTAGTATCTTCTCTGCTGGAAATTTTCCTTCCTTTCTATACTGTGTCCAAAAATCCAAGTAGCTCATAAAGAAAAGTCTAACTGTGGTTATAAAACAGATTTGAAGTTTGAAAAAATAAGAAGCCATTGCATTGAGGGTTACAGGCTGGGGTGGAAGAAGGACGTGTAACATGGTGGGTGTTCAAGCAGGTCTTTCCAGGTTCCATTTTTACCCTGCCTCTGACAGAGATGGATGGACACCAGCCGTGTCTCCCTGTCTGCAGCACTGTCATATGGCTACCTCACGTGATGGCTGCAAAGTATGTTGGGGTGATGCACGTAACATGCTTTGTGCTCCTGGGGTAGGAGGGGCTCGGGAAGCACAAACTGCTTTTCCAAGCTTGTTGGCAGACACCAAGGGATTCGTGCTTCTCTTCTCCCTCTGGTAATGAACTCCCGCAGAGAATGTACCAAGCGTGATGCCTTTCTTCAATCCATCTGCGTGGGGAGGGTTTTATGGTCCCTTCCCTCTGTCTGGGAAACAGGGAATTTAAAAGCTTCTTCCCAGCAAGTCTAACCCTTCAGAAATAACACGCATTGCAAAAGAAGGTGGCCACCTGGTTCTCTGGCTGCCTGCTGTCAGGCGGCAAGGCCTAATGAACCTCTCAGAGGGAACATCCGCAGAAGGAGGATGATGAGCCTAATAGGCGCTTTGGTCCCTGGGGTTGCGAGGTATCAACAGCAGCAGGGATGGTGCTTGTGAGGGGGAGAGATGAAGGGCTGACGAGTGTTCTCACCATCTTGCCTCTCAGCATTAAGCTTCCCACATATGGTGGCTGGTGGTGTGTGAAAGTGGGGACACAGAGTTGGCACAGTGGGACTCATCTCTCCATTCTGGAATGGAGCTGCTTTTCCTTCATGCCTGCCCTTCCCCCTGAGCACAGGTGTTGCCCATGCTGTTGGCTCTGATCAGCTGCTCAGTAGGTACCTCATCAGCTTAAAAGACACCTGAAAAAGCTGGGGTGACTCTATGAGCAGCCACCTTAGAAATCAGCAAAAGGGGAAAGGTGCCTGGCATTAGAGCATCTGCCCTTGTCACTTCTTTAGCCATATGTAAGCCTTTCTTTTTTAAGTCATTTGCTGGCTGCTGGCCTAGCTGCGTGCAAAGCTCTATCAGCCAGCTAACCCCTTTCAGAGGGAGACTAAGGGCTGTAGATAGCGTCGAAAATAAATGATGCTTTCTCCTTTTGTCAGTATCTGTAGAAGATCTGTAGAAGAGCTGTACTTAATGGAAATACCTCACTCCACATTTACTAAGGGTCTGCCATTTTCCAGTAAGATTATTTACTATGTCTACCCTGGTACTGCGAAACTCCTGAATTTTGAGAGTTAAAGAAGGAGCTATTGCTTTTTGGTTTTATTTTTGTTACATTCTGCAAAAAGATGTGACAGTGGTTTATAATCTCTAATGAGTGTGATCAGTCCTGTTTATACCAGTACAGTGATACGAAGAGTGCTTGAATAACGCAATGATGGATATTGCACAGGAAACTAGAGAAGAGAGTAAATACTATGATCCAGGTAAATATCCTGGCTTCAAAACACACTTATCTAATGTGCAACATCTGCCACTCTCCGGATGAAAATTGCCTCAAGGATTTTGGAAATTAGGTCATAACAGGGAAGAAATTTCCATTCCTTGGTAGCATTTTGTTGCCATATGGGATTCATGAGACCCATTGCTTTTTGCTTGTGGGAAGGATTGGTGGACAAGGTTTGCAATAAAGTTTTAGCCCCAAAAGCAACTAAAATGCTAGGAAAGCTAAACCTTAGCAGAAAACCTTCAGGATCTTTTGGGCAGTCTTCCTTTATCAAAAATATATTTAGGTTTCTGCACAGTTTCCTGTGTAAGAGGGGAAGAGGGAGTTCTAAATCTCTCTTTGAACAGTCATTCCCTCTCCCTCTTGCTCTACAACTGCTTGCAGAAAAGTTGTCCTAATGTGTGGGTGGATGGGGAATGCTGCTTTGCACTAAATTTCTGTGACCTTGTCAAATGACTTTGCCCCACCTTGTTGTCCTTTTCCCTCTGACATGGGACTCTTATGCTGGGGGAGTTTTGTCATTTTGTTGTTGGTGTTTGTTTTTGGGTTTTTTTTTTTTTTAGACATACTTCATAATGCAAAGTGCAAAACAATAATACTTTTTTAGTTTTAGTATTTTGGTGTTCTCGCTGTTCATATCTCTCACACTTGTGTAAGATGAAAAATAATTAACTCAGTGTAAACTCAGCTTTGTAGGCAGAATCTCTCAATTTACAAAGCTCTAAGGTCTCTTGTTTGTTAGCAAGACTCCTTCGTGCCTCCCATTAGTCCCATGGTTGAACAGATTATGCTGCAAATGGCTTTCTTCCCCCTGAACAATTAGGAAAGCAATATGAAACACCGTTTGTCTTTAAGGAACCAGATCTTCAGCTTCCGTAACCCATTTCCATTTTTGAGCATTTCAGCCGAACTTGAATTTGCTGCAGTCTATGAAATCCTCTTGAGAGTACCATGACCTTTCAGGTTTGGTATGCTTGAAGTGAAGACACTATCAGTCCTGCAAACAGCTGATTCCTCCCTTTTTCCTGAACTCATTTTGTTTGGAAAGGGAACTGTCTGCTCATCAAGGAGATCATTGCAATGTTGCTCTCCAGGCATTTGTCTCCCATGTTATAAATGGTATTAAAATTACCAAGGGCAAAAAGAAAATTGAAGTTCTGGCTGTGAATACATAAAGCTTCCTACATTTGAGTACAACCTTTCTATCCAATGGTCAATGGATGCAAAACTCAGTTGCTGCATCCAAGCCTGCACGAGCTTTTGGGAAGCTTATATCTGTGTCTGAGGCCCATCTATAACAAATATTTTCAACAAGGTGGGGCATCTCTGTGGCTACTGCTCAATATGTTCTTCAAACTAAATTATTTGAAAGTGGTTGGACATACAGCTCTTTTCAAACTGTTGAGATCCTTGCAGATGCAGAATTGGGCTCAATGAATTCTTAAGAAAAGCAATAAAAAGGGCATTAGAGACTTGCAGGCTTTGCAGCGTCACTCACCCACGCCATCCCTGTTCAGATATCTTTACAGATGTGTCCCAGAGTTCCTTTCTCTAGCTAAATTCTGCCGAGGGTTATGTTAAGCTTTGGTGCAAGGATGTAGTGTCAACCAGATAGGTCTGCTTGGGTTGCTGGAGAGAGCACAGTTTCCTGAAATTCAGCTCTGTGAGTGGGCAAGTTTTCAAGAGCTCAGACACTCTACAGAGATAAGTACGTAAGTCTGCAGCAGCAGGGATTGCATAGATGTACAGGTACTATGAAGGAAAGTTTCCCTGGTTGTTTTTTGTTTGTTTCGTTTTGTTTGTATTCATTGTTCCTTTCCCTCTGTGATTTGGTCCTTCCACCTAAAGAGTCCCCCCATTCTTGATTACCCCACCTGTTTCTGTATGGGTAGTGTAAGGGTTGTTTTCCATGTTGACATGTTTGAAAAGGTAATTTATTGTATTCCTATTTATTTATTACAGTTTATCTGGCATGTGGTTGTAGTCACTAAGACCATGCAATCTTTTGCAGTCCTAACTAAAGACAATTTGTTAACTGTTAGAGGTTGTCAAGTATCCTAGATCACTCCAAGTGGACTTAAGTGTATTCACCTGATTAAAACTGAGCACGTGGGCTTGGATGTGTAGTGGTTGTTTTGCAGAGGGGGAAGATGTATTAGAGTAGGATTCTAACCATCTGCTGTAGTGGAGGAGACCCTGGCTGACAAGACAGAGTTGAACAAAATGAATATCCAGTGAGCACAAATAAAAATGTCTGATCAGATTCTTAGAGTTCAAAAGAACTCTGCGATTCAGGATTCAAGGCCTTACCTGGTTATAAAAACTGACTGAGAGGCAGGAACCACCTTAAAAGACTGCATGGCCCAAACTGCTCTTGCCTTGCAGTAGTAATCGTTCTCTGTTCATTTTTATAGCCCTAGAGTGGAGGGAACTGAAGAGGGATAATGGCTGATTGGTTTTCTGCCACAACATAATTGCACTGTCTTTCTCCAGGCAAAAGAAGGCTGAGTCTCTTGCTGTTTGTCCATTTAGGTCTTTATTTTATTGTATTCATGTGGCATCGCATTTCTGGATGCATGTGCAGTCATGTGCTAGTGAAGAGGTCTGTGTGATATATTTCCATACTGGCCTTACGAAGATCAGTTGGCAGGAGTCTCTGTTCTGAATTTAGGACCTGACACCTACAGTTAAGGAACCTGTAAGAGCTTGAGTCAGTGTCTTGGGCTCAGGATATGCAATGTGAGTTTAAAGGAATTGACCATGCTTTTAATAATGAGGAAGCATATAAGGAAGAAACATAGTGTATTCATATTTTGAAGACGAAGTGTACATTACAGAATAGTTTCTAGATTTTTCACAGCATTTGGAATCCATAGTCTGAGGAGTTTGTGTGTATTACTAAGCAAGATTTAGGAGCAGAGACGCATTCAAACTTAAGCCAACACGTATATGTCCAGGTAACTTAGTTTTCCATCCTCCCCACTTCGTCACTGTGCAGGTAGAAAAGCATGTGCTGAACAGGAGAGAGCGCTGACACAGGAGTTGTGGCTTTGTGGTTATGAACCAGACCAGGACTCAGGCAACCTGGGTTGTAGTCAGCTCTTCCATGGACATTTTGGGTGACCTCCAGCAAGCATCTTAAGTTAGGTCTGTCCTAATAAATTAAATGTACCTTGCAGCTTTTCCAGGCAGTAAAGCCAACTGGCATGGAATGGCCCAGATCAGTGGTAATAAACCACTATAGTACCCAAAAGAGTGTATCTTCATGCAACCCTGCCTCCTTACAAATGGTTCCTGGATCATCCGTGTCTGGGGATCATTTGGGGTAGGTGCGAATTTTAACAGGACAAATCTATGCCAGCAAACTTTCTTACCATTTATTACCATTACTGTGTGTGGGAATGTTCCAGGGCACACTTGAATTTACTAGTAGAGCACAGCCTTAGCTGCTGTAGTCATGCCTCAACTGATGGTCTGGGAGAGCACTCAAGCTCCTGTTGGGGCAACAAGCAGGATCCACCACCTCCTCTCCTCCTTTCACAGTCCATTGTTTTGATGGGAAGGAGTCTTATTTATATGGGCTGAAGGGAGCTATGGGAACTCCATCCAGGTCCCTCACTTAGGCTAGGACAATCAAGGGACTGGGATGGTTGGGCAAACCACTGTGCACCACTCAGTCCTGTGTCTATAAAATGAGGATAATAAAGTTTCCTGACTTAGAAAATATGATTTAAGGCAGCACACTAATAGTTGAGGTTAAAAAACACTACTAAATAATTTCTGTGTTAGCCAAGCACTGTCTTTTTTTTCCTTAAATTGCTCCTGGGTTTGTGGAATTCTGTTACGGGCAGGTTTTTCTAAAACTGTCCATGGTGTGTTTCTCTTACAGCCAGTTCTCAATTACACAAAGTAATAGGAGGTAGTATATCTGTGTCTTGCTTCATCCAAGCTAATACAAGCTTGGATGGTGGCCAAATGAACCATTCACTGATCCCCCATGACAATTTCTATGCCTTTATCTTTGGTAAGGATTGTATGGTATTTCTAACAGATGTAGAAAAAGCAAGAAGTAGGTGTATCTGCAAGTATCTAGGAGATTTCCAAGACCTAAAATATTTGGATTCTACCTTACTACTAACTAGGCAAAAACAGTTTCTTTAGATTCTTTTTCCAGCAGCTGCTCATGTATTCTTGGAGATCATCAAAAGCTGCCTGGACATGGTCCTGGGCATCCTGCTGTAGGTGTCCCTGCTTGAGTAGGGGGGTTGGACCAGATGGCCTGCGAGGTCCTTTCCAATCTCAGCCATTCTGTGATTCACTGTGGGTCAAAATAAACCATAATGTGCCAGTCGTCCTCATCTCTTACACATTCTCTGTGGGAACACAGTGTTTAGGGTTTTCAGCAGTTATCTGGTGGTGTTCACATTAGAATAGACAAAACAAAATGGCCAGAGTTCCCAGTGAAAAGGGAATAGTATAAGATGTCCATTCATGAGCTTTGGCACAGCTGACTTTCAACCCACCAACTGTGCCTGTTTATTTTATTTTTGTCTCATCAGTAGGTAGGTGGCTTGTTTGTTTGTTTGTTTTTCAGTGATGCTTTTTGGCTTAGCAGTTTTTGAGAAACACCTTTTGCAGAGCTGAAAGAATCTTAATGTGCTCTTGGTAATACGGAATTATAACTTCTACATTTGCAAAGTCAACCTCTACTTTTAAGATTTCCTTCTTTTGGATTACGCAGGACTGTGAGAGCAGTGCAGCCTGCTCTGTGGAAACTGATGTAACCCTTCCCCAGCTCATGCAGTTTCTGGTTGTCACCCTCACTCCATTTCTACCACGTAGGTCAAAGCTATACATTGCAGTATCTTTTAAAGGCACTCTGGTATGGCCATACAAAGTAATTTTAAAATACAGTGCTGTTACCTGAGTCACGAAAGATACTTCCAGGACCTTTTGTAATTCTGTAAACCAGACTCCTAGAAAATAGCCAACTTCCCTTACGCTTGAAATCTTAAAAACCTGAAACTCTATGAATGTGAAAGGAAGCTACAGTGAAATTCAATTGTAAATAACCTTTTTCTGAAGGACACCGCCATAGTGTGCAGAAGAGCATTTTCCTATGTCTTATTTAAAGGTAGATCTTTTCCACAGTAACATAAAGCTGTCTCCCTCCCACATCCATCAGTTTCGGTAGCTGCTATACTTGTTTCCTCTGCTTCTTTACTGACCTTTGCCAAGGTCTTGATGCCACTGTGGCAAGATAGTCTTGAGCATCCTGTCATTCATTGAGTACCCTGAATGAGCTTTTTGCTCATTTTTGTCTTCCACCAGAGCTCAGCTGTCCTTTTTCCCAGTCTGTAAGAATGGACCAGTGGAAATAAATAATTTGTCAAGACATATACCATATGAAGGAACCAAAGCTCCACTGAAATTAGAGTGGTAATAATACCCTATGTTGATAGCAGAGGAAGTCATCTTTAGTGTAAAAAATTTTACTACCTCTTCATATTTCCTGCCTTCAAGTTGGTAACATCCTCTTTCCTCTCTTTAAATTGTTAAATAAAGGTTTGCATTTCTTACATTAACATTCTGGCCCTGAAGCTTGCTCTTCTTTGTAATCATGTTGTCAGGGAGGATTGTTGGAATCCCACACCATGTCTGTTCCAGCCCCAACTCAATAACTGTTTCTTGCTTTTCTTCTGTATCAAACAGAACTGTTTTCCTGAGTAAACAGACGATATTCCCACTCCTATCTCTTTATCCTTACATACCTTGTTTCAAAAAACTTCTCTGAAATCTGCATAAATGCCATGTTTTCTGTAGCAATACCTTGGTCAGAATAATGATCATTTGCATGTTAATAGCTCCATCTCCGTAGGTGGTTGTTAGTTATTGCCGGTCTTGCTTGTTACAAAGAATGCGAATCCTTTTTTAGTCCTAATCTTAATTGCAAAATGATTGTAGTTTTCCGTAATTGCCTATATTTCAGTAATTTTAATCTATATCGAATATGATTTCTTGACATGCTATCATCTGCTTTGTGTA
Source organism: Chauna torquata (assembly GCA_013399475.1). Classification (NCBI taxonomy): domain Eukaryota; kingdom Metazoa; phylum Chordata; class Aves; order Anseriformes; family Anhimidae; genus Chauna; species Chauna torquata. The sequence goes on along the minus strand of VXAL01018004.1, from coordinate 189,434 downwards.
TTATGCCTGGGCTCTGCACATCTTCCAATAGACATGCTAATTGTCAAAGCTATTTAGTGTTTGAACTGAAAATAGGCCCTTAGCAAATTCTTTCCCACCAAACTTTGGTAAAGATTGGATTGAGACTTGAGCTTGTACTTTGTGTCTTGACTCCGTTTCATTCTTTTTGCTCTTCATCCTTTTAGCTGTATCTGACAGTGAAGCGACTGACCTGGCAAAGTGCTGCTGGCACCACCATTTCCGCTGTGGGGGAGTGAGGTTGCTGAGGTGGATGGTTCCATGTTATCATCAGTTCAAAATCTGTGGCCTCCATAGCATCAAGTACTTGGTGTTTAGTACACATAGAAATGTAGACTATGTTTTAAAGGGACAATACTAGAGGCCAATATTTTGTTCCTGATATTGCTGATGCCCCACCATGAACAAGAACTTCTGTGAAGACACCACTGGAGATCTTCCACAATACACAGAGCTGTAATGGCTTAGCTTGGAGGATGGCTTAGGCACTGCAAGGCTACATGGTGATATGCTTACCTGTGTAATCGGAAATTTTACCTCCAGATGGCTTGCATATGGAGATACCACAGTTCTAAGTGCCCACACGCTTGTCCTGCGCTGTGTAGGAAAAGTGAAATGTACAGAAACATGACTCAGGAAAGTCAGAACACAGAGGGGAAAGCCACCTAAAGTAGTTGCTAGGAATGCTAAGCACAGGAGTATGGCTTTTAGCTTAAGCCTTTAGGGACTTAGCTATTCCTGCTCATGATTTCTAGTTTTGAACTTGCACAGAATCATGGAAATGCTGTTTGGAGGGATGTAGTGGAGGTTTCTGGCTCAGCATCCTGTTTGGTTGTTCCTTTTTCCTTTTGGGAATACTTGAGGGAGCAAGGTAGTAGCATGCAGGGTGGTCTCTGAGCTGGTCTACATTATTTCCTAGTAACTGTCAACACTGCAGCAGTCTTTTAGATTCACAGTGACTGACCATATCTAGGCATACTTTTCATGTTTCCCTAGCAATTTCAGGTTGATTCTCCTCAGCTTCAAGGTAGAGAATTACTCTTTACTATCTATTCTGTGTATCTGTAGCATAAAATGACTGCTACAAAAGCATACTGTAGGTTAAGGGCCTGCTATGACAGGCTTTGTGCATACTGTCATGAGAACTTACTTGAGAAAACCTCCTGAAAATAAGCAAAAAAGATGCTGTTGTGATCTTAGCCAAACCTTGTAAGTTTGTTGTCCACTCATTTCGCACTGCAGAGAATCCCAGGCAACATATTCATCCTCACGCAGAAGTGCCAAATTAAGCAGTATACCCAAATCCCACAAAAGAATGGAATATTATTTAATCATGGCATGGTCTAAAATCTTGTATGGCTTCTCAAAATTGACAGCACTGAACTCCCAAGGTAATACAGATCTACTTTGACTTATCTTCCATCGAGTGATGTAAGCCCTTTTCAGGCTGACTTCGTAGCCATCATAGAAGGCAATATTCTCCTGAGCTGAACATAGCCAGGCACTCTAGATGTGCATAAATAGTGTGTGTGTGTGGTGGGGATTTTATGCTTTAAAATAGTCCTTTTTGGCTTATAGCTCACTGAATTCTTGTAGGATTATGGGGGCTGGATTCTTCCATCAGAGGAGAAGATTTTCCTGAGTGCTGTCCTATGTCTGCAAAGAGGGGTTCATCTGTCTAACACAGAGCTTTCCAAAGCACAGTCTAGTTTCATGGTCCTTTCAGGGAAAGGCACCCCTCATAAACAGGAATGCTTGTGGAGATCAGCAGGCATTAAAGTATGCAGTAGCATACACATGTTATACATTCATTCTGCTTTAACATCACAATTCAAGAAGGACATTCAGAAACTAGAGTGGGTTTAGCGGAGGCATCTGCTAAGGTGGCTGGGGCCTATGATACGTCCTATGAAAAAAGGTAGAAGGATCTAGGCTAGTTTTGTGTAGTGAAAAGGAGGCTAAAAAGTGATCTAGAAGTCTACAGCACTTGAAATATGGTTACAAAGACATCAGAACCAAGCTCTTCTAAATAGCAGCAGATAGTAAAACTAGGGGCAATGGCCACAAGCTGTGGTTTGGGAGGTTCAGATGGGACATTAGGAAAAACCTTTCACTGGGAGGGTGGTGCAGCACTGGCAGAGGTCTCCTGTAAGTTGTGGAGTCTTCTACATGGGAGCTTTCAGGACCAGCTGATGTAAGTTAGCTTGGGAGCAGCCAAATCAACTCATTGGTCTCTCTTGTGGTGAGTAGGGACTGAATCTAGCAGAAGGTATAGCCTTGAGACTCATTCTGAATAGATTTGTTTAATGATAGGAAGCTTATTTTAGCTCTTCAGGAGGTCATCTTTTCCTGACTTGCCAGTGCTTTTTTAGGTGATCTTCTTTCTTAGGGCTGCTCTGTCTTTATTGGACGACTGTGTCTTGGAACAGCATCACTGCGAGCATTTGTGGGGGTGTAACTGTCATTGCTGTTTTAGTGCCGTTGTTGGGAAAGATTGGAACAGATTGGTACTGTGTGAAACTCGCGTCGCATGCTTTTATTGAATACACTCATAGTGGGATCTAAAAGTTTTATCAGCATGAATTTGGGGTGGTTGTTTCCCTTATGGCTGGGGAAGTGGAAAATGAACAGTGCATATAAAAAAAACTTTTTTTATTCCTTTCTTAAGTCTGTCTCCAAACTTCTGCTATTCACTAAGTGTTGTTCCTGCAGTTACAGAAGGTGGCTGGAGAACAGGTGACAGAAGAGGGAAACAGATCACCAGCCCCTTGGAGGGTCCTTATGGAGAAGTGATGAGGCAAGAATGGAGAGGGAAAATAATCACAAAGAAATTATGCTGGAAAGAGATCAATAACCAGAAAATTACTCTCGTCACTCGACACCAGAACAGATCTGTTTTAAAACTTTCCCTTTATAGAGCAGTAGCCTTGTAATTGACCCATTCTATCTAGTTCATTCTTTTCATGTTAAAGCAACAAAGAAATTATTGAAAATGCAATGCTGCTTTCTTTCCAACGAAAGGGTGCAGCCAGTTCCCTTCCCCAACGCATGCAGACAGATTCCACTAACTACAGCGGGATCTGGAAAGACCTGCCAGTGGTCTTTTTCATACTACATCCACTAAATACAGCTCACCTGTGTGGGGAACAAACTAACAAGTGACACCCCATCACCTCCCCCCAAGAGTGATTGCAGGAACACTTCCAGAGATTAAGGCAGACAAGCACATAAATGTGATTGTGTTCTCTTGCCTTAGATTGTGACAGGAAGAGGCAAGCAGACTGGGAGAGAAGGAAATGGAGAACTACAAAACAGTTCCTATGATGGGAAGGAATGGATGGAGATGGAGGGTAAATAGGGCTGTAAGAAGAGAAGGGGCATAAGCTTATCAGCCTGCTCAGCGTGGAGCCCACACAACATCAGAGAAGTGAACAAGCAGGGAGACTTGTTCTTAAATTTTGGGGGATGCTGCTTTATAGTGTGCCTTGCTCCTTTTCCACCTTCGGTCTGACCAACTTGTTCGTTCCAGTAGAAGATGCATAGTCCTGCAGAGCTTGGAATAGCACAAAAGGATAATAGAAGCCAAGGACACAAGCCAAATAATGGCGAGGTATTGCCCAGGATTTCCAGGCTCAGTTGATGAGATGTGAGGCAGTTTTATTTTAATTTCATAACAATGAATTAGTCTCTGTCCGTAGTCTGTTCTATTCTTTCTCCAGCTCATTTCTTCATGGAAGGATAACTAAAGGGTTACGCATCTAGAATTTCAGTTATCTACAGTTCCACCTGTGTTAAGCAGTTTGATTTATTTATGTCTTTTGTTACAAATTTACATTGATATTTATTTTGCCTATTGTAAGATGGTAAGAGGTGAATTCTGTGTGCTATTAAGTATGTAATATTTGCAAATATGTAACCAGTGTTTCTGTATGTGACACAGTTCAGTTAAAGCTGGTTGTATTTTGCAGGAATGCCTTTCAGTCATGTTCTTATTCTGTTCTTGGCTTTTATATAGGTCAATTTTTCAGTTACAGTAGGATTTGAATTCTTCCAGATTCACACTGTTCTTGTTTAAATGAAGCCCGTAGTTTTCAATTTCATTCCAGTTCTCATTAAGAAAATGTGAAGCTTTCAGCACTTGTTAAAGCATAATCTAAACAGCACCAATAGTATCCAACTTATGAGTCTGTAGGGAATGAAGGGAGAATTCATGAGTGGGCTGCTGAGGTCCTGCAGATCACTTAGGAGCTTTGGAATTTCCAGTCAAACTACCTAGGGTAATACTTTTGAATAAGGCAAGAGTGGCATCTGAGCTCACACTTGTTTTTCAGAAAAGATTTTTTTTATGTTGAGGAGTCCTTTGATTTAGGTTTCTAGTTGCCTACTTTCCTTTCTTGAAATGGGAGAGAGGCCAAGGGCCACACTTTCAAAGGTATTCAGCCATTTCCTGATGCAGGTAGATATGTAGTGAGATGCTAAAAATAAATAAATAGGTTGCTCACCTTTTAATTAATCCACTAAGGATTAGATATTCATGTGCCTTTGAGAACCCTGCTTTGTGATTACCCCCATCATTAGACGTCATTTAAGTCTTTTCAGAAGCTTCATCTGTGCTTCCATTTCCACTCTGTGCAATTCAGACAATAGCTTTTCTTTCCCTTGCTACCCTATTCAGAACATCAGTATGTTATAAACAGGGTCATATAAAGCCCCTTAAATGAAAGAGCAATAAAAGCCTTTCTGTAGCAGCGTAGAGAATTGCCTACTGGGCTTAAGGGTGTTGCAGAGAGGAAGAGGGAAGTGGCTGATAGTACTGGATGGGGCAGCTGAAAAATGAGAAAGGACAAGCATATTCCAGGCCATCTGTTCATTTGGAGAATGGAGCTTCTACAGGTTAACACCTGCTCTTGTATACTCAACACGACGCAAAACATCTCTTCCATGGTTTTTGACTGAATGACATCCTTGGTGAATTTGCTGTTTCTGATTACATTGAGATATTCAAATTAAGCAAACACTTAATGCATTTGTCCCTCACTTCAGCTGCAAGTAAGGAGGAGGAACCAGTGGCCCTGCACAGGCCTCCTGAGCATGGTGGTGTTTGAGAAAACCTCCTGCTGCTCTAACATGGAGGTACACAACAGCTTTAATGCCCCTCGGCAGGCTGAAGGGGCTATTACCACTGTCAGTAGAGTTGCTGTAATGAGAGATTTTCATCATGAGGCTGCAAAAGGGGTGCTAGTTGACACCTGAGCAGTGCTCTTAACTAGCAGGCATTCCATAAATACTCGCTACTTATGTACTGATGTATTAAAGATGTAATATTAGATTTATAAGTTAAATATAGGATTTTAAGCAAAGAAGGAGAACAAATAAGAGAAGGCTAAAAACAGGTTGCAGTCCTAACTTTGCTAGAATGTATGATAAGAACAGGACAGTTGCTGATACATGGATAAGTTGTACTCAAATGTACCATCTTCATCTTTTCAAACTTTTCAAAAGCTGAGGCAGACCTCTGTCACATTCTAAGTAAAAAAGACCCTTTACTCAAGTAGAACTAACTGTTTAACACCTTTGCCTCAGTTCTGCTTGCTTACAGCCAGTTGTGAACCTCCCTCAGAAATAAATCATCATTTTACAATGTCACAAATCCCATCACACACTGCTGATAATGAAAATTAACCTGGTTAGGTGCATGTGGCTTTGGAAATGAATGATCAGCGTTCTTTCCTGGCCATTGCTGGATGGTCCAAAGAGCCATTTTGAGAGTTAGAGTAAGAGCAATGAAGTCCTGGATCAGCACAGCTCTGGGACAAGCATTTGTTATAAGCACAGAAGTCTGAGGGCAGGATTGGAAGGATTGGAGAAGAGTTAGGTAACTCTTTAAAAAGCTTGTGCCATTTGGTACATTCCAGAGGTCAAAAATGTGCTCTTTGGATGCATCTTTCTGAGTCAGCCAATGCTTCCAGGGGTGGTCCATTTTTTTTTTTTCTTCGTAAAGAGATTAATCTTGCCATGAACCAGAATCATTTTAACCTCTGTGTGTCTTGCTTCCTTACTGCTATCAGGAATTAGAGTTTGGAGGTCCTTGGAGGAGTACTGAGGTTCTAGTGTGTTAGAGAAGGCAAGGAGACAGAGTAAGGTGCATTGTAAAGCAGCATCTTGCAGCGGAGGAGAGGAGAGGAGAAGGAACGAACAGTATTAGACTTGCAAACGAGAGAACATAGGAACTGAGCACTGTTGTTATTAAACATCAACACCAGTGAATGCCCATCTCAATTAATAACCAACCCATGTGAAACCTCCTGGCGGGAACTAGACGTAAAGTAAAGTGTACTCCTCACCACCTCCCCCCCAAAAAAGTCTGTTCTGATATGTCTTGGCCTCAATGAAACATATTATTAGAGATGAGCATGATCTAGCCCTTGAATCCTAAATCCTTCAATTTTTGGAAAGCTAGCTCCAGTCCGAAATCAACCTACTTTGCCGTTTGGACTCCTTTAAAAGTGCATGATAAGAGCTACACCAGTGAAATTAAGCCTGAGACAGCAGTAATCTTGCCAAAAATGTAAGTATATCTTTTGAGGCTTCTGCCTTTTGAAGCTGAAATCTCAGGGAGTGTTGTGGTGTCCGTGAATTTGAAATCTGATTCTGATTCAGCCTCAGCCTCATACACCTTCCCAATTCAAGTGCCGTTTCCTTGACCTCTCCCTCTGTTTGATCCAGGCCCATGAGTTGTTCTTGCAGAATATAAACTCAATAGAATTACTGCAAACAATTAGCCAAGTGCTGGTTGTTTGTCTGTCTGTACCCCAGAAGTATTGAGAATTATTAGTCAGGTGAGGCAGCAGTGCAAGAGTCCTATGTGTATGTGATCTCAATCTCATACTGTCCAATGTTTTCACTAACATTTTCACTGGAGACTGGAATGGAAAGTATGCTAATCAAATTCATATGCAATGCAAAGCTGGAAGCAATCGCCAATGCATTGGAGAATAGGTTTAGCCCAGAGTCCGACTATGATGAATTCAAGAAGTGAGCTGAAATCAATAACCTGAGATTCAGTAAGCACAAATGTAAAGTAGTTCACATAGGAAGGCATAATTAAATGCAAAAATGGAAAATGGGGCTGTCTGTAGGCAGCTAATATGGACGGAGAGACAAAGAGGTTTTGCTCCTTAAACCAAATCTAAGAAGACAAGGAATCATTTTTATTCCTGGTAGTAAACAGCCAATAGCTCCAAAAATTAGCTTCATGTCTGGATCCAGCTTTTAGCTTCACATGAGCTTGTCACTGATGATGCATAATTACAGGTGGAAAAAAAAAAAAATCCAACCTAAAAGCGCTAGCTCAGCCTTTTCTATTCTACACAGAAGAGGTTAGCTCTTAGGTAAAGGATTTACAAGATTTTGTTTTTCCTCTCTTCAACTCTCTGTGATCGCTCCTCTGAATCTTTGTATTCTCCACATCTGATCTGGAGAATGCAGGTTTGCAAAACTGGGTTGACAACTCTTTTTGCCATGGATAGCAACTGTGACTGGTGTCTCAACCTACTATACATAGCTCCCATTAACTGTTTTATTGTTTTATGTCAAAAAGAACCACACATTTTGTCATAATTAGTGATCTCTACACCTGAGTTTCTAGGTTGACAGGTGTTTGTTAATGAGAAGGAGAGGTCACTGTAGGCTGCAGTGATTAAAACTGAAGTCTTAGTGTCCCGAGCTGAGATGTATTAGCAGATCTGTGTATAGCCCTTGCAAATTGTGATAGGAAAGGATTGCATGGGTCAGTACTCCCTGGAGAGAACATGTGTTGTAAGGACGAGATTAAGTGAATTCAGTTTCTCCACTTCAGGCAGGGTAGGGATGTAAAACATGATAAGAGCACCAGACCATGGCTTGCCCGGGAAGGTCGGGGATCACCACATTGTCTGGTGATCATTTGCATGGCCCTGGCCCACAGTGTTTCTATCTTGTCCGCAATCTATTAATGCCTACCAGAAACGCTCCTTGCCAAAAAAATCCCTTTTCTTTGCAGGAAAAATATCTGCATCATTGCTTGAAAGGAAGCTTTTTTTTTACCCCTCCCAGCAGTACAGTGAATTCCTTCCTCCATTACCCTGACTAGGCTGTGTAAGTCAAAATGAAACCTAGTACTTATTCCCTGAAGGAACCTTTTTCCGAGTGCTAATCGGGAGTCAGTAGAGTGCTGGTTCATCAGCTGCTGCCGTCCATGGGAAGGACTAATTAAAGAACATTGGGGATTGCCTGATGCATCCGTACCAAAGGTCAAAAGCTCCTTCATTCAAACCAGAAATGATGATCTCTTGAAAGCCATTAATGCCCATGTTCCTCTGTTAAATCCTGTCAGGCTCCTTCACTGAGTAGACTCTCCTCTGGCTAAGAGCTAATTTTATTTTCCAGTCTCCTGATTCTTCCCTTGTTGATCTTGGGCTAGAGATTTCTGTTTTGAAAACACACTTCAAGGAATCACAGGCCTGAGCTCTTGAAGGGCCTTTTGAGAGGCAAAAACAAAATCATGTTTTATTTGTGTGCTTGAGGCTGTTAAAGAAGAGTATTCTTCTCCGTGAGGCCATGAGAACAGCTTTAAGTGAGGTGACAGTTAAGAGATGAGGTGGAGCTGTCAGTGGGCTCCGTGCATTTAGGGATTCCAGGGTTTCTGGTAGGGGAGCAGGAAACTGCACATTAGAGGTGTTAGATACCATGGGTCACCTTGACCTGAAATCTTGGGTTCAGAATTTGTCATGGCAGAAATATCTTTGTGGCAGGATTGCTCCTGCTGAGGGCTCTTACCACATCAAGGAAACTTTTTGACTAGTCAAATTTAGCATTGCCTGTGTGGGTAGGATGACACCATGCTTCAATCATGTCTCACATCTGTGTGTTTCCTGTCTCCCTCCCTTCTACATCCCCAGCTTTACCCCACCAGCAAACAAATTGAGAGGTAGTAGCAAACTGAACTGGGATGCTGTGCTCCTCCTTCCCCTATAAAATGTCATCTGTGGTGTTTTTTAAAACTAAATTTTAGGGGTAACTGGCTTAGGATGATCTTTAATTGGTTTAGTACCAGTCTGATGCAGCTGGCAGTGTATTAGGGCATAAGAAAAAACTCTAGAGTGTGTTTATTTCTAGCCATATCCTTCCCATGTAATAGCCTTGAGAGACCATTATAACCTAGCAAAATTCACAGCAGTCCTGAGGTTTTTCTCAGCCGTGGTGCACAATGAAGTGGCGTCTAGTTACTTCCAAAGTCAGGAACAACAAACGGTTGCTTTGGGCTTCTTGCTGTGCCCGACGATTCCTGTGTGTGGCTGGGGACACTGCCATTCTGCTAAGGCCACAGCCGCAATATGAATTCAGGGTCAGGATGCTTCAAACAAGTTGAACCAAATACAGCAAATAATGGGTATAGAAGACATTATTTTGCTATGCTGAAAACCACTCCCTGAGGACTGTGGGCAGCGAGGAGGAGACATGGGATACATTCATTGATGAGAACAGTTTTGGCATAACTGACTTGATTGGTGGAATAAAGCACTTGATTACAATGTTTAAAATGTGGCTATTGCCATTAAGGCGTGAGAGAATGAGTAACAGGGTTGAAATGGTACTCTGCAAAAAACTGCTCTTACTTTTTCAGAGTTATCAATAAGTCAAAACTGCAGGGTCATGCTTGCAAATACAGCTAAGTGATGACTAGCAAAAGCCTAGGAGGAAGGCAACACATGCGAGTATGTCTGCACAAATAAACTACATGTGCTCAGGAATTTTCCTGTGTACTGAGGACAACCGGTGCAGAGCAGCCATTCCCTTGCTCATAAACCCTCTTACCATTGAAACCAGGGTGGTTGGGTGCAGACTGAAAGTCAAGACTGGTCCCAGGAATGCTCTAGTTCCCAAGCTGTGCCTCGGAGTTATTTGGGAGAGTGCTTACAAGGCTGTGCTGGGGCCATGCTAACTGCTTAACAGTACAGCTGATCATTTTTCTGTTCCCAGGACCATCCCAAGACACTGCTTAACTTATGAGTTTAGATGCAGTCTGACAGCCCACCCAATCATACCAGAAAACAATGCGAGTTACTACTCCCCAACATACCTGTCTGAAAGCATGCAAAACAATTGAGATGTTAGCAGAGATGTCAGTGTTGACCATTGGCTGAAAGTCTCACATGGTCATTATTATCACTTTTAAAAGCTAAACATTTTAGCTAAACTTAAGGCAAGAGACAAAGGCAGGCACAGATGAAGAGATGAGGAGGTGGAAAGAAAAAGAGAGGTAGTAGTAGTATTGCTCAGCCTGAGAGAGAGGTATGTGAGCCCCTCAAGCCTAGCTGTCATGGTTATGCTTTTGTGAGCATTGTGGCTTTAGTATAGAGCTTTAAGCAGGACAGTGAAGCAACTTTGCAAAATTTTAGAGGAGCAAGCTCAAAGGTACTGCTGAAAAAATTCCAAGACTGGCAACATTGTCCATCAGACATGGCAGCTAACCTTTCAGTAGGGATTCAGAGGTGATGCTTGGATGAGCATAAGCTATAAAACCCTGACAGTGAAGAGAGACAGCTTGAGTTTCATGAAATAGAAAAGGGGGAGCCAAAAGGAACATCTAGGGAGAGGTGCAACATACTGCAGACAACAGGAAGGGATTGTGACCTTTGTCTTTCTGCACTGATTTTAGCCGTCCTGGTTTGCAGTGTTAAGGGCAGGAAAAGGATGTTGTAGTAAAGAAAAGGCAGGCTGATGTGAGCCTGGGCAACTGCTTCAGCTGCAGCGAACAGGATCAGGAATTTGTGCGTTAGATGTTTTCTAGCAGAAGCCTTCAGGATTTATACAAAGTACAAGGACCTGGACAGAGATCTGAATGGAAGATAACAGCTAGGTTGTGGGTGAGAATGATGGCTAGCCAGGATGATGGTGTAGTCTACAGTGATGGGAGAAGCAGGTGTTTCAGATGGAGGCTTTTTTTTTTTGCCCACATTGAACAATCATTGCTGTTCACCACCAGCTTCAAGCTCAGCAATTCATTCATTTGCATGTCTTATAATGAAGTGTGAAAAAATTTGCATCATGCTCAAGTAAAGCCAGCTTCTTCCTGGGTCTTCCATATGGGGCATTGCGGAGGTGTGAAGGGAAGTTACTGGAGTGCACTGAAGTCCCAAATGTAGAAGACTTTCTAGGAGGCAGCTGCAGGTAGTTTAGGCTGCAGTTACCAGACATGGTAACTGTTCCTCCATTCGTGAGGATGACGAGACATTTTTCAGTTCATTAATAGTTATGATGGGTGTTAAGCAATGCTTAATAAGGGTAGATATTTGAAATCTATAGGCCCTGGTAAACTGTGCCACAGAGCTCGCAGGAGTTGATTGAGGTGATCTCCAGCTCACAGGTGCTAATTTTAAACCTTTGTGGGAGAATAACATAACTATTCGAAGAATGTTAATGTGCTGGATTCAAAACAAAACAACCAGGATGACTTGAGCAATGGTAGGGCACGTATTTTGACATTGTTCCAGAATAAAAGAGTAGAAATGATGATATAGAATCCAGCAGCTAAAGAATTAGATGGTAAGAATGTCATTAGCACTAGTCAACACAGATTTAAGAAAAATAGGCTTTTTCAAACAAATCTGATCTTTTCTGTGGTATTAGAAGTCTGGTTCATAAAAATGACTTCATATTCGGACTTTTCTAACATGATAAAATACCTCATGGCATTCTGTTAAAATGTTAACACTGTGCAATACCAATAAAGCAGAGATTAAGTGAGTTGAGAGAAAGCTAAAAGATAGATCTCAAAAAGCAGTTGTCAATGGGGAATTATCATGAAATGGGAACATTCATGACTAGCTTCTGAGAAATCAGTACAAAGCCCCACTTTATTCAGTGTTTTCATCAATGATCTGGGAATAAGTATGCCAATGAAAAAGGGTGGATGACACACAGATTAGCAGAAAGATACAAAAAAAAAAAAAAGAAAAAGATAGTAAAAATCTCATGCATGAATTGCTCAGAGGCTGCATCCTTTCATGCAAAGGTATGTAACACACCCCAAATTAATTCAGATATTTAGGGAGACAGAATGGCAGATCATGCTTTCGGATGGCAGCACTGTATCTTGAAAGGAGGAATAAGGCGTTGCACAAGTGGAGCTCAGACTTCCAGCCATTGTGGTAGTAAAAAGGGTGTTAATGACCATAGATTTATAAACGCAGCAGCAATGAACTGTAATGGGAACTGGTTTTCTCTCTCACATGACATTGGTGAGTCCAGTTGTGATACACTGTGTCTTTTTCTGGTATCTACCTTTTCAGAGCATGTTGCAGTATTAAACAGATATACAAGATACAAATTCAATATGACTTTGTGAAAGTGACTTGCAGTGAGTCTTCAAGATCAGTCTGTTTAATTCTTTTGAAAAGATTGAGGGGGGACTTGATTACAAGGCATAAGTATCTTCATAAAGAAAAAAATATAGGTGCTACAAAATGCTTTAATGTAGTGGAGAAAGGCATAGTAAGGACTAAGACATGGAAATTGATGTCAGACAGATTCAAATGAGAAATTAGGCCCAACCTTTCGACAGTGAAGGTGATCAAACACTGGAACAAACTCCCTTAGGATGTGGTAACTCTTGATCACCTTCAAACCAAGACGTGATACCTTGTTTTTTTTTTTTTTTTTTTAAAAAAAAGATGTATTAGCTAGGTAAAAGTTGCATGCTGAGCTGAGTACAAGGAGAGCGGGGTGAAGATTAAAGCCCTGTGACATATAGAAGGCCAGGGGGGATTGTTTCAACGTCTGTTCTGGCCTTAAAATGTACGAGACTACCAAACCTGATCTCTCTTGGCAGTGCTTTGTTTATTCCTTGTATTTCTCTTCTGCCATCATTCACAGGAATGTATTGTACAGACACTGTTACATATGGCAAACAAATAGAGAGCCAAACAACACCTTTTAGATGGATCTGAAATTTCTTCACATCTACTGCCCTTCTCTTTACCCCTTTCTGTGAATGTTGATTAAGAAAGACCAAAAAGAAAAGATGACATTTCAACAACAGGGAACAGAACTATTTCAAGAAGGAATGTGTTTATTCTGGCATATTGGTCACTATAACCAGAAAGGGACCTGGAGGTGCTGGTCCACAGGTGGCTCAGCATGAGCAAGCAGTGTGCCCTGGCAGCCAAGAGGGCAAACTGTGTTTTGGGTGCATTAAGCAGGGCATAGCCAGCTGGTCAAAAGAGCTGATTGCCTCATTATATTCAGTGTTGGTGCTGCCTCACCTTGAATAGTGTGCGCAGTTCTGGGCTCAACAAAATAAGGACGTTAAGGTACTTGATGCGTGCAGAGGAGGGCAACAAAGCTGGTACCAGGGCTGGAAGGCAAGTCCTGTGAGGAGGGGCTGAGGACACTTAGGTTGTCTAGCCTGGAGAACAGGAGGCTGAGAGGCGACCTCACTGCTCCCAGCAGCGTCCTGAGGAGGGGAAGTTGTGAGAGAGGTGCTAGTCTCTGCTCCCTGGGAACTGATGACAGGACACATGGAAATGACACAAAGCTGAGACAGGGGAGGGTCAGACTGGGTGTTAGGAAACATTTCTGTATCATGAGGGTGGTCAAACACTGGTCCAGGCTTCCTAGCAAGGTGGCTGATGCCCCAGGCCTGTCAGTGTTCAGGAGGCATTTGGGCAACACCCTCATTAATGTGCTTCAACTTTTGTTTAGCCCTGAAGTGGTCAGGCAGTTGGACTCAGTGATCTTGGTAGGTCCCTTCCACTGAACTATCCTACCCTATCCTCCAAATCTTTATTCAAGGCATGGTAATTTGTGCTTGAGCTTCTGTTGAGCTCAGCAAGTTAAAGCCTTGAGAGGAACTAAAAGAAGGAAACTAAACTCCACATCTTGTTCTCACTATACTTTCTGAGTATGTGAGCTAGTATATGTTAATATTACATTTACAAAGCCTAAATGTAGTATGTTCTGTGTAGGCTGAGTATCAGAGGGCATTTCTGAACTTCAGCATAAATCCAGCTGCAAAATGGGTGGTACTTATCAACCAAGTTTTGGGGGGCTGGGGACAGGAAGTTATATCAGTGCATGTACTCCTTCTCCTGGCATTGTACAGCTTATCATTTCTTCAGGACCTGAGAGCCTCTCTGTTAACACAAACCTACTTAAAAATTCAAAGATCTAATTCTCATTCCTTGTACCATTAAGACAGTCCTGTCAGTGAGAAGGCAGCCTATTTGGGCCACTGGAATTCGTCAACTTAGCATAAGCCTCTGTGCAAATAGAAGGCTAGTGCTGTAGTTCAAAGATGATAGTTGAACAAGATTTGCAAGTCAGAGGCTTGAAATTCCACAAAGGGAAGATCAAACAGCCTCTTGATTTTTAACAAGCGTTCCATTTCTTTAGGGGACTGGACAGTTTTCATCCAGAAAATAAATGCAAAAATTTCATGCAGAAATTAAATGCCATCACTGATATATATAACAAAATGTTATCCGTGACACACACATTGTCAACTGCCAGCTCATCAGCATATCTGGGAATCCATGGAGATGGTCCCTAACTAGCTGGATTCCGAGCTGTTGTCAGCAGAGATCACACTTGCACCCTGTTCCTGAAGTACATGTCCTGAGTTTTATATATAATTTTAGAAGTGGCTCCAAGCCTGTGTGTTATCCCTTTAACAGCCCAGACTACAAACTTAGGCACAAGCACTTCTGAACTCCTTGGCATTTGAATTTTAAATCTCCTTTCTATAGTGTCAGTCCATTTCCATTGCTGATTTTAAAACGCAACAACCCCCTCCACGCCACCCTTTCCCAGCCTCCCAAAACTGGAGCAGGCTGGAGAATGCTAATTCTGTTTCATGACAACTTACGAGTTTCTGAATTTTGTTTTCAATCCATGTTGGATTACACCCAAAACATTTCAAGCATTTTAATGAAGCAGAACTGTGTTTAAATGTCTGCTCTGCTTTTGGAATGAAAATGTTAAGTATTTTGATTTGGGTCTCTGTCATCCCATGGAAGTGTTCAGATGGCCTGCCCTAGACTTGAAATGTTTTGGCTTTCACTAAACATCACATTTTGACCAGAAAATACTTGGTTGGTAATGTTCCACCAACTCTACTTGAAATTCTTCTGCTATAGCAGTAGAGCTCCCAGCACATCTCATTGTTAAATGAATGATGGTTACTGCAACCTCCACGTTACATGGAAACAAGCAAGCAAATAGATGCTGAGCATGGCTTCTGCCACTGCTGCTCATCCCACAGCGGATAACCATGGGGTCCCGTCGCCATGGGCATGATGACCGTTGCAATCCCTTGCATAACTGTTCTGGGCCTATACGGGTATGTGTGTGCATTGCTGGTTAGGTGTTATAGCTTCTGTGTGCAGAAGCTTTGGCTATGCACACCATGAGCATTTTGATAGTTATTTAATCATCGGTCTTTTGCACCACACCAGATACCACAGTCAGCTTACTCCAGATCATTTAAAAATGATGCTTTGGAAATAACTTAGCAGCTGCTATGTTCAGAAATATTAGAGGAGATGTTAGATAGTGGACATATATAGGGTGGTAGAAAAATGGACAGTGAATGGACTTTATAGAAAAGGACTGAACATTGTGACCTGGCTTTATCCTAAGTAGAGTAAAAGATCTATCAGATGCCTGGTGATGTCTTATATAAGACTTAAAATGCTGTAGGTCTCTGTTTTGAAGCTCTTAGTAGTTTTGGTAGTTGCATTATACAATTTTTTTCATAACAGTATCACGATTCAGCTTAAAACCAGTTTTAAGTTCATAGTCCTTATTTCTCATTTTGGCAGTCTGTATCCCAGAGGCTGAAGCCTCCCCAAATGACCCCGTGTTTAATCAGTCCCAGGCAGATTCATGGTAATGCCCTCATTATTATTTTCATCCTTTCTTAAAGGCTTCCTGTGTTCAGTGTTCTCAGATGACCTACGCTTGGTGTCCTTGTAAAGTGGAAGAAGGTGGAGGGAGTTGAGCTCCAGTGCACTCGGCGTGACAGTGGAAACATGTAACGTGTTGGATAAATGCATACAGCATCCCTCTGTCATGGCTGGTGTGCAGCTGCAATAAAAGCCCCCAGCTGCAGCCAGCTAGCAGATGTTTTGGTTCAGGTAGCCGAGCCCTGCACGGTCGGCAGTGGAGGCATGGGGGCCCAGCACTGCTGGCAGCATGGAGCAGAGCACAGGCACGCTGGTGTCGAAGGACCTCCTGTGGTGCAGGAAGGCAGAGGGAATGTTTAAGTAGTCTCCGTCCAAGCAGGATGAGTGCTGTCAAGTAGTTTTCTCAATTCGTTCACCAATTTGTCTTGATTGCATTGACACTCTCTTGGCATCCACATCCTGTGATTATTCCAGTGAGCACATTTATCGTGAGGAAGGTTTGTGGAAAGAGTAGATTTCAGGTAAAGCTCTCTGACAACAAATTTTGAATTCACAATTGGCAATATCTGCACTCAGAAGTCTGATATGAGGAGTTAGGTTTCTTCAGGCAAGGGAGGGAACAAATATGCCAAGGGACCCAGGAAGCCAGTCCCAACTGCTCAAGCTTTTACAACTTACACCTTGCTGGGAGGCTCTTGCATTGAAGCAGCGCATTAGAAACTACTGATGGAGATCATAGGCAAATAAGTTTCAATGTGGACTAATTTTAGCTAGCATAATCTGTTTCCAGTTAGTGAGCGGTAGTATTTGATGACATATGTTTATTTCTTTCATTCTGTGCTGCTGTCAATGAATGGAGATGAGTTTTTTAAAAAAAAAAAAAAAAAAAAACTGAAATACTATAGAATTGTTTGCAGCTGTAAGGCTGTTCAGCCTCTCCCCATTTGCCCACGTTGCTCATTTCCGAGCTAAGTAATTTTAATGGTTNTTTTTTTTTTTTTTTTTTTTGACAACCCATTGCACCCTTCTCCTTCCTCCTTTCTTATGAATGTGGTTTAGTCAGGATGCACATTCATGGCACCAGTTCCCATTAGTAGGATCCACAAGAAATAGTTTCCTGGCTCTCCCCTTCAACCATGCAGACGTAGATACTTCCAGGCAAATCCCAAAGCCAGCTTCTTCACTGTGGAGCGTTAATTGTCCAGGGTGGATTTCAGTCATCGGGCTGTTTTCTTTCCTTATAAAGATGTGCTTTGTCCAAGGGAAGACTGAATCCACTGCAAATGTCCTTATTCTTTATTGTGATGTGCGAGATACTGGTTATAATACATGTGAGGAGGATGACATTCTTTTGCCTGTTCTGTCCTGAACTTACTGATGTTCTTTTTAGTCTATCTCCTCTGTAAAATGGAGCCAAAATGTGCCATACAGGATTGTTAAATTCTGTCTTGACACAGACTCAATACATTACAGTATGTGAAGCACCTGTATGTCAAAGGGAAGGAAGGGGGCCTCAAACCCATAATAGTAGGTTTTGGGTTTTATTTTTTCCATGCTAGTACTTGGCACAGTACCAGGAAGTGTGTGTTCTGCAAGGGAAATGACTAGCTTACTTCTAATTTCATTATCGCTGATCCTGATTTAATCAGACTCCATAAACTAGACGAGATTGAGCCTGGCCAGATCTGAACGTGTCCTTTCGAAGGAACCCTGCACGGCTGTAAGGGACTCCACAAGCCAAAATGCTGCCCTGCTGGGGCTGGAGCAAGCCTTTGCAATAGGCTGGGTTGTGAGGGGAGGTTGCACCACCAGCAGGGCACAGGCTGCAAGTAATGATGCTCTGCAGCTTGTACCGTCCCTTAGTAATACACTGTGAATGAAACAATACAAACCCCTGTGTCCTGACCGTACTTCTGAGGAATGGTTTTATTTTTACTCCCCCCCCCCGCTATTTAGTGGAGCGCTGTGTGGGGCTGATGCACCCTAACGAGCAGCTGCCCACTTCCAGCCCAGAGGTGGCTGCAGTCCTGCAGTGACTGGAGTGACGCTCAGGCACCGTCTCACTTTTTGGGCCAAAGTATTTTGGGATCTTTCTGGCTGCTAAGCGCTATGTAAACGCCGTGCATCATTATCAAATAAATTGTCACCTTGTAAGTTAATTTCTAATTACACAATTACTTTATGTGGCATTAATAACAAGTAATGTGAGATTTTTCAGCAAACTCTAATTTTAAGTAAATAATTTTTTTGAGACCAAGTGATTTATTAAATTAATTCTTTATTAGGCCTAATTTAGACTTCAAGCCACTTTTACTAGTGCTACAGCATAAAATTATTATGTAATTAGTAATACAGTTGTCACACTTATAAGTAATGATTTTACTTAGAACAAATTAAAAAGGATTAGATTTTTTTAAGAGGGTACCAGGTCTCGGGGGTAATAATAATAAAGGATAACTTACTTCATTATACCTTTCCTATGTTTGAGCATCCTTTGGAAGCATGGTTTTATAGAGGTCATCTCAGCGGCTATTCTTCCTGTGCAACAGCCATTTCTGGGGTGGAACACCATATATTTTCTATGTTTGCTCAGCAGCTAATGAAGTTTGTGGGGTGCAAGTGGTTGCAGCTTCAAGCTTCTGCCAGATGTTACCACCCCACAGCAGGGACAGCTGAATGGCTCATGAAGCAGCCCCTTTCCTAGTGCAGTTTTACAGTCAGCCTGGTAAAGTAAGCCGACATCAATTTGATTCATGCTAATCGAGCGAGCTGTAAAGTGCAGCAGCTGACCCAGGAGCTGTTTGGTTGTCCCTTATGTGGGAGCTGCAATCTCTGGGAGAGAGGTTTGATAGAGAGCTGCGGGCCATAATGCCCTCAGCCATCCCAACTTAATTTTGCTGATGCGAGTGCAGCAGCACTTTCTAACAGAGCAGGCGTTTAGTGCAGGAAGAGAAGAGCTTAGCTGGTTAATCTGCTGGGGGGATGGAAAGAGGCAGAGCAGTCTCTTCCAGCAGTTTGCTGGAGTTTGTCCATGATGCTAGTGGTAACGCCTACAGTTAGATACATAGGAGGGACAAGAGGAGAGGTATATAACCACCTTAGAAGTAGATGTATCTGGTTTTATTTTAGCCACAATGTGGGCTTTGGCATTGTGCACTAAAAAACATTTTGGTTCTGCATTTCTTGTACAGCAGCCCCCTGTGGTACCCCAGCAGTCTGTTTAGGTCTGTTATTAGATTCAGTAGCTTCACATCCTGCAAAGCATGTGTAGTGTTCAGAGCTATTGCCATTAAGCATTGTTGCCATTTGGCTAGGGAGGGTGTTTAGGAGAGCAACGTAGTACTAGATCCCTCTAGCTTCCCCTCAGAGGGGTTGAAAATCTACACAGGTTCTTCTACATCTGAACTCTGGGTCAGTTTTCATAGCCAGATGTGCCAAGGTTAGGTACTTTACTGCTTTGGTTTGAGAAGTTAAAATTTCTTGCCTGTGGAAGTCACATATCTGAATATAAAATGCAGAATCCAAGCAGGGAGAGAGAAAACTGAGCAGAACGATCCCTGGAAACCTCTCACCCCAGGAAGCAGGCAGGCATCACGAGGGAAGGCTGAAGTCTGTGATTGAGTAGGTAGGGAGAGCAGGGGAGATCACCTGTAGTAGCAGCAGCCTACACTTTCCCTTTTATGCCCATTGTAAATAAATTGCATTTATCATTACCAGCACCCTTTGTCTCCAGGCTTCTGAGGTGTTGAAAGCTCCAGTTAAATGGCTTGCCCAAAGAAAACACTGTCATATTTGCATAATATTTTCATAGACACTGAGCTCAACCTGAGCCTGAAGGGAGACAGGGATGTTCCCTGCATATTTTATATTTCCTTCCTCAATTCCCACCAAAGCTAACTCTAAATTGTGGCGTGGATATGGATACGTGTATGAGAGAGAGAGAGATGGATGAGAGGTTTGAAATTGTCTGGGGTATTTCCAGACATCCTTAGTTTAAGAAGCTACTTACACCCCATGGAAAACTCTGAAATAGTGCTATTTAGAAACAGATCTGCTTCCATTTCACCTCTCTTTCAGTATTCCTCTTCCCTCATTCTTCATTACTAGGGACATCTGCATGAAAACAGTCTTTTTTTTTATCTTGGGAGTTCATCTGCCTCTGCTGATTATACCCTCCCTCCCCTCTCCTTCTGAAGTCATTATCTTCTGATTGCATTACACTTGCAGCCGTCCCACTGTGGGCGCTCTTCTCATCAGGATTCTCAAGCTAAGCAGGGAAAAGGATAGGTCAGCCCACAGAGAGGAAACCTCAAGGAAAGCCTGGCCCTGGCAGAAGGGGGGTGTTGGGGTCCAGTCTGTGTCACTGCCTCTCAGCCACGGTCATGCTCAGCCACTGGTATTTCTGTAAAGATGCAATGAACCCAGTCAAGTTTCTTCTACAGACATTGTCAGAGCAAGAGTTGGAGGAATTATTTTTGACAAGATGTATATTTGCTGCAAGATGCAATATCAGTCATGTTGCCTACCCTGCAGATGTTTGCGAGTATGAATTCAGTTAAGGAAACTGTTTCACTGCAAGAGTGGCGAGAGTAACTGGAGATGCAAAATCACATTTGTTTCCTTGAAACCAGAACTGGAAGCCCTAATTACAGCAGAGTAACACTCAGTCTCTCTCTGGCCAAGGAACAGTTATCTGAAGAGGAAGAGCTTCCTTAGGAGAGGTTAGGGGAGAGCCTTCTCAGAACACACACAGCCAAAGTTGGTATCCTTACTTGGAGTCAGAAAGTGAAGTTCATCATGGGTCTACCATGTCTTGCTATGGCAGCGCAATCAGTATTCCTGTGTGCTAGAAAGAACACCTTTTATCTTTCTAAGCACCTTAACAGAACTAACAAGTGGTGGAATTATCCTGATGAGTATCATTTCACAGGAGAGGGAACAAAGTAGTTGTGGCTTAGCTAAGGTCACAAAAGAAGCTGATGCAAGTGTTGAACCCAGCTCTCAGGTGTTCAGCCACACAGACCTGCAGTTCAGATTACATCTATCAGACAAGCTCTTTCCACAATTATCCTATTGCTTATGGCACTAAGCTCATCTAGATGCTAGAAACCAAATTCATATGTGCAGTATTTTTCATATTCATATTTCTCTGCCCTGACTTCCTTCAACCACAAGAGGAGGCTCCAAAATACAATGATAAAGTTCTATCTTAAAGGATGAACTTAAAAGTTCTTAATGGGGCTCTGTATAAAATATAGTGGATTTGGGAAACAGCTCTGCCAGTAAATATTTTTGCAGTTGACCCATTGGAAGAGTATTGGCATTGTTCCCTACCCTGCTCCTAACTACATGCAAGTAGTGTCCCAACACCACCACTGAATGTTTGATTCTGTTGTTCTCCCACAGTTCCTTCTCAGAAAATTCTTAAAACAATGGAATAGGTCCCTTTGCTTTCTTATAGCAAACCCCATGTAAGCCTAAGATAGCAACAGGGCTGTAATAGTAATGCAAAGCAAGAGGCAAAGGAGTTTGTAAACGATTTTGTACAGGGTGAGAATGACAACCCTTTCTTCCCAGACAGATACCTAAGCTGTTCAGGTTTTTCCTAGGAGGCATTGCAAAGGTAATTCTAACTAACAGCTCCAATACACGTGTACGCTTTGTATCTCTAGATAGGGGATGCCAGCAAATATTGAATTTACTTCTAGAATTAAGTGACCATGCAACAGCACGTTATTGCATTTAACGCTACTTCGGTACTGCAAAGAGTATCAGTGATAGAAATCAGTTTAAATGTAGGATGATCTGATTTCCCACTATCCCATTACAGCTGGTAGCTCTGCAGTGTTATTGCACAGAGCTTGGCACCTCTAGGTTGATGGGTGCATCTGCCTCAGGACATGTTTGCAAAAGGATAGACAGCACACTGGGTGGCTTGATCCTTCAGACCAAGTGTTTGTTCCTTAAGGATGTGAGGATATGTCAGAATGTGTCAGAGACAAGACTATGATTTGTTTTTGTTTTTTTTACATCATCTAGGTGAATTAAATTTCAAGCAAGTTGTGGATTCATTTTGTGTTTTGTCCTCAGTGGTGATTTTCTTGGGATGGGACTAGACAGGTTGAGTTCTGTATGCAAAAGAGACTGCTCAGCTTGAAACCAAGTATTTATGTGGAATGAATATCCCTGTGGATACTTCCCAGGGTTGATCCATACTTAAAGATGATAGGGGAGTTGGTTAGGTTACTCCCAGTGGTGTATCCTCTGCAGAGATGAGGCAGAAAATAAGTCTGAGGCCAGCAACAGCACAACATCTGGTGATCCCAGCACGTGTCCTGCTTTGAGTGTTATATACTATGTCTTATTACAGAAAAAAAAAAAAAAAAAAGGAACAACAGAGGATTCACATTGAAGTTAATCGCTGGATTAAATTGCCATTTGTCAATAGCAATGTAATTTGTATTATAAATTACAGCAGTATAGCTCTCAGATGCATTTTATCAATGTATTTCAAATTATTTAATAACAATATTTTTCAAAAAATAAGTAATGCCACTTGTTTTCACCCCACCTGTTTTTCAAATCAGCGCATTCTGAGGGTTTCTATCAGTGTAATAGCCAGCTCTGCAAAAATTCCTGCTAAATAAATTATCACCAGGAGTCTCAAAATCCATTACCGTAAACAAAGCCATTTTTCCCTCCCCAGTCGATGGCCTACTGTGTTGCTGCTGATGGGACTGTACACACATGTTGCACAGAAAGGAATTCATTTTCAAGTTGCTCGGATTTTTTCATTTGTTTTTCTTGGTGGAAAGGGAAAAGGAGAGGAATGTTGTGGGAGGATTCAGAAAATGTCTCGCTGATCTCAAAATTTAGTGCAGAGGATGAATCCTTCAATCTGCAGTAAGCGGCACATTCAACTTACACTTTGGGAGAGAATTTTCTGTACTGATTGACAGCAGAAATAGGAGAAGGGCAGAAAATGGAAAGGAAACCTCAGAGAACGTGACTGCTGCCTTTATTCAGGACATTCTTTGTGGCGAGTAAAATGTCCATGTATTCTGCTGCTGGTTTACAAATGTATCTTAATTTCTTGTCATATCCTTCTCTATTTCAGTCCTGTCTTCATCCTGCAGTTCTTCCATCGTACTTGCAGGCTGATTCACTGCTCTTGGAGCCCTTGGCATCCCACGCCCGTTCTGCTGGTGCACTACAATCATTTTATTCTTTCTCATTTTGTACAAAGTATAGTTTTCTTTTTAAAAATGAATAACCATGATATTTCTTCTCTTTTTCTTTTCAGGTAAGTGACCATTCCTGTTTTTATAAGACTGGTGAACAATCAGCAAACCTCAGCTTTCAAAGGTACTCTTTGTGGTATGGTTTCTTTCTAAGCACCTTGAAGTATTTTCCTCATCTGAGTTTCTGCAGCACCTCAGCAGGAGGTTTGAGGTAGACGAACTGGGATTTAACCTTAACCAAACAATCATACCTCTTCTTTGATTTCTACTGTTTAGCCTCGCCTTACTGAGGTGCCCAGAAATAAGGAGCTAAAGGTACAGTGGCAGGAGAGATTGTGCATGGATCTTCAGCCGCTAGGTACAAAAACATGAAAGGCTGTTAGCACAGTGGGAGGCAGGCTGTGCAAAGCTCTTCCAAACATTGGGTCAGCTTACACAGGTGCACTGTCTGTTGCATATTCTGATTCCTTTTGCATTGTTCTTGATGGGTGCCTGTTAGAGGAATGCTGTGGACACACATGTATGCACCGGAGCTCATGTGCTTAAAGTGGTTTGTATGCGTTTCTAAATCTGGCAGGGCTGATTGCTACCAGCAAACATCCAACTGTATCTTCTGCTAGGAACGAGGTATTGCACAATAGTGCCAACCTGGACCATCGGAAAATACTTGTGTAGGACCCCAGAACTATACAATGGACTGTAACAGTTGTAAAGTCATATATTTTTACTTGATTTTTTGGTGTTGGGAATCTGGAGCATTTTCTTTCCTTCTTTTTAACCCTTTCTTATAGTATGAAGGTATTTAAAATGATTAAAAAGGAAGTAATGACTATTTATTTTTGGGAACATAGAAGATGGGCCATTAGGGAAAAAATTTGATGATGTAGCAAATTGTGATAAAATCATGACACAAGCAGTACCAATCATTGGGGAGAATACTGGCACACTGTGAAACTGATTTTACTTCAAATGCAGGACATTTCCGTGGGAAGAAAAAAAACTAACATTAAATTGCTCAAATGCAGAGAACCTCAGTTCCCTGAAATATAGGACAATTTTAAAGTCCTCTGATTTGTTGCATGATAGTTTTTGGTGCTGAATGGGCAATTATTTTCTGAAGTGACTAAACTATTGTCTCAAATGAGTTAGTTGGACACAGCTCTGAGTATTACCAAGAAATGAAAGTCTGGAACACATTAAATATCAATATTAATTAATGAGTCTTGGACACATACAGGAAATTGCCTTAAACCTCCAACCTTCTGAAAATATCTTCAAGTGGGATTACTGACATAAAGGATTTGATATAATTACGAGTGCTAATTTCCTTTATGATGGTGGTAGCAACACTGTTGTTAAAAAAGGTGCAGTTAAGACTAGTCACCTACAGTATTATGTTAATCCCTTATCTGTATTACTAATATTTTAAATCTTTTAGAAATTATCACCACCAGTGCTGCTTCACAGTTTTTTCAGTGTAGGCAATCAGATGGCTCAATTTTCTCATCCTGATGTGCTGGTTTGGGGGCTTTATTTCTTGAAGTTTTCTTCTCTTGAAATTGGCATTATTGGTTACACTTTTCCAGCCTTTGTGTGATTTGAAATGCTAGCTGTACACTGTAAGGGTAGGAGGAAGGTAGATAGATTGAAATGATTTAGCAAGATTATGTGTTCTTCCCTCTGGCTTAGCCATTAGAGGTAAGCAAACTCTGTGAAATAAACAAAATCCAAGAAAATGGTGATGAGGGGGNAAAATAAAAATAAAAAAAAATTCACATCAGTAAGATGAAGATGCTGTAAACTGAGGGGGCCTGTGTCGTGTCTCACAAGAACCTGAGCTCAAAGCCTGGCACTTTTTGCTGGGATGGAGCAGAGAGGTCTTCTGGAGGCAGTGGGAGGCACATGCGTGGTGGTGGGAAGGGGAGACTGGCTCTCTTAACTTCCTGGGGAGGAAACATGATATGGCAGGCCAAAATCTCTCAGGAAAGAAAGGCCATGAGGGCTTGGATGCTCTGTGAGCCCCAGTATCTGCCCAAAGAGCATGTAGTCTAGGGAAAGCTCCTGAAGGAGCCGACCAGCTCAGTTCCCTCCAAGCCTTCAGTCTTGGGAACAGAGAAAACTCAGCTGACAACCTGCTGCCTCCAACGCTGACACAGAGAAATGCTACCTATCTGTGCAGTTCATTATCTGTTACTTAGATCTTAGTGAATAAAGTTGCTGCTGAAGAAATCCCATAGTCACCAATGTCATAACAGACAGCACAACATGCTATCAGCTCTTAAATGTCCAACTCATCAACACAAATTGGTTCTTCTGAACAGCAATCCCATGGAGAGATCAGGTTTCCCTTGACATTCCTTTTTTTTTTTTTTTTTCTTCTGTCCTGGTTTTCTTTCTCAAACACTTTGAATGGCCAAATGATCTCTTCTTACATAGATCTTGGAGTATTTTAATTGGCACGCAGTTCTTATCATGAAATGAATGTCTTGTATTGGTGCTTTGATTTGTTTCTAGTGCTGTTTATTGACAACTGTTTCTGGGTAATGATAGAAACCTCTGCAGTGCTTTTATATAAACGCATGGTGCTTTGATAGGGAATAACGGGCTGGGACAGGGTCGTGTAGCTGGCAGGCTTTGATTCAGCTATTGTGCCAGCAGGTACAGGACCTATCACCCGCTTCTGAGCAGACAGCAATTAAAAAAGTACAACTTTTTAGAGAGCTGTCTCATTTCTGTGCATCAAAACAATTGAGCAATAAAGGGGAATGCACAAGATAAATGTAAGAAAACCTAGCAAATTCCTGTGTGACAGTGACACCCATTCATAGTTCTGCAAATTAGCGAATAAAGATGATAATAACAATAATAATAAAAAAGAACAAAGATGGTGAATCACAAAATGCACTTGATTCGGTTATTTTGAAAATTGCTAATTGTCTATACCTTTCTAATGCTCTGGAGCAGATTTCATAAGAGTAATAAACCTTTGGTAATGTGGTACCTCTCCCCTGTAAACATCGATCTTTGCTGAGCAGAGCAGCAATATTCTTGTAGCTAGGAATCTTTATGCGGAATGTATTAATGAATCTTTTACATATTAAAGGAGAGGAGGGAGGGAGGGAGGGAGAAAGTTTCTTCCAGTGACACAGTTGTTATGTGCAGCTGAATGGAGTGCTAAGTTTTGAAGGAAATGTGGGCTGTGGAAAATGATAAAGGACGCAAATACATGCAGTTGTCCTCTGTGACTTGGAGAAAGAATGAATGAATTTAATGGGAGTAATCATAAATGTTTGTCTGCATGCATATGCGTATGTATACTTAATACTTGTAAGTTCATATGTGTACACTAACATGTATATCTGTGTCTCTCTCTATGGCAAGAGACCTCAAAGGGGTGGGGAAGGAGGCCTCTGTAGCTTACTCCCTCCGTTTAATATAACCAGAAAGCTGGGCATAGCTTGTTCTCAAGCCATTTGTCAAAGATCACCCAAGCGGGTGAATAGGACTGACCTTTTGAATGCCCACCCCAACACCATATCCATGGAGACGTACTGCCAGCTGATCTAGGATCTCTGAATACCAGCCAGTGAGAGAAGAGTAATCCTAGCTAACATGAGGAAAGTGTGAAGGGTTGGTCCGCAATTCCCACGCGTACCTCTCTTCCCCCACCCTCCAAAGGCCCCAGAATGAAATAAATCTCATCACTTTCTCTAAAAAAAAAGTTCACTGTGTGGAAAAACAACTCTACTGATCTACCTATGTTTTGAAAACTTCACAGGGAAAAGAGGATTAGAGCTGCTACTTTTTTATTTACTTGGTCTTTTAAATGAAAGCACAGTTCTCCAGGAGTTGTTTGACACTTTCTTCAAAAACCTGATGCCCTCTTCTGATGTTTCTAACTCATCATTGGCTCACTCCTCAAGTTATCTTTTTGCCTTTTCAAAATCAGTCCCATACTGCTGGAATTCACCAGTATCTTTCAAAGAAACTATATTTGAAGCTTTTAAGACAAGCTGCTTTTGTAATAGGGTGTTGCTAGGAATCACTGAAAGCATTTTCCAAATGTTGTACATCATCTATATTTTGCCAAGTCCCATATTTCAAAAATGGCTTGCCTGAATCTCCCTACAAAATGCTCTCCATGGATTCAGGCAAGCACTTCTTTCTAGCTGCAGGCAGTGTAAGCTTATGAAGTGGAAACCACCTTGCCTGAGAAGAGAAGATGTATAAAGGAGCAGCCAGACTGTCTCTTTTAGTATGAACATGGCTGAGGCTACCATTTTCTCTTGAGAGAACAGTAAGTCCTATTTATCATTGTCTAAATAGTGCCAGTCACACTTTTATTCTAGGGTGGGCTGTGACTGTGTTGCTCGTGGATGGATGTCCCAGAAGGGTTATAGCAGCGGTGACGTTTACCCAGGAAGCAAACGGGGAGGGAGGCACTGCAAACCAGTTGCACTGGCAGCATCCTCAGAGCTAAGCAGTCAGGCTGGAGCTCTGGCTTCCTGCAGAGGGATTTGTTTCATGTGCTGTACATTATCTGTGGCCTGTCGATCGGCAGGGTTGGTTGTTTGTCTGTCTGCCTACCTGGGTTGTTGTTTTTCTCTGCTTGAAACCACCGTGTTTCTGACCTAGCTAGTTTGCTGGTCCCTCGGCAAACCTCTGGCTAGCAGATGTTTAGCTGAGCGACACGGGCAGCTTGGGAGCCTGCCACTGATGGTCTGTAAATCAGTTTGTGCTGTGCAGCAAGGCTCTAGCTTAACGATGAGTCAGAAGAAAAATGTTATTAATATTTAATGTGCAAGCTGAACGTCTGGCATGCTGTTATTAGTTACACATCATGAGGGGTGCAGTATCGGCTACCAGTCAATGCAGGTCGCTTCCTCCAATGTTCTCATTCTGCAGACTTAATTCGTACTGTATTTTTCCATTCACTGAGACAAATATCTGCACCATTTAAAGGGGCTTTGTCAAAATCTTCTAGCTAAATCTTTAAATTGGTGTGCCTAGCTTTCAGGACCCCTTTCTGTGAGATGCTTGATTACTTCTGAGAGCAATTCTTTAAGCAGTAGGGCACTACCGTCTTCTGCAGGGATTCTGTGCTGCACCTCAGCCCTGAGACTTCACATGGGAGAATGCACTTCAGGGGTGAGCCATAGCAAGTATGGAGAGGAGATCTGAGCTCTTTGCTTGCCTGAATCTGTTCTTCATGAACAACCTATTGCTTGTGTATGCTTCAAGTGCAACATCTGGGCCAGGGCAGTATCGTTTGGCCAGCAGCAGCATTCTGCTTGTGAAGTGCTGGATAAGCTGTGTTCGTGGTCCTCCAGCTGCAGGAGGAAGCTCCTCAGCAGCAGTTACTGTGCCACTGCTGAGTCGTGCTGGAAACCAGCAGCATCCCCAGCCCCATCCTGAGCTGTAGCAGCTATGGAGCCAGGGGAGCCAATGTTGTTTCCCATGTGCGAGCTCCTCCTCAAGCCCTTTCACCCACCAGCTTCCCAAGACAAAGAATGCATGGATGTGCTGCAGGGATTTCCAAATGCCACTTATTGGGTGAGGAAGGATGGCTGTCCCTGGCTTCTTGTCCTGTAACAGCCGTTGATGCAACTCTCATTGTCAGTATGGTGAGGTTTTATCCATGAGTAGAAGCAAGGCTCTGCAGGGTGAGAACAGGAGTCCAGGCCAGTAATTTGTATGTGATTTGTGTAAAAATAATGCTTTTTCAGAAAAGCATCTGGCCAATTTCTGCAGTCTGTTCCCCTTGTATTCTCCCAGCATACACTATCACTGGGCTGGGGATGTTAGGAGATACATTTCTGCCTGTTTGCTTTCATATCTCTTTATGACCCTGTTGTCCACAAATGTGTCCTTGGTTTTTTCCTTTGTTGTTGTTGTTGTTTGTTTGTTTTCTCTTCAACCTGCTAGTATACTACGTACTGTGTGGGGAAAAAAAAATAAAAGAGGAAAGGAAAAGAAAGAGAAGGAAAGAAAAAACAGTCACTGTATTGCTTCAAAAGGACACATGATTTACCAGTAAATGATTTTGCTCTTCCCAGTTCTTTAATACTGCTTCGGAGCATTTGCAGCTTCAGAGGTGGATTGGCTTCTTGTGAGAGACGCTGAGACTTACAGGGGCCCCCTTCTGATTTCACACCGTTTTCATGCAAAGGCCTGTCCTTTGCTTTCAGTAGTGTTACCCCTGATTCCCAGCAGCACAGCTTATATTAGATTCAGAGCTCATGAGCTTCTGCGTCATTCATTCCTCTTGAACTAAATTGACCAACTCTTGAAGTCCTACTTGCTTGGAACCAGCACCAATAAGAAGATGAAATGAAGCAAAACAATTGTATTTATAAAGCATGTCTGTTCTCATGGCATTTAGGGGGGAGGCATGTACAGTTCTCTCTTACTCTATTCTATTTACAAGATACACCCAACTACTGTTCATCTTGGAAAAAACGATGACAAGAAAAGCAACAAAGCTGTACGGGGGTAATAACACTTTTGGAGTGGCTGCTGCACAAAAAATGATGCATAGCTCCCAGTAGATGCAGTTGCTTTTCTTTCTTTATTAACCCATTCCCCTCCAAACACCTTTATTTTCTCATACCCAGTTGTTTCTACTTTTATACTAGTGTTTCTTCAAGGCACTTCACTGGGGCAATCTCCTATTTATCAAATTGGGGTCAAAGTTACAGTAGGACTCCTCACTCAGCCATGGTGCTCATCTCCTGCACTTCACATGGGAAAATAAGTTATCTTTGTAAGTGAAGACTGTGAGAATGAGAGTGAGATATTTGATCTGAAAATTCTTATTTTAAGACTATTCAGTCTCTGCTTAACCAGGCTATTTTGACTACATATTATATTATTAACAGATTAAAAGTTCGGCTCCATGGTGTTAAAATTTTGTTATTTTAAAATTTTAGCAAGCATGCTATAAATGCGTTAAGGATTATAAATGTCTATACACAGCCATTTTTCCCATAAAAAAAAAAAAAAACAAAAGCAATTTTGATGCAGTAGACCAAAACCAACCCAATAAAATCATTGTGTGAGGTAGCAGGGAGGGGATAGATAGGCACAGAGTGTGTTTTGAATGAATTTGTTAGTTATTATTAATATTCTTAAAATCTGCCTACTTTTATAAAGTTGCAGTGACATAATCCTCCAAACTGTGACCTAGGCCCGCTGGTGTAGGAGGTAACTGTCAGTAGATTAACTATTAAAAAAAATATTTTAAAAATACAGTAATTATTCTCTCAATTGAATGAAAGTAAAATGTTCTTTCTCATTGGAATTAAGGTCATGGTAGTTAAAGATCCTGGAGCGTTTTTACCCACTGCAGAGTATCAGTCTGGAGAGAGAGGCGAAATTCCAGTTAGGAATAATTGCATTTATTCTTGCTACGGTGTTTTTTTTCCTTCTTCTTCTTCCACTTTATACCCCCCTATGGTGGTCCCTGTCCTTCCTACCCCTGTAAATTAACTGTGTTTCAGTAAATGGAATTTTTTTTGTTTGTGGAGTTTGCAAAACATTCAGTGATTTCTTGGGAAGAAGCATTAATAACTGGCTCTAATATTGGTGCTAATAAGTTATGTGCATATTTTTTTTTAAATCAAAATCAGAGTATAAAGGTTTTGCTGTGAATTGTAAAATTAGCCAAAGCCGCCTGGCATGTCACTGCTGCACTTTTTCTCTTCCACATGACATATTCTTAACTAAGTCAATCATTTACATGGGCTTTAAATTTAATTTAAATGTAATGAATTTAAATTGGGCTTTGCTCTATTTCAAGGTTGTTGGGTTACTTTTCTGTAAGTTAACATTCAGCACGAGAGATTCAGCTCCAGGATTTTGGTTTCAATTGCTCTCCCTCGCTCTCCTACCCCATCCTCCTATTTTATTCTTTCCCACCTTCCCAAATCAAATCCAGCCCCACTGCCCTGTGGCCCAGGAATCGTGTGTGGGAAGGAGAAAGGGGGCAATACAGTTGCAAGCCGCACGTGTTAGGACTGCAAGGGTTACTGGTTGGAGGCAACAACAGAAGAGCATTACAGGAAAATTAAACAGATACATTTTCGGGAGGAACCGCGCGATTCTCCCTGCACATTAGTGCCTATCTCAGTAATCATTCTCTTCCTCGATCGGGAGCTCTCTTAATCCTCCACCCCATCACCCTCCTCCATCAAATCTCCAATACTTCTGAAACAAATCAAATCAAGAATTAACCTTTCAACCGTGAAACATTCCTTTGCTATGGTACGTGTGTCCCCTGTTAATCCCTGTGCTGCAAAAACATGAGGCAGAGAGTAAGCACACCATTAGTGGCACTGGACTTCTGCATTTTCTGTATTTGCCCTTGCATGTCTTGTAAAAATCCCTAAGTCCATCTCAGCAGGAATCTCCTGATGCCTTTTCCCAAACATCACATCGTGGACCTAACCTGGAAGAGGTTCTGAAAAGCCCTGGGTTGTCTTCCCACATGCAACAGGCAGCCACTCTCTGCCTATAGGGAATGGTGCATCTTTAGGTATCACTGACATCGTTCTGCTGGTGAATTTAGGGAAGGTTTTCTTTATTGCACTTTAAAAGGGAGTGTAAGGAGAGCTTGCTCAAAAGAGTGGGAGTTAAGGTAAGCAATGTGTGGAGAGAAGTTCTAGGCAAAGGGTAGACAAAGCAGGGGGACTTGAATTTGGAATGACTATAGAGGTGAGAGAGAGGGTGATTTCTCATACCTTATGCACTGTGCCTCCCAGAACCTGATCCCAGCACCTCTCTTGCAGATGTGGAACATGTAAACAGGATGTCTTGGGTATTTTGCTTGTATCTGTAAAGTCTGACTGTTTTCTTGGTCATTTTTGCCATATCCTATGTTCCTAACGAGACTCATTTCCACACCTGTCTCTGTTCCTGACCTTACCATCTAGCTTTAACAATACCTGGCAGAGATATAAATTTTCAGAGGATGTTTACAGACGAGTCACTGAGTAAACTGTGGCTGCTCCGAGTTGCACCTTTGTTTGTTAATTTGATAACAGAAGACTGGCCATATTTAACCAGATGAGATCTACTGCAGTCAGCAGCCTTACTCCAGCAAGAGCCAAAAGATTTCTCTAACACCAAAGGCTGGAAAGGAAGCCCAAGGCACGAAGGCGTATTTAAACCAGGCCACCCACTGGCCATGTAAGCTGGACGGTGCTCTATGCAGTGGTGGGGAAGGTTGTCCACATCGCACTTCATAGTGTCCTCTGAGTGGATCTGTTTCTCAATGGTTCTTTTTCTCCCATATTAATTTCATGTTGTTGCATTTTCTTTCTCCTAATTGACATTGGTATTAATAGTAACCAGTCTGTTTTTCCTCATCTGAATGTCTTCACCCTGAAATAAGGTCATTGGACCTGTAAATATGGCAGTATGTTCAGTCTCCTTTCATCTTCAACTAAGAAATGAGGTGCTACTGCCACAAGACTCAGTATTAGCTCAAGTACAGTGGCTGCAGGCTCACCATGGGTTAACAGACTGGTTGCAAAGGACAGAAAAAATATAGCGGTTCAATAGTAATGAAGTAACAATGTACTAACATAGCAAAAAATGGAGTGAAAATTACAGCGTAGCTGATTCATCACTGTGTTATTCTACCTAAACCAGTAGTGAATCAGAGCCAGCAACTTGGGAGAGGTTGTTAGAGTCTTTATGAAGTTTAGAGCCATTTACCCATATGCAGTCAAATTCATTTTGTTTCATTATGGCTATGATAACCTTACATATTTGGGGACAGTGACTAAACTGTTCTGTTTTGGGTCTGTATATTGCTTTGTCTCTTGAAGGACAAATCTGTGGCTGAACTTTCTCTGTGTTCTTGCTATACAAAAACTACTTTAGAGAAATGTTACTAATAAGAGCCAAGCTGTAAACCTGTAGCAAAGCAGTTGTAGCATCATGGGGGATGTACAGTAACCTTTAAGAGCAGGTTATTAGTCCTATGTACATGTAAATACAGCTAGCCTTTCTATGTAGTGTTATTCTTGCCTTATAATTAGACATACTTGGTCTTCTTGATCTAATATTTTTGAGAGTTAGGTAAATAATTTATAGGGTACTCTTCACAAATGGATACAATGTGAATTCAGAGCTAATCTGCTCCTCTGGAGGTACATAAAATTATCAGGCTTATACAAGAGCAAGCTAATTAGGAAGCAATCATCATCAACAACAGCTGTTCTTAGCTTACTGAAGGGCGGAGGCTTCCCTAACACTGTCCACTCATCCATTTCCTCTCCACAGCTTTCCATGAGACAAAAGCATCTCCAGAGCTACTCCCATGCAACCGTTCCTGCCAGTTGCTCCCAGCTCAGTGTTCTGTCTGTGCAAGCAGGGAGCTCATTTCTGCAGCGTGTTGTTGCCATCTCACTGAAGATGGATACACATCTGGGTCAGGGTTGGAAGGGGAAAGATGGGTGATGTGTCGAAAGTGTGTTTTGCCACACCACCCCAAAAATATGTTCCTGTTGACCACAATGTTTTTTTACATTTATATCAATTGTAATATTTCAACGGGGATGAAAATGGTGGTAAATGCACAGCAGCAAAATCAATTATTTCCATGGCAGTACTGTTAAAAAGTAGTGGCTGGAACTGGTGCAGTCAGCCTGCTCACTGACCTCGCCTTGGGGTTTCATTTAACCCCATTATGAGCAGTGCTTGGCCCATTGGGTGGGAGAGGGTGTCCATCAACTTGTGCCTCAAAAGTGAGGTAGTAAACCCTACAACGTGAAGCATCCATGAACTCAGCAGATACCCTCTTTTCTTGTATTTGCATCATGTCACATATTGGAAAGCCGAGCTAGATGCTCTTTGTTGAAACCAATATGACCTGCTTATTCACTGTTGCTGCCTCAGTACACAATGAAGTGTCTTCCTACTAGCAGCATCTTTGTGAGATTTGTTGTGCAGATGAGGTGGAGAAGTACAAATCAGCTCTGGGAAGTCTGTGTGGAGAGAGAATGGACGGAGAGGTTTTCGGGATCACTGAGCTCCAGCTTCCTCATATTCCCTCAGTAAATGGAAGAGCCTTGCCAAACAGCTGTGAAGCTCTGTTTGGTGAGGAGATGATATGTTGGCAACAGGATTGGAGGTACATGCTGCCAGAGGCAGCTTTTATCCTCAGGAACCAATGATTGAAAGGTTTTAGGACAAGGTGTCCTCAAAACATTACATTGCTTTTCTGCCTTGTGTGAAGGTCTCATCAGAGGAGACTTCAGGTGCCAAAGCTCTGACCCCAGACTCTCCCACAGAGAACTGAGAGCTGCCAGTGGCCTTCTTAATTTCTTATTGCTTTCCTCTCACTGTCGCAAAACACAGAAGAGCTGAGGGGAAGGGACAAACCGACTGTCAGTGGAAATGCTTTGAGGGACCTGGTGAAGGGTAGGCTTCCCTTAGCAGATGATACATCTGTCACACCTGTGTTTGGTCTTCCCTGGTGGATACATAGCTGCCTGTCAGAGGATTGCTGCTGGAAGTTGACAGAGATGCCTGTGAAGGTAGTAGACTTCTCACAACATGGAGCAGTGGGTCAGTTAGCAAAGAGGGAGGAGAAAGACTGGTAAGGTGGCCTTCCCTGTTGCTGGCCTCCTCCTGCCTTCCACCTTCTCAGGAGGAGGTGGAAACTCCAGCACAATGGGGCAGTCTCGGCTTCAGCTTCCCTCGGTAACACCTGACAGAAGTCACATCTTAAGAAGAGACAGAGAGGTATTATGCCATATTCAGCCTGCTTTCATCAAGAATGCGAGGGGATTCAGCTCTCCCACAGACCCATGAGTTGCAAGAGAAGACACTAGTTTTGGGGAGAGGAAATACGGGTGTCAAAAGAGGAATTCAGGGTTGGCGAAGCCTGCGACAGCTTTATAGATTAAACCGCTGCCAGATGTTAATTGTTTTCTGTGTAGTTTTCAATTGATCTGTAATTTGACTGTAGATTCCAGGCTTTTATAATAAATTGTGTACAAAGCTAGCCACTTAAGGAGATAATAAAGACTCCAAGGCAGACAGAGTCATAAATTTGGACTTATCCCTTATCCAAGAGTAAGAAATGAGTTAGGGCCTCTTCGGTGGTGCTTTTTTTTTTTTCTCCTTCTCATTCCTGTTTTTTTTGTATAGAGGAGTGTGAGGGAACTGGAGTTTCTGTGCTCTGGAGACAGAGGAGGGAAGCAGAAGGTCGGATCCCAGCCATGCTGTAGACACATTCCTTTCAGTGGATGATGCCTCAGTATCCATTTAACCTGGCAGGTTAAAACTCCTATTTGCTCTGATGGTGCAGGAGCCTTTTCACTGATCAGATGTTCTCCTCTGACTTGGTTTATTTGTGCTCATCCATGCTCACTGGTATGTGTGTGTCCTTCTCCTCTTGGCTTCTTGTGGCGACAGCTGTTGGCTTCGCTTGCCGTGGTAGAAGCCTGCTGCAAGGTAATAATCTGCAGACCTTGAGTTATGTGTGGCATCTTGCAGTTAGTTTCAGAGGTGTTAAGACTGCCTGTGTACAGATACTTCCGTCTCCATCTTTAGCAACTCCTGGAAAGGAAGTGTCAGGCCCCACGTGATAAAAATTAGCGTGACTGGATCACTTCAGATCTTCTGCTCTTTCTGTCCCTCTGTAAATGGGGCAAAGAGATTTGGCCCCAAAGAATGATCTGACACTCACTGTCATTATAAAGATTTGTAGCATGCAGTGCTACAGCATGAGGTGCATGGTAGAAGTTGGCCTCAGCAGAATGAAACAGTTTTCTACTTGAAAATAGTTTTTTTTTCTCCCTACCAAAATGCTGTGAGAAAATCAGTGGCTTCTGCTGCGTTCTTGCAGGAAAACAGAGTTGTATGTGGATTACACGGTGCAGTGAGTAGTGTCAAGGGTGCACATAGAACTACGTGACAGTATATGTTGCGTAAAACCTACCAAGGGGAATAATGAGCAGGAGTCACAACTGGACCACAGAGAGCTCAGCTGCACTCC
The DNA here is from genome assembly GCA_013399475.1 of Chauna torquata. Taxonomy (NCBI): domain Eukaryota; kingdom Metazoa; phylum Chordata; class Aves; order Anseriformes; family Anhimidae; genus Chauna; species Chauna torquata. The sequence continues at coordinate 153,222 of VXAL01018004.1, read as the reverse complement.
TGGATTCAGCACTGGCACGGGATCCTGAGCATCAGATAGTGGGAACTGGTATTGTTCTGATGGCTTCAGCAAAGCTGAACTGATTTGCATCACCTGATTGCATGGCCCTTTCCCATCGGTTTTGTGAAGGCTGACAGTGCGATAACATAATTTGCAAAATGCTGAGGAGAGTCACTGTGCTGTTGGACAGTTCAAGGGACTCTGCAGGTGGCAGGAGCCCCTACTGTCCTTTTTGCTGGAAACAAAACTATCTCGTTTTTCTCATCTTTGCCATACAGGGGCATCTCTGCAGCAGGTAGCTAAGACTATTTGTTTTTTTTTGCCCACACTGCTCTCTGATGCCAGAGCTGCTGTGAGCAAACCCTTCTCCCAGTGCTATACCCACCTCTGCTGCTGCTTCCATTTCCAGTCACCTCTCTGTGTTCCTTACAGCTGCTGCTGCAGTAGCTTGTGCGTTTTGGTTATACCTGGGGCTCCTGCTTCAACGGAGTGTCCAGGCCAGGTGTCCACCTTATGTGATTCTTTCTGTAGTTCTGAATGGGGCAGCTTTTGTGTAACCCCCGTGTTTCAAGTTTATGCTCCTGTGTGACGACGCATGTGACAAGGAGCTGCGTGGCGCTCCGTGTGGGTGCACAAAACTATTTGTGTGTCAATGTCTGCTACTGAACATGTGCATTGTCCTTCATCGCCCTATGCATAGGTTGCCTCAAATAGCGTGCACATGTGGTGTTTCCGATAGGCTCTGAGGATTTTATTGTCTTTCATGCTCTGGTATCTCAGTGCTCTGTTTGTGTGCGTGTGCGTGCTTGTCTGCATTGCTTTCCTGCCCTGTGACTGTAGCACCCTCTCAGAGTCGGATGCCAGCCAACTGCTGGCTCATAATTTAGTGTGGGCTATCTGTCTCATGGGGTTAGCTTTTCTGATGTAGTTTGCTATGACAAGCTTTCCTTTCGAAGGCATAGAATTGAAGCTGAATGCATGCAAAGCAGTATCATGCAGGGTCACAGGCTCTTTTGTGTGTGTACCTGGAGTTGTGCCTTTTACCCTGTGATGCTGAGTATGAAATCCTGAGTGAGATCACCTTAGAAAAATGTATTTGGGGGTTCTTCCTTTAGGTGCATAAAAAGTCCTGACATTGGACTTCTACAGCATGATCTTCTCCCCTGCTGAAGATGCAGCTGAGAAAACTGAGCAGCAAGAACAGTACTTAATACCTGATCTAGGAAGTGGTCAGGGCTGGGAGAGCCTAGTGTGGAAAAATGTCCTTTTAATTTATTCTGGTCTTCCTTTTTGAGGAGCAATAAATCCTCTAATCCCATAGTTAAAGCATCCTGCTGACAGATAAAGCAATGAGACTGTGTATGCCCTGTGAGCACCAATCTGACTGGGGATCAAAGCCCTCCTCCTCCTGTCCCTTGCTTCTCTGGCCCGCCACAAGTGACCTATTTGTGATCCAGGAAATGGGCCGTTTTATGATCTAAGAAAGCCATTCGTGTAAAGGCTGAAAGGCTCACAACCTGCTAGCATTTAGAGGGCTATGGGGTTTTCCCTTTTTGAACTACAACATTGGCCTTCACCATTTGGCAATAATTCTCTGTACCGATGTTTCTTTTCTCATTGTATGATCCTCAGAAGCAGAAAGGCATGCTCAGTTTTTACCTGCAGACACAGTGGAAGTAGACAGTAATTTGCAGTAGAGGAATCTCTTATATCTGTTTTTACTTTACTTTTTTTTTTTCTTTTTTCCCTCTCTCTGTTACTCTCTTTTCCTTCAGGGTACCTTGCGCTTGTCAACATGTTCAGCCAGTTGTAGCTCTGTGACTTCCGATTGCATCCGCAGAGGGGGCAGCCCTCCCTGCCTAGGGAGTGACTCCCCTGTAGAGGGCTGGCTTATTAACTGAAGTGAAAAGGGGTGGTGTGTTGTTAGTTACTTCTGCCTCTGCAGAAATATCTGAGAGAGAAATCATATCTCAAGGACATCTCTCCTCCCACTTTGGAATCACTCAGCCAGCTGGAGAGGAGCTTGAAATATGTCCAGTTCAGCCAAGCCCTGTGATGGGACTTTTATTCCTGCTAACGAGACAGGTCACCATGAAGTACCTATTTGAGGAGTTTCAGAGATGAGTCCCCTTCTCTGTGGCAGAGATGTCTCTTGCTCTCTAATCAGCTCCTCTCCCAGAGGCATTGTGTGGTCCATGCTGTCATTGGGCGAGTTGCCCTTCCCCAGAATCTGCTCCACACCCTGCTTTAATTAAACAACCTAATCTTTTAAGTGACCCTACGCCGTGATGGCTGCTAAAGGACCTGCAGTGTCCAGACAAGCATAATTACTCACTTCAGAGATGCTGTGCTCGGCCGTCCAAATGACAACTCCTTCATCCCCCTTATTCACAGCTTCCAGTGCCTCTTCTCCTGCGGTGCCAGGTCCAACCTCCAGCAGGTGGGACTTGCCCCAGGCTCTCCTGCCTGGCTGTTGTTTAAGCTGTCTTCTGCCTGCAGTCCTTTGTGCAACACTTGGTCACAGCTCCTTCCCTTCTGCCTGCAGCAGCTCCGAGTTCTTGGGGGAGAGCCCACAGCTGGTTGCAGAAAGTGATTTCAAGTTACTCCTCTAGTTCAGCGGGAGATTTTGAAGCCCTGCAGGGCCTGTCTTTGGGTCCCTGGGCTTTAAGCCAATGATCCATCAGTGGAAGGTTAGCAGCCCCACAGCTTGAGGGTCTGAGTCTTTCATGGGGCAGAAGGCAGGAGAGGGGGCTGCATCAAGGTTTGCCTCTCTGCTTATCCATATCTGGGGAGAATCGCAGGCCTCACATGAATGGGTTGAACTGCTGGGCATATGTCCCATATATATGTTAGTTTATTCTGTGCTGTAGCTCAAGGGCATTTGAAGGACTCATTGTAAACTAGGAGAAAGACAAGGGCCTTACAGGTGGGAGGAGGAGGAGCTGCCATTCGTACTGTCACTTGAGATTGTCTGATCTTTGCTGGGCTCCTCCTGCTTCCCTTGGAACAGAGTGGAACGTGTCGAGGAGGGGGAAAAAACAGTCTCTTTAATCTGGAGAGTTGAAAAGGCGTAAATAAATAAATAAGCCTGTTCTCTTAATATTCCAGGCTGAATTTCTCTGAAGGGAAAATTAAAGGGGGGAATGAGAAAATCATACAGTTTGTCCTGTGCGGCAAGAATGTGTCATCACACCCAGGCTTCTAGGTGGTGGGTTTGCACATGAAATGCTCTTATTTACTCTCCCACGCTTTGCTAAAGTGTTTTTGTTCTGCAGAGTTGAAGCATTTTTTATAAAGAGTTTGCTTCTCCCGAGTGCTCTGTAGATGGCACCGATGTGTCCTTTTCCAGGAACAGGATCTGAGATGCTAAAGTGGAGTACCATTGCCATCTGCTGGCAATATGAGGTTTGCCTTTTGGTCGCTTTTGCTTTTCTGGCTTGAAAGCAGCATAGAAGCTGCAAACTGCTCCATCTCGGGTGTTCAGTGGTGGAGTGTGCAAAGTAGAGTATCCAAGTTGCATTGGTTCGTTTGTACATAAAGGTCTCATTGCCTGGCTTCTCACAGTAGGGCTGGTGATGCAGCCCTGGCCTGGTGGTGCTAGTCCCATTCCATGGGACACTGAAGGTCCTTCTTGGAGATCACACAGGCACTGCTGGATTCAGGTGGGATGGAAGATGTAGCCCCACAAAGCTTTGGGAAAATGAGCTTTGCAACCTCACGTAAAGTATTTCAAGAAAGATTGTACTCTTCTCTGCAAAGAAGAGTTGCAGTGGTGTGCATAATAAAGATTCTTCTGAGATGCTCACACCCATCCCTGTCCTTAGAGAATTCAACAGACCTTTTCCACTATAATTCCCATACACTCACAGGATTGGATTAAAGGTTTTCTCTACCCAGCCATAGAGCTAGTTGCCTTTGCCCTTCCTGAACAGCAGTGCACTGGTCGTAGAATCACGGAATGGTTTGGGTTGGAAGGAACCTTAAAGACCATCTAGTTCCAACCCCCCCTGCCATGGGCAGGGACACCTTCCACTAGACCAGGTTGCCCAAAACCCCATCCCACCTGGCCTTGAACACTTCCAGGGATGGGGCATCCACAGCTTCTCTGGGCAACCTGTTCCAGTGCCTCACCACCCTCTGAGTGAAGAATTTCTTCCTAATATCTAATCTAAACCCACCGTCTTTTAGTTTACAACCGTTGCCCCTTGTCCTATCACTACACTCTGTGATAAAGAGGCCCTCTCCATCTTTCCTGTAGGCCCCCTTTAGGTTCTGGAAGGCTGCTATAAGGTCTCCCCAGAGACTTCTCTTCTCCGGTCTGAACAAGCCCAGCTCTCTCAGCCTCTCTTCATAGGAGAGGTGCTCCAGCCCTCTGGTAATCTGGTCCCACCAGTGCTGACCCTTCTCGCTGCACTGGTTGCAGAAGGTGAGAGATGATCAATCCTGATGTTCTAATCTCAGAAAAATAACAGCTCAGTTGATACCATTCCTCACGGTTTCCTGTCAGTCTTCATCTCTAATGCTGAAGGCGGAATGGAGGTTAGGGGGGCACTCAGCATGGCACAGCAGGAGTGAAACTCTGCGCCTTCCCTTCTCTTATGCACTGGTACTCAAATAGCTCCAGGCCTTACTCAGTGAAAGCTGAAGGCACCAGGATCTCCTTTTCCTCTCTTCTTTTAAGCTCTTTACACTGACTATGGATGTTTACACTGGAGGCAGGTACTTGATCCTGGGCTGGAAATAAGTAGGGTCCATGAAGCTTGTCAGGGTATGTGTGGACTCCTTCTTTAGAGCTTCAAAAATGGTCATGGTAGGAGGGAGAGGTGAAAGAATGAAGGGGAAGGATTGTTTACTTTCATTGGAAATGGTCTTTGTGAAGACCACCAGTGAAAAAGTGACAAAACTTTGCTGAGAAACATCTCTCAGATTCCAGAGGAAATTTTTGATGTAGTGAAGACAAGGAAACAACAAAGACTGAATGGTGTCCTGAAACAAAAAGCAACATTTGTTTCTGCTCTTCCTCTAATGTTTTTCACTCTATTTCTCACACTTGTTTCGCAATATTTAGTGGTTTTTTTTTTCTTTCCACAACAGCCCCATAACACATACCTAAACCTCCACATTTCCTGGATACAGGATTCTTGCCTTCTGGCTATTCCTGCTCGCCAGCCAGCAAGACTATGTAGAGACCATCACTACAAACTGATTCCAGGCACATTTTCTCCCACTAAAAGCCATCTCTACCTTGTAAGCCAGTGGGCAGCGATCCACCCAGCTGTACAGCATGTGACAGCGTTCTCCAGCCATAGAGCAGCCTGGGACAAAAAGCTGCAGGTGAGCAGGAGGCTGAGAGGGGAGTACGTGGAAAAGGAGTCAGAAGCATCAGGGAATGTCCACACTCAGCTGGGCAGGGCAGGGCAGCATGTGTGGAGCATCTGGAGCCAGTGAATCACAGCTGCAAGTGCACAGGCCCCTTAGGTGAGAGCTTTCTGGTGGAGACACTCCCCTGGAGACAGTGAAAGACTGAACCACTATTTAATGGCTTCTGGCACTGAGGGACTGCATCCTCTTCCTCTTTTGTTGTTTCTGCCCATCGTTAGAGCTCCCGTTCCCAGTTCATAAGCTAATGCAGCACTTTCCCGATCCCCCTGCACTACCCACATGCTTCAGGAAGAGCACTGCTGAGCAGAGATGCTGTGCTGCAGCACTGGCAATGAGAGCCAAAGAGCAAGGATGTGGGAGTTGCTAGAGGAAAATGGAAGAGAAAAAAGTGGTGGGGTGGGGCAGGTGAGTAGGATAGCGGAATGGAGTCACATGGTCTGGATTTCTTTTTCCTGATTTGCATTTGATTGTAAATGTAGTAGTTTCATAGTCAGCAGTAGCTGAATTTTCTTTGCCCAGCTCAGAGGATAAAACTCATGCACTTTCACTCTTGACAACCTCACATTATAATGCAGGAAACTGTGCGCTTCCCACATCCCTGTTTGTTGTGTAAAGCCATTTAAAGGATCCGCTAAAATATAAGTAACAGTTGCAGCATTTGAAACCATCTCTGTTCCCCGTGCTGCAGCCAATAGAGAGCAGCATTGTTGCACGCATGCACTGTCCACAGTCCAACCAGGTGCGCAGTGCTTCCCATGACTGCGTATCCACCTGGTACTAGTTTCCCTCACCACGCTTCTGGCTGTGAGTGCCAGAGTGAGGCCCCAGCACTGCACCCACTGTCACCTCTGTGCCAGAGTGACATGCTGGCCCTGGGCATAGGCATCTCTGGAGAGGAATCCTGCGCGGGTAGGCAGCTCTCCGTTTGCTGTGGGTAGCTCTGCTGCCAACAGGGGATTTGACTGCTGCAAAATCAGTAAAGTAAAATGAAGTGGAGGAGATGTTTTGCTGTTTCTGGTGCAGGGTGTATTGCTCATCTGGAAGTTGATCTTGCTAGTCACTCAGCGAGGAGGAATTGGAGATACTGCTGTCTCAATTCCCTGCATAGACCTGTCTGATCACCCCAAGGGAGTTCCCTTATGCTGGCATTAAGCTGCATGAAGGGTGGGTAGGATGAGCTTCAGCCTGTGCTTACCTGCTGTGGGAATCAGGATTTCCGAGACCTATAGCACCTGAATGTAAACACAACAGGAGGATCAATCCCACAGAACAGGTGGAGGGACTGGAAATACAGGCCCTGCATGGGGGTAGCATCTGCAAGTTTCCTCCTGGGGTGGCAAGGTGATGTGGCTGTGGTGGGGAGATACCATTTTCTTGCATATGCTTTGTGGGGGAATATATCCCGAGTCTGCTGTCACTGACAGGAGGTGATGAGAAGCCACTGCAGTGTCTTGCCTCAAGTGGGAAGAGCTTGAGCTTTCTGCGAGGGTGGTAACATCGGCCCAGCGGGTATAGCAACGTTGGCAGACCATTGTCACCAGTGCCAAGTCTGACTCTGACCAAGACTTGGGCTGGAAACACTGATAATAAGCTTCAAAGCTTGTTTGTTGGTTTGCTTTAATCAAACTTGGCAACAGCCTCTCAAAATGTTTACAATCCCTTGTATGAGGGAGCCAAGCTAGGTAGCATGAGGCTTGGGTTCATTGCTGTGCTCTGCCATACATTTCCCATCTGATACAGTGACAACTGCCTGGGCTTCGTGCCCTTCTGTAAGATGAGGCTTGCAGCGCTGTCCTAGCTCGCGAGGCCGTTGTACGGATGAAGACATGGGAGCATGGGTGCTTACTGGCCAGGGTGACTGCAAGGTGGGGAAGCAGGAAATAACGGCCATGGGAGGAAGGGAAAGTATGCTGAGCAGAGGGGCAATATGCTCTTTCTCAGCCTGGGTGGTAAATCAGGTCAGATCTGGCTTGTGACCTGGTGGGTGATATGTGGAGAGATCCACAGCAAGCTTTTTTTTTTTTTTCCCCCTAGGGAAAACAAAACAAAGCAAAAAAAGGCAGCATCTCTCTATCACAACTGTGCAGATGTAAGGCTGTGCCACATCTCATCTGCTGGTTTTACTAGCTAAAGCCGTGCTGGTACCTCTTCCCTTAGTACATACACAACTGAAGAGGTTAGAATGGGCAGGACCACTTCCAAAATAGTGAGTACTTCCCTTGTGACTGTAGGCACAGTCTCGACAGGGAAGCAGGCTGTGTCTCTCTGCTAACACACACACACACACACACATACACAAGCCACAGAGAATTAGCCAGATGGTTTCGCTTGAAAAAATCAAAAACACAAAGCCATCTGCTCTCCTGTCCTAGGGATCATGAACTTGACTTCTTGTCTACCAGTATAAATTGAATCTCACAGAGCGCAGGCAACGCGTGTATGCACCCAGTTTAGAAATCATTGTGCCTGATGGGGGCAAGAGGACTGGAAACAACTCCATCACTCGAGTTTCCTGTGGCCAGACGTTCCCAGCATGTGCTGCGGTAACCCTTCCACTGTGAGACAAATGCCAGCAAAATAGCTATTAGTTATGGGAAAACATCAGCTGCAAAGAGCAGCAGAGTGCCATATGGCCCTGCCTGCCTGCAGCCCTTGTAACGGCAGAGGGAGTGCTCACATCGCTCTTGGAGAGGAATGTGACTGAATCTCTTTCCAAACAGGTACCAGGGAGAGAGCTGCTTAGGGGAAGCGTTAGACACTCCTGGAAAAAGTGGTCCAGTCCTTGATCAGTCCAGTACACCAGTACAGATGCTCACGTGTTAGAGTGAGCTGATGGAGGAATGACGTTGCCAGGGCAAGCGAAGGGACCACCCTTCAGACAAGGAAAAGAGAGGTGTTTGCATAGTTGGCATGGAGAGAAGGACAGTAGCTACTGATCACATATTGGAAGGACCCCTAGGACAAAAAGTTATTGTTTAGGGAAACCCTGTATAGGAACAAAGTAGAGCTTAGGAGCCCAAATCTATCCTCCAACACTGGCTTGAATGTTTGATTTGGCCCTGATTCTGTTCTCACCCTTCTGAATTTGATTTGTGTGATTATGTCAGGAAAGAAGTCCCCTGGCTGGAACTGTTGTAGAAACCAAGGCAGCTAATTCAGCATTGCAAACTAACGTTTAGTTTGTATTGCTAGTGCATAATTGTATGTTTAGGTGTTGCCAGCACTCATGTTTTGTTGTGAGACTTGTAGTATTTGCTGTGTTTCTGAAAGCTTTGTTGTTGAAGTCAAGGTATTTTGTCTTTCATTAAAGCAGCATGTTTCTGGCCCCTGTGCTTTTAACAAACAGAATGGACCTGAAAGGTTAAAAGGAAGGGGACTAATGAAAAGAACACAACATTTGTTGGGTTGGAAGAAAAAAACAAACTGATTTATACCTTTGAGGGCCTGATTTTATTTTCTTTGGACTGTGATATTGGCAACATGGCACCAAGGAAACACGTCGTGAATTTTGCTGGTTTCCTGTGAAGTTAAATTCTCTGGGAGCTGTTTGCATCCATTCAAGAATATGCAAACCTACCACATGACCCTTGCAGTCATTCAAGAAAGATAGTTGCAAAATTCAAACTCACTGCTAACAAGTAAGTTGAAAATAAAAGATAGCTTGTAAAGAAAAAAAACAACAAAATTCATCAAGATAAGCTCTGTTCAGCAGAAGCTCTAGAGCACAAGCTTACTTTTCTTCAAAGAAATCATCCTGCTGACTTCAGTGGATTTTATAATGTTCATACCCAAGTAATTTTGAAGGCAAAATAGGCTGGAGGAAGCTGGGAAGTACTAGTGGACAGTTCATGAATTGGAGGAGGCAGAATTAAGCTAATAAATGATTCATTCAGAATTGTTTACCCAGCTTTAGCTAGCATCAGGAGGGAAAGAATGCAAATGGGGCTGATTATCCAGCTTCACTTTGTGTCAGTGAGTTGTTCTTGGCTCAGGAACTCTCCCTATAAAGGGAAGGGTGGCACACTCCATCATTTGAGAACATTTATCACAGAATTGGACAAAAGTCTGAGAATGTATGGCAGGAAATCCTCACGGCAGAGCAGACGGCTGGATTCCCCAGGTGCTCTTTCCTTATCTGCTGTGATGCTTTAGTGTTGGTAACGATGCAGATTACTAGCAGAATTGCCTGAACAAAATTGCGGTGAGTGAACTCTCCCATAAGAGTTGAACACAATAAGGATTGCTAATAAAGGTACAGCAAAATCCTTGTCAAATTGCTAACTCTTTCTTGCAGAGAAAATAGCTAAGATGAACTAAAAATATCTGGCTGATTCCCTGAAAAATCTTCACCAAGCTCTCTGTCTCAAATGAGGTTTTTGGAGCTGGATCCACCCACCAGTTCCAGTAATGAGCAGCAGGAAGCCCAAGGCAAACCTCACATTGACGGTGCCACTTGAGACAGCTGAATTTTCTGTTCCTCGATGCCCCTTAACAAGCAACCCACGCCAGGCAGCACAGAGACGCAGAAGTCAGGCCTGGCTATTTTGTAAGCTACACCAAACAGGGACTGCTAGCCAAACAGAAGACAGAGCAATTTCTTAGTGGATGAGATACCTTTAATTAGGTAGCCTTCGCTTAAGAATTGGTTCATCTGACAGTAACATAGGACAGTCTATGTCTAATATGAGTCAAAATTATGAATTGAGAGTGAACAGCAATGCTTACAACAGTTTCTTGGGGTTTTATGGGGGACAGCAGGAAAATTCCCACTTGTTTTGAAGTGTTAAGGAAACTATTTACAAAGCTGTAATGACTTACTGGAGGGGAGGGCCTGGGGAGACTCTGGTAGACTCTCCACCACTGGGAGTTTTAAAGAGTAGAGTGGACATATGTCTGACAAGAATAATTTTAATGTAGTTGATGCTTTTTTTTTTTTTTTTTTGAGGTAGAGGATGACTAAGCAATTCATCAGGAGTCTTTCAGCTTTATATGATTCTAGCAGCATAGGTTGTGGGGCAGGGCTACATAATACCCAGCGCGCCATCAACTCTCTTGTGACTGCAAATGGTCAAGAACTCTGCTTTACAGGTGGCCCTTGTCAGCATCGCTCTGGGATGTGGGGACTAATGATGTTGCAGGAGGAATGACAGCCACTCACTCATGAGCCATGCTGCCTTCAGCACCTAAAGTTGTCTTTGGAGGTCTCCCATCCAAGAATCTGAATTAATGCTCCCCTGGAACAGAGAGAGAGAAGGAGATTTATTGTGGTTTGCAAGCCTGAGAGAGACACCATGACTAACAAGCTAATTAGCCCCTCAAAAGCTGGTAGACAAATGGAGAGGAGAAGAGTCTGCCTAACCTGCAGCCTTACATTTTGCACACCGTGAAGGCAGCTTGCCTGCAGGGGCCAGCAGAGTTTGACAGGAAAGCGACTTTCTGTGCATCTGCTTCCCTCTGACATGCAGTCCATCTCCTGCGGCGGCACAGAGCACTCACCCCTGCACCTCGCAGGGGCTGCTGCAGTGGTGGCAATAATTCACTGGTTTCGTTTTGCAAAAGATGTCTGAGGTGCAGGTAAGGGAGTGTTTGGTTCTGGAGCCAGCATGAGCAGGGGAGTGAGCCTGGTGGAAGAGGGACAGCTGAGGAGCACTGCGCACCCTCTGTTCCTTGAGGCTCCTGCGGTGCAGGTTTATAGAGAGAGGGGGAGCAGCCCACCCCACCTCCATCTATGTGAAATAGATGGAACATAAGAAATGTTTTAAATAATTCAATAATGAAATGAATATATTAATGCTCAGAGAGCAGGAGAGGGCTCCTGGACTGGACTTATTCACGCAAACAGCCCCTGACAAGCCAGGAAAGAAGTAGGTCATCATTTATTCCTCTGGAGGGGATTGAAGGCAGGGTACTGTGTTCAGTGGCTCTCCACAGAGCCCTCCTTCCTTTCTCCCATTTCTTTGTTCAGCGATTCCAGCTGTTTTTCTTTCTTCAGATTGTATTCTCTGCCTCACTCTCATACTTTTCTGTCTCCAGATCTTCCTTCTTTGCTTTTTCTCTCTCATCCTCATTCCCTTTTGCATCCTTATCTTCCTGTAGCTTTATGTCATTTAATCCTCCAAAACACTGGCAGCCTTCTCAGCATGTATCAGTCTCCAAGACTTATTCCCACCCTAATTCTGCAGCCACTTTATTTCTTAGGATTATTTAATTACAGGTGAGATTCACCTGCTCTCCAGATACTCCACCTCATTCAGGAGACAAGTAAGTGTCTAACACCAAATGCAGTACATTTCTAGAAGCACTTGGACGGCTGACAGCTGAGGTTGGCAGTCTAGACCATCAATTTGCTTATGTAGGAGCACAAGTGCAGAAGCACGTTGGGTTTAGTAAGTCAGGCAGTAAATGGCACAGGAGTTGGTATTAAGAACAGTTGAATCGTAGTTCTAGTGAAAAATAGGGAGCGATAGAGCTGGCTGCAAACAGTTGCTGCACATCGTTCGTTATACCCAGCTCTGCTAGTGCCTCTTCCTGCCCTGCAGCCCCCCTGGCTCTCCCCATCTTGGGCTCCCCACACCAGCTCTGCCAGTGCCCACTGGCTGCCCTGCAGCCCCCTGCCCTCTCCTGCTATTTAAGGACTTAATTCCTGTTTGTGGAGGCTGCCAGCGTTGCTGATGCATGCAGCGGTTTGTCAAAACGATCGTTCAGTTCCAGAACATTACAGCAAAACCTGCTGATTCCCATCAGGTGTAACCTGAGTCATATTTCAGATCCTAAGTCCAAAGTACTTAAGGAATCAGCCAGCCATTTTTTGTTTGTAAATGTAAATGCAAATCATCCGATTATTGGCTTTGCCCTGCTGGAACACTTCCCCTCTGAGGCAACCCCCCTCCCCTCCCCCAAATCTTCCTGTTTGGATTATTTGGGGAGCAGAAACTTCAGAGGTCTTCTGGCTCTGACTCTTGAAGTCAGTAGGGCCCTGTCACCTGAGCTAAACAGAGAAGTTGTGTTGTTGCTGTGTTTTACTGAATGGGCACATTTGGGAGCGTTTTGTTGAAAGCAAGGGTAAAATGGACAGAGTATAAGTTAGAGCAGGAGTAGGTTTAGAAGCATATAAGAAGACAGTGATGAGTTGGGAGAAGCTAGAAGCTGGAGGCACTGTTGGAAACTTGATTTTCCTCCTAAGATGATGAGAGACTATACAGGTCTACATAAATGGAGTAGCCTATATAAAAATCACATAAAATACATACAAAAAATACCTACATAACAAAGTACCTGGGGCAGGGATCATAGCAGCAGCTGGTGAGGAGAGGATATGCTGGTAGAGAGAGAGATGATTTCTGGGTGCAGCATGTAGGGACAGGTAGGGAGGAGGAGAGCACAGGGAGTTGAAATGTGGCAGCTCTCTCCTTCATCTGGAAAGTTATTTCTTATGCAGAGTGAGTATAAACCCTCCAATGCTTCCAGTTAGTGACACCCAGGGAATGTTTTATGGATGAGGCTCCATCACCTGTTGGTATGAAGAGGAGAAGGCAGAGCCACCGGTGATGGATGATCCCCTGGAAACTTCACCATGTCCTCTGCACCCTCCGCCTCCCTCTCTGTGCCTCTTTATCATGCATTCATCATTGCTGTATCATCCACCTGCAGCTGCCAGAAAAATCCCAGTTCCCAGCTTCTCTGCCTCTTAACTTCCACGATGTTGTGACATACTTCCCCTTCTCTGAAACTGCCTTTCTAAGTCAGAGATGTAGTCACCTAATGGATGAACTGTGGGCATTTCTGTAGGTGACACAGAGAGAATTCTTCTCTGGGCATGCTGTATAGGACATCTGGCATGCTAACCCTTGCTTCCTCAGTGAGTATCTTAGTGTAAATCTGATGGTTTTGTGGCATGGGGAAAAAGGAAAGGATTTTGTAGTGGTTTTATTTTGAGTGGTGGTGGGTATGTGCTGCCAGTTTGAAACCTTCATGTGCGGTATTTTTTGTTGTTGTTTTTTGCAAATAACCTTTTTCCCTGCATCTGTTTGTCACTGTAAACTACAGTTGTTAACGACATGGGAAATGGCAGAAAATAACTGTGACGTGTATAGGAAACCCCTGGCCCCCAAAACAGATTATGGTGAGAGATGAAGTAAGGAGAGAGTTTCAGAGGTGACAGGCCAATCCTGCTGACACTACTTGTTTGCTGAGCAGCCTCTAAATTCAAGCACTTGTCAGGACCTCATTTAATAAAAGTCATTTTCCGTATACATTTGGAAAGCACAGAGCCTAGGTACTGGCCACTGTTCAGTGTGTCTATTCTTGGATGGTGCAGTCTCAATTAAACCTTCCCGTTCAATCCCCAGCCATCAGACGCTCCCTTCTGTGACTGCCAAGCCCAGTTTGCAGAAGCAGGTCTCTGACTGTGAGCTGTACTATTGCCATGCCAACCCCTTCTTCCTTCCAGAATCCCTGAGTCCCATCTTTGTTTTTGCTTCCTGCAGGAGGTCTCTTGCTAGTTCCTCATTAATCAGTTGGCAGTTCACTTCAGAGCATCAGTTAGTCTAATCTAGGTGGTACCCAAGCTCCCCAATCTTTTCTACTTCTTTGTAAACTAGAGATTGTTTCAGTGTATGAGAGTCCTGGAAAAGCACAGTAGTGCTGGTACACTGCAGACGGGGAGCAAAACCCCAGGGCTGTTTCGAGCATGCAGTTCTGGCTCCTGGTATGGTGGCAATAGCAGCATAGGCGAGTGCTTCCAAACTCTATTACCTGCCTCCCAAGGGCTTTCTAGTGTGCAAATCCAGATGATGCACAGGAAGATGGGACTGAGCTGTGCCTGTATTGCCTGCAAAGGTAGCATATACAGTGGCATGTGTAGTAAAGGGAGCATCATAATACAAGGCTGAAGAAGTAAAAACACCTAAACACCTGCCCAAAATCCAAGCAATTACACATGCATGCACGCACACGGCGCGCTTACAGCAGGCCTGATAACAGTGGAAGATGAATGCCTAGGAGCGTTGCTGTGGCAATCGCCCACCCCAAAAGCCAGAATTTGTCCTGATTGCCAGCGAGCTGGGGATATAGGCTAATAATGGGTCCTCAGGAGCAACTTCTCTCCCCCGTGTAGATTTTTTCCTCCTCACCTCCCCCCTCCTTCGTCTGAGTGTTTAGCTCTGAAAAGAATAATTTATCAAATCATTTTTATTCAGCTTCGGAGGAGGAAGAAAAAGGATGGTGGGGAAGAAAGGGCCCTTTGCTGTTTTAATTGCTTTGCCGCGTACTTGTGAGAGTGGAGCTGGGCTTATCAAAGCCAGCACAGCTGAGTCCCTGCCACTCGCTAATGAGAGCTGCCACGTGACCAGCCATGCTCCTCCGATGGACCAGATAGTGCCTCAAGCCAGGCAGGGACTCAAACACTTAGCAAGTTAATTTAAATGAGGAGCTATAAAGTTGAAACAGGGGGCTGGGGGAGCTTGTTTTACAAGGACTTTGGAATCAAATTAAGGGTGTTATTTATCTTTTTAAAAAAGGCAAAGTGAGACATACAGTCTAGGATGCTGTTGGGCTTGTTTTTCTGATGATTCATTTCTGAGTCATGTGTCAGGGTCTAGGAAGAAAAAGGAGGTTATTTTTTTCCTTGAGTGAATGAAACCCAAGGAACCAGCTGAATTCCTGGAGCTCATTCGTTTCTCTCTGTGCCTGAGGGTGTCTTTTAAGAGCTCGGTGCTGCGGTGACTCCACAGAGCTGCTGTGGAGTGCAGTGAGATCTGGTCACAGGGTTGTGAGCACCGTGGCTGTCAGCCAGAGAGCTGCTTAAATTGGTGGCTGTCTGGGGTGCCAGCTACATGCATTCACATCTTCAGGGAGAACTGCCAGGGCATGCAAGGGGCCATGAAAACTCTGCACGTTACTGGCACCACTCAGTTCTCCCCATGAATCTCCTACCATGGGCTGCCCAGCTCGGCGGTGCCGCAGGAACAGTCCTGAACCAGCTGACCGTGCTTGCTGAGTCTTAATCTCTTAGTACAGTTTTATTTCATTTCTACTCAGTTTAGACCCTTTGTAAGCCAAGTTCTGGCAGGTGATGATGTATACTAGCTGCCAAGGTTCTCAGGTTATATCACAACTAGCTTTCTGATCTCCAATATCTCCAGGTATTTAGGATAAGGTTTTGCTATTGCATTTTAGTCGTGTCTTCCAGGACACCTTGTAGCTGATTTTTATGTGCCTGCACCAAAACCCCACTTTCACCATACCATCAGCAACCTGAACTAACTAGTTAACTAGCAGCTAGCCCAGTTTCAAGTGGATCAGGTGTCATCCTGAAGTCATTTTTGGCTTTAATTGTGGTTGTGGTTTTGTGGTCCTGCTATACTGAGGTACTGAGGTCAAGGGTACCCCTGAGTGGACTATGTCTTGGGCTGGTACCTGTTAGTGAAGACGACTACCCCCAGCCCAGGGTTCAGCTCAGTGATAGAAATAAGGGCAACAGAGGGTGTGAAGGAGGAGACTAATATCTCCTATTTAAGTTCCTTTTCTGTAAAATTGTTCATGTCCCTTCTGGCTGTCAGCACACTTAGGTTTCACATTTTTAATTAAAAACTCCATAGCTGAAATTTCTATAATATTGTAAAAGCAGGGACTGGATTCTGCCTGGCTGCTTGTCATTTTCTTCGTACGAAGAAACAATGTCGATTCTCTAAAATATCAAACGTGAATAAAATATGTTTGGTTTCTCTTTTTTTTTTAGTCTTTTCTTAAAAAAATAGTTTCATAAAAAGCGCTCTTGAAAGCAATGATGGGACAATCTATTATTAAATGAAACAAATCAATATTAATGCAATCTGATGGCTGAGATTTGCTTGAGTAGTATTTTATATTCATGTGTATGCTGTTAACTCTGCCTTATTAGATATCTGCAACATGGGTGAGTTAAGGTTGCTGTGGGAACCATCGTTTTTTAAATTTCCTGACTTTTACGCAGGTAGAGTCAACCCCAAGCTAGCTTGCATTAATATCATGTAATTTCCTTGATTGAAGAAAGAGTGTTGGAGTATTTTATTGTCTGTGTTCCCACCTTCAATTGCACGTTCAACCAAAAAGAGTTCGAATCATATCCCCTCAGTAAAGAATTATAGCAGTTTAGCTGGAGCTTGCTTTTACAAAACAGCAACAGCTCTGATGGCCCCCACAGTCCACGCACTTGAAGGCTTTTTCTATCGTGTGCAGCTCTGCGAGTGCTTCTGTGTGTGCCCTGCAACAGGCGGCAAACACTTACGCAGCAGATAACCAAGGGGTAGAAATAGATGGTCTGGGCTATAGTACCTCAGGCACGCTGTTTTCCCTAGTGTGTGATGTGACCCTTCCAGATGCATAGGGTTGCATGAGAAAAAGCTGAAATGACCAAACATTATGTATGGCAAGACCACAAATTCTACTATTTTTCCCCCCTTCTCCTTCCTTCTTGATGTGGGATGATGAAGTATTTTCTTTGCATCACTGGCATGCCCCATCATAGTGCAGAGACACTGAAATAATGAGCTTTTCTTTCTCTGAAAACTGGTGCACGCTCATGAATGTGAAAGGAACCTGATTCGTACTTATGTGTGAGCAAGAGAAGAATTAGGCTCCCTCCTTGTGGGTATAGAGGAAGGATAAAGAGAAGGCATTGCTCCAGGAAGAGAGCAGAAACCTGCATAATGTCAATATCCAAAATGGTAGAAAAGTGATAGCAAGTGTGGGCTGTGCATATAACTAAGTGAATGGGATGCTGGTATGAGACCTCACCATACTCTTTGCTATTCTAATACATCCTCCTTTTACTGTTCTTTTTCCTGAGTATGAGGCAGCTGTCTAATTTCCACTTCTTATTCAGAAGGAGGAGAATTGCCTATTGCCAATTTTCTACAACTTACAGCACAAATGCCTATAACAATATTGGCTGCAGTATCTTTATAGGTGATGGAGTAAGATAGCCACAGTTAGGAAGCGGTTTATCTGATGTTTTCACTTGATGTCCTCAATGGGACGGGACAATTCAAGCTTTGGAATTTCATATTGACTCCTAGAAGACTGGTCTACCTCATTAGGAGCCTTCTATGTTATATATGACCAAATTTAGCCCTAGTACATCCACAGGTAGATAGCAATAATATGCAAAGACACCCAGCCCAGACATTAATGTATGTGAGCACAGTGTATTGTTCGTCTATTTAACTCTGCAGAGAAAAAAGCATCTACGAGCCTGGATGGAGTGCTATTTTGCTACAAGGCCTTTGTTTCTGGTACCAAAACTGGCTTGCAAAGCTCTGCAAAGCTCTACTTTGTGCCACAGAGGCATAGCCTCAGAGCCATTTCTTTTACGGGATATGGTTTGCACTGTTTGACGTATTTTCAACCACTTCTAATCAGCACGTGAAATTTTAGCATGAATGTGAGTTTAGCTGAATCTGGACTTGGCTTCTGGAGTGTATAGGGAGAATAGCAGTTCATCTGTTGCAATTGTTAGCATTGTTGGAAAAGGACATGTAAATTTGGGAATAGATGTGGGAAAAAAGAACCTGGAGCTGGTGTCCCATCTCAATCTACTTGGGAGGTATGGGAAATAGCAAATCAAACCTGTCTGTGTGAGAAGCAACTAATCTTTTAAGACTCGCCTGGCCTCTCTTGGCTAATAATGCTAGTCAAAATGAGTGGAGGTCATTTTGTGTAGGAACTGAGAAGACAGCATGAATCCCAGTTTAAGGTACACGTTACGACTCTGCTTGTGCAAGGGGCACTGTTCCAATTGTTGCATGATTTCCTTCAGTGAGTTGTTTCAGCTGTCTAGCAGAGATAGGATCATCCACTTAACTTGTATTATGGTGTGTTCTAAAACTAATTTATTGTCTTATGCCTTTGGTGGATGGTGCTGCCATTTGCAACGATCGTCTCTCTGAAAGACAGTTTTAATCCAGTCAGTCTGATTCTTTTAAAGCAGAGAGGAAATTTCTTGGGGCAGAAGTAGTTAATAAAAGTTAAGTCAGCCTATGAGGGGACAGAAAAAAATACCATGTGACTGAGACGGCCAATTAGACATCATGAATATTCAGAATTCTCTAATCGAATGAAAGCTCATTACAAAAACCCAAACTGAAATTTGCTCATGTAAAATATTCATTGAACAATTTTGCATAAATAAATAATAAACAATAATAAATGCATAAAATTTGTTCACAGACCATCTATCAGCAGGGGAACAAAAAAGGACAGAATCTGCTAAATAAACTATATGTAATGAATAATCTGTCCACTGCTAGTTTTGAGTTCTCCCATGGTAGGACTGCTGTGGAGATCTGACGTGAGCATCTCTCTTCTGGGAATGACATGAAGTAGGGCTGTTTGGAGTAGATAAAGGCACAGAGCTACCCCAACCTTAAGGAAGCGGGGTGTCTAAGATTTAGACTTAGCTTATGGTAGGTGTAACAGAATCTGAAAGTTGTCTGATCATGTGAACTGGAGAAAGCCTACAGGATTAGAAGAAGATTCAAACGCATTTCCATCTAAGAGCAAGAACAGCCTCCTGTCCAGCCAGCCAAGGTTTACAAAACTCCTCCTGATACAAAGGACGTGCTCAGCTTCACCTGTCGTAGCAGCGGGATGCAGAGCGAGGACAAAATTGAAACTGTAGCGTGTGTGTGAGGTGCAAGGGAATGCATATTGCTAGGCACATGCAAACAGACTGTAAACAAACAGAAAAAGGTCAAAGCTGTCCCAGAGCTGCATATGAAATAACTGCAAATGACTGCGTCCTCTCCGCCTACCTGTTTGGTTAACAGGGAGAGGGAAAGGAGGGGGAGAGCAATCAAAATGCTGTTCCAATAAAATGTGGAAACTAAAATCAACAGTTGTTAGGAGAGAAATACCAGGCAAAGGGTACGCTGCTGTGATTGGAGATGGCTGTGAGTGAAAAGGTCTCATGCTCAGATCATACTGTGCTGGGGCCCATCTGTGGAGCACCTGGCTCTTAGGACTTCTATGAGACAGCCTGACCTATTAAACATGAGCTAGATGGGAGCCGTATCTTCGGGGCAGGAACCGTCATTTTTGTTGTCTGCACGGATTCTAGAAGAAAAGCAGCCAACTCTTCAGCTATGCCCTGTCATAGGAGCAATGAGTGGGACAGTTGTGGGGACGCTGCATGTGCTTCCCGACGGGTGGGGAACTGATGTGAGAGCTCAGGTTGCCCCCAGCTCGCAGTCTGAACAAGTCACCACCCACCTGTGTTAAACCTTTGCGCGTCCCCGTTCGCCCACATAGTCATTACCTGACAAGTATCCCTTTTACTTCAGCACAGAGCGAATTACATGGCAAATTTCCTGTAACTACATGGTGATTACCTGGTCCTTCATGCTGCCCGGTAATTAGAAACTGAAAGTAGTTTGTAAAGGTTAATTTATGTGGGACTGATCACACCCCCTTCTGCTACCCTGAGCCCAGGACTTGGGCTTTTCGCAGGCTGTTCGGTGGTGCCACCTCTTTCCCTTTGCCTTCGGAAGGCATTCGGCATCTCTGCCGGTCAGGGCAGAGAAGGCAAACTGGGTGGGCTTTTGTCTGCTGTCATCCTGTCTGCACCCAGTCCCCAGCAGGTGAATGTGTGATGCTACCACAGCTGCAGGAGTCTGATACAAGGCTCCTGAGCAGCTGTGGTCCCCAGGAACTCTGCTTAGAGCTGCTCAGGCTCCCACCGTTCTGCCTAGCTGTACGGCATCCTGCAGGACGCACCACGTTAAGCTTCACGCCCCGTGCTGCCTTTACAGAGGAAAGCACTGCTCTTGTACTGACCAGCTGGTAGGGGANGGGGGAGACGGAAGGGAAAAGAAAAACCTTCTTCCCACACACCAGTGAAGTCTCATGCGGGGATTTTCTACTGAAGTGGATGATCACACATCTTTCAGTCTGGAGTTTTGAGATTTCTTAGTTGGATTTTGCTCTGTTAGAGAGAATCCCTCCTCCTTTAACTGTTTGCAAATCCCTACCCTGTTATCACAAGACAGTTAACTATCTAATCACACAGTTTTATTGCGTGCTTAGCCATGAAACACCCCATCCTGCCAGATGCTATAACAGACTGTATTAGGGAAATAATAACACAGCAATTCAGAAGGCTCGTCTCATAGCTGCCGCATAATTTAGTGACCAGGCTGTTCTGTAATTTTGTTGTCACTATGGCTCTGTGGAGTTGGCTGGGAAGAACTGTGACAACACATGTGCCATTTGCTGTGACGGACTGCGTGGTGTGCGGCCGCATTGCATGGGAGGAGTTGGTACATGTGACAATTAGGGGAGTCTGCTCATTTCTGTTTATTGTTAGTCAGGGGGGACCTATGCAAGGGGGTTGATCACTGGTTTCCTTGCTGACTGCTTCATCGGAGAGACCAAACACAAAAATGGTAGCACAGGCTGATGCTTCTCCTCACCCCAAGGATTGGTCTCTCCAGGGGAGGGCTGATGGACGTGAACAGTGTGAAGATAGTGGAAAGTATGGGATGGGAGCTCTTTATCTGGGCAGGGCAAAAAGTTACCCCCTGGGGCTCTGACAGATTAACATTTTTGCAAGCACCAGGATTTATTGAAAAGAGGAAGATGGAGAATGTATTAAACCATCTGTTTCCCCCTCTTGCAATGCACTGTAGCGGTGGAACAGAGATGAGTGTGTCTCCTTGTTCATCACTCCTACGTAACCGTGAGAGATAGGAGATTGAGTGCTGGCAAGAGACATTCAAAGACAAGTGACATTCAGTAGGAGCCTCAGTAAATTCATATTTACTAGCAAAGGAGGAACAGTAGCGTACAAGCGATGTGCGAGTGAGGAATTATTGTTCCATCAGTCCTTGTCTTTGCGCTCTGTGCCTCAGCATGAGCTCAGACCTGGTCATCAGCTTTCTCCAGCCTCAGACTGTCTGGGCAGGGTTTGGTGTGAACCATTCCTCTTCTCCTCCCAGCCGAGGTTGTTTCCCAGCACAGCTCTTTCCAGGCTTGAGCAAAACTGTAAGGCACTGGAGGGCGATGAGGGTGAACAGAGTGTTTAGGCTCAAGGGTGAGTGTGAGTTTTCAGCTACCATAACAGTATTAGTATGGGAGCCTGTGCCAGTGGGGGTGCTGGAGAGGCCATATGTGTGGGAAGAACAGGAGAGCAGAATGTGCATGTGATGACATGACAGCATGTGTGAGTTTGTGAGAGGGTGCGCCCATGCATGCTTGTGATGGTATATGAGTGTATGTGACTGTGCAGCTCTAGGGAAGTAGGTGTGAGTGATACAGGCGTGGAATAGGTGTGTAAATTTGAAACTACGGGGGAGAGAGAGACTGCAGGAGTCCTGTGTTTGTCTTGGGGTCCCAGGGAGTTCATCCAAAAATGCCTGTATTTCTGAGAGCTAGGGCAGCTCTCATGAGCTTGTGCCCAGCAGCACATGGCAGTGTGCAGAAGTTGGCAGAGGCTCAGCTCCAGTGCTGGGCAGAAAACAGAAGAAAAGGAGGGCATGTGTATGGGTGCAAAGTGACTACTGATAAAAAGAGCAGTTCCCTCAGCTTTATTGAGCTGCACTGGAAGAAACTGTCTGTTTTGCAGCACCTATTCTTCTCCCAAATCGACTACAAAGGCTATTGCTTAGTTGCATGTTTATCTCTCTGTTCTCATGTTTCCTTCATCTGGACAACAAGAGAAAGGAAAGGCATCAAAGCAGGCTTCCTATACTGTCCAGATATCAGAGAGGAGTATTTGTGTTCAAGAGGGCTCAGATCTTCAAGATAAATGCTGCTTGCACTGTGTACAGTGGAGACTGCCGGCGGAAAGCATCTACATTTTGTGAAGGAAATGAACTGCCCAGTCATTACATACAAATCGAATGGAAGGTACACGAAGGGAAAGGTGGCAGTTAGGAGACGTTTGGCATTTGAGAGATGAAGGTTCAATTCCCTGCTGTGTCATGCAGCCTGTATGATGTCAGACAGGTCATACAGCCTTCTACTACCCAAGTTCACCATTGCAATATGACAGTGGCATCTACCTTACAGAAGCATTAAGAATGCAAATATGCTACCACAAGACACTGAGATATCACAGAAAGAAAGCAAGAACACACTGGTACCTAGAATGAAATATGCCCGTGTAATGCACTCTAGCAGCGTTAGAAACCTTGCGGTGCTGAGGGTTCAGCTGATGGTCTAGCTACAAGACTGCAGGCAGTTAAACAGGAGCTGTTTCCTGCTCAGTGCTTTGACAGTGCTTAGCATATTACAGACTGTTCTTGGTTGGTTCCTAGACATTACCATATTATTAAATAATCATCTACTGAAATTCCTCTAATAAAAGTGAATGAGCCTGCATTTCTCTCCTTCTGTTTCTGCTGCAAGAGTGCAGTCTAGCATATAGTGAGAAGTGCCCCTTACAGGTGCCATGGAGAGCAAATCCCATGCAGACACATGCACAAAGTTAAGGAATTCACACCTGTTTATTGGTGAAGCTTCTGCTTAAAGCTGGAATGAAGTGGCATGTCGTTGTGCCACTTGTTTATTATGCAGATAACTATGCCATCGCTTTTTGGAGAAAACAGCTCCATTCAGAGAGCTCTGATGATCTTAGCAAGTGCTGCTACTACTGCTGGGTTTCTGCAAGCTCATGCTGATTTAGGAGCTGTTTCTTCTCTGGAAAGTGAGGTACAAACCATCAGCTGGTTGGCCTAGTCTTCTGTAACTGGCCTTCAGCATTGCGGCTCCCAGTGAGCTCAGCAGGAGCAGGAACACCTAATGGGCAAGTCAGTAGAAAGTTGTCTCCCGGCCAGCAGCAACTGCTTTATCACAGCAGCCCACAATGTGGGCACAGCTGGGGCTGTGCTGCAGCTCCCTGCACTCTTTGAGGCAGCACAGTGCTCCCTCATGGTTTACTAGCTCGACACAATCATGTGGAGGCAAGAAGGTGTAGCGCTCCCTCAACCCGTGTCCCCTGTGCCTTCTTACTGGGGTGTTGCCACTTGTATGCATGTGTCGAATCTCCTGCCCCTTTCCGTTTGAAGTCCCACACCATAGGGCCAATCTGTCACATGAATGTGGACTTGATACAATGTGATGCACAGGTCTGTCTTCACATCCGGAATGGGGATATGCACGCTCACAAAAGCACTATACCTTCATCATTTTACACCCTGTTTTGAGTTCTGGAAGAGCAAGCCAAACAGTGCTGAAAGTTAGAAGCTGGTGATGCTGCTAGATGATCAGGACAGAGAATTTTAAATCGTTGTTTGCATGCAGACATCTGATAGGGAATCTTTGGGGGAGAGTAAGATGGATGTCTGTGGGAGACTTCTGTCCCAGCACAGACCTATAGTCTGGTGATTCGTCCCATTGTCAGTGTGACCAGTGATAGACCAGAGACAGCTATCAATCTCTTATATTGCATCAAATTGTGGGATACAGTAGCATGGAGAAATTTTTTCAGCTTGTGCTTTGTACCGTGCACTAAATTAGCGCATACACTGAACTGCCAGTATCAGCATTTCTGGTTCTTTCATCTCCCCATTAGTCAGTTGTAGAGGTGTTTTTATTCTCATCTTGTAAGTTTCTCGTGTTAGCATAAAAAAAAAAAAAATTGGGTTTTGGTATTTGCTGTGCTACTACCATGCAACAGTGAGTTCCACAGGTTATTAAATAGGCACAGTGTGACATAAAAGTGCAATTAGTGCAATTACATCGAGTGCTGCTTTCCCGTTCCTCTATTTTGGGTCATTGAACAGCAGCATGCGATTCATACTTGAGGTGCTGGAGGTAGTCCTGTTTTCGAAACGGCAAAGAGCAGTAGCATGTCCCTAGTGGCTTAGCAATATGTAGAGAGACAGCATTCCCTTCTCAGACTTCAGGGTATTTAAGGCTGCTTCCCTGTTATGCTTCTGCAGTCGGAAATGAACCTTAGTGTCTTTGTCCTTCTCCCTAGCTCTCCCCCCTTCCCTTTTTATATCTGTAATAGCTTCAATGGGTTTTGAATTCAAGCTTTCAATATCCCATGACCAAACCTCTGCAGATAGCATGGAGAATTGGTTTCCATGCCTGAGATTCCGGCTTTCGGAGAGCACATTGAGGCATTGTGCTGAGGGACGAAATGGTCCAGACTAAAACTAACCTGGAAATATCGGCCGACTCTGCTGCTTTTGTGGAGGAAGCAATGAGGGCTGGTGGTAGGCCTGATTAGTTACCCTGCTGGGTTTTCAGCTGCTTTGCGGATGAAGAATTTACTGGGAAATCTATGTTCTGGGCTTTGTGCAAATCAAACTACAAGCAAGGCCAGCTTCAGGATTACTGGTGTGCTGAATAAATTGTGTTGCAGTGGCTGCAAGTGGGTACGTAATTCTAAGTGCTTGGCACCCAGTTGTTAGGAGCAACAGCAACAAACCACAGCAGCAAGAAGAGGAAAGCGTTTGGGGTGGGACTGAATGACACCCACTGTGTGCATTCTGGCTGCTGCATCCAGCTGTGTTCTCACAAGGACACGCGCGCACACACGTGACTCACAACTGAGGGGCACTACCTGGCAAGGGATGCAGGATGCATGTGCTCCTCGTGTCTCTCCAGGTAGCTTTCCCAGTGTGAGTGCTCCTGCAGGCCCAGCGGGGCCCTCACTGACTCCTTTGCTCTGCTTCATGGTGTGTTGGCCCTGGGAAGGCATCCTGGAGATCGCGCAGGAGACGCCTGGATGGATTAGCCAAACGTTTTCCCACGGATTGCCTTGCTACAGAGCCAGTCTGTATCCATGACAGGTTTACTCTACTATCAAACCCTCAAGAGACTTGTATGACCACTTAGACTATAAATCTGTTCCTTTAATACATTTAGTCTGCGGCTAGTCATTTCTCTCCTGTGATGTTTCTCATCTCTTTTCTTCACTTCCCTGCTTCGAAGTTGCCATTAGTCTTGCAGTTTTTTTCCCCTCTGATTTCTTTCCCTCTCCCTTTCTTTCTCCTCTGGTGACAGAGTCCCCTGAGCAGTTTGATTACTGTGCCGGGGTTCAGGTCCTGCCTTAGGGTGGACATGTCGCCTTGCCTTTCCTCCTTACCTCCCACCTCATTTTAACATGCTTGTGCAAAAGGGAGCAGCAGGACTATACGGAAGCATTTTAAACCTGTTTATTATCCATCTTTGCTGCAGCCCTCTTCTCGTTTCCCTTTCAGGGATGAAATATGTGTCCATTTCTCTTTTCTACCAGTCATATTTTGCGTCTGAGTGCCTGCGAGCAAGGTGAAATGCCCTCATGCCAGCCTGCAAGGAACGAGGAAAGGAGGGTCAGGTTAATGGTTGGGAACCAGGGAGGTGTTGTGGAGAATCCTTCACAGTTCAAGCACAGGAGATGCTGGCACCTTTATGTTGCAAAAAATTTGTAATTTTTTTTTTCCCAGCATCTGAAAAATAGTCTATACTGATGGGCTTGGAGTCCTGGAGAAAACATCTAAGCCTGGCATCCTATTAACTCTTGTGCCTCTTCAAAAGGCTCTGGCGGTATGATTTCACAGCCCATCTACCCCCTACATGTCTGACAGTCCGTCTGGCAATAGGGCAGAAATGCCTTCTTTCCTAAGGTTTGCATATTTAATCTGTCTGAGTAAGGGCGTTATATCTCTGTATACATCATGTGCGTGTGCGTGTGTACGTGCCCAACAGTGTGTTCACACACAGGTGCACACAGAAACAATGAACCCTATACCCACATACAAAGTGGGGAAGAGTGTTTGAAGGAGAATTACCTGGTCCTAATGGGGGCCATAGAGATAGGGTGAAGGAGAAAGCGTGTCTCCTGTGCCTGCCAGTGGAGCTGATGTGGCTGGGGAAGAGAGGGGAGGTGGCAGCCACGTGCCATCCGTGATGGTGGAGCAGCCTTTGTTGAAGCCAGAGCCCTGCTGGGGGTAAGTCAGCCTGAATCCATTGAAGAATCACTGCTGCAATGTGAATGTCTCTCTTCAACGCAGGGCACTGCATAAAGCCACCATCTGTCCTAATGTGACGTGTGTTTTTCACAGCATCAGCATCCACAGTGAATTTGTAGTGATTTTTCATTTAATCCCCTTGGCATGGCTTGCTAGTTGTCATTTTGCTTTCAAATAACATAGCAAAAGGAAATTTCCTCCATGTTCTCTGTTGCTGGCCCTGATTTGGATCTGACATTCACACCATTTGGAGAGGAATGAGGGAGGGAGTCATTTTCCAGTTTCACTGCTGCTCTTTTTTGTAACAGGCAGGCGCTGGGGGATTGCCATACCTGGATCACTGTGTTCAGGAGTGAGTTACTGGTCTAATAACACAGTCTTTGGCATTGGCCAGAGGAAGCTATTTCAGTAAAGCAGAGAATGGCAGTCATTGTACGCAGGGAAAGCAGTAAATTGCAGCATTGCTTGAAGAAAGAGCAGTGAAACCTCCAGGCTGAACTGGCACAGTAGCATTTTTCAGGAGCTGCTGTTTTTAGTGGCAGGTCTTGGCTTTTGACTTAATGGGCCACGGGGCAGACTGCACACAGAAGAAATTGAATCTGGGATCATGGAGCCTAACTTAGTGAGCATGTACTTTCTGGGCTCCACAGACCTGCTTTGCCAGCATGTTAGTTTCTCTCTCATGGAATATCTTTCATCTGTTTTTCTGCACCCATTGGGAGGCAAAAATAAAGATTGTATACACTGCACAGGGACTGGAAAAAAAAAATTAAATCTTCTTTATGTGAACAAAACGTCTTCCCCCACATCAAAATGTCTTCGCTGCAAAATCTAATAGCTTTTGTCATTCAAGCTGGGCAAAACTACACTTCTGTGTCTCAGAATGAGATAAGTTACTCATGTCTAGCCAGCTTGGCGAGATACATTGAGCAGATACAGATGGCTTCAATTCTGCCTAAATTCTTGTGTTTCTCCATAGCTGGCTCTAGCCTTTCCAAAGTTCACATCCAGAAGTGATTAGCAAAGGGTCTTTGGCAGAACTGAGAGCATTCAAATTTGGCCCCTGGTCACTGAAATTTGGATGTCAAGACCCCTGCAGGTACAGGGCTGAATCTTGGCTATCCTAGCCACAGTAACTGGGAAAGGGAAGGGCAGAGTGAAAGAAAAAAGCTGTTTCTGCTCTTACATTTTTCAGAAAGTTTGCAGAATACTCTAAAAGCAATGAGATACCAAAACATTGTTAACAGGGACAGCTCTTTTCTGAATCTCTGGAAAACACATAGTGCCTGGTGATCGTTATCATAAATTGCGTTATATTCTACCTCTCAGTCTTTTTCATTAGGAGATCCCAGGGCTCAGCTGCAAATGTAATGCCCACATCTGCAAAAATCTAAGCAGCCCATCTGTATTCACAAGCTGGTATCTGTTGTTTCATCTCTGTTACGCTGCCTCGATATAGTTTCCATAGGTGGCTCCATGCCAGGCTGCTGCAGTTGTGTCCAAACATCCTAGGTTCATGTATTCATAAGCTTCTTTTGGCCCATATAGACTATTTGCCTTGCTTTTTTTTTTCTGCCCTAGCCCTGTTTGGTGTACTTTTTGCCCTTTCCACAGAAGCTAGGCCTTGTACTCTGGTTACTGTAAGCCCTGGAGCCAGTCCTCACTGCTCTGGAGCTGAAGGACACCTTTTACCAGAGCTCTGGCTTTGTGGGCAGGCTGAGTTTACAGTCCTCTTCTTCAGGGACCCATCATACTTAAAGCAAAATTATACACAGAGATATTGAAAGATTCAGAAATCTCAAGGACCCTTTTTCTTTACTAGTATGGTACGTGCAGGGCATGGAAAGTAATAACTTGCCCAGCTACCTTTCCCTGCTGCCACCTGAGACACTGTGATCCTGTGCCCATCACAGAACTTCTGCAGCCTTTGTGTTTCCACCTTCCTCGCCAGCCTTCTTCTCCATGTGACTGGGGAAACGCTCTGGCTTTTATAAGAACGGGTTACCTCTGCAGTGTGTCCCCACCCCTGCCTCGCCATGCCAGGTGCTCTGTTTCTTTATTCCTTCCCACTTCTAGCCTTAGTTTCAGCTTGGAAAACTGGCTTGCCCTAGGCAGCAGCCAGCTGGTTTTCTTTCGTGTTCCATTTGAGTGGATGCCATCAAAGTTTAACAGGCCTCTTCTGTTATCATTGTCACCTCCTGTGGATTTTAGTTCAACTTAGAGGCAGAAAACCCCAAAAGAGAAAATACAAAACAAGAAAAAACAGAGAAGATATCAGAGGATCTGAGAGCTTGGAGTCCTCCAATAACACTGGAGCCTCCAGTATCAAACAGAATTCATAAGCTTCACTCAGACAAATTACCCACATGGTCATGGCAGCTGCTGTGTGCGCACCTCGCCATCCATTGGCATACGTGTGACTTGATCTGGAGCGCAAACATTGGTTGGCACTCCCAGAAACAAGAAAGCGTGTGCACAGTGGGTGCAACTGCAGAAAGCATCCCTTGGAGAAATGACCGTGAAGCTGCCTGTGGTCATGGAAACCACTCCTGCCTTCCCTCCCCTTCCAGCACGGTGAGACTGGAACAGTTTGTTCTCGCAGTAGCTGTCTTGTGCACAGCCTGAGCTCCCGGGAAGCCGAATGTGGGCAGCCTTTGTGCTTCGCTGTGCTTTCAGCGGCAGGCCACATACAGTTAACAGTCTTCCCTGCACCCACCAACACCCCTTCAAAGAGAAAATTAGATCAAAGTTTTATCAGTTCGCTGTGTTTGAGAGTAACACATGCCAGGATTAATAGTTCTCAATTTTTCAGAAATATTAAAATTTGCTCTCTATTGTCAGGACAATAAATCTTTTAGCCTGCAAGTTCATCTTGCTCTGAGAACGACCGAGCGATTACTGACCCCAATTACACAATTAAATCTTTGAAATAATACTGTTTGATATTAAACAATTACATTTCTCATATGAAAATATCACCATTCTCTTGCCAGCTAAGAGGGCATTAATAATGCATCTACACAGATTCCATTGTGTGTTAATAATGAATGTCTACAAAACCTTATAGGATGTTAATACTGCATGTACCCGCAAAGCTCTCTAGGATGCTAATATACACCCACAAGGCCCTAGGAAATGCAAATAGTGAATCCAGAGCAAGGAAGAGGTATTCCCTGTCCATTCTAGTCTTTAATACAGCATTCTGCTCTGGGCAGCAGAACATCACAGGAAGAGTGGAAGAAAGTTCAGATTTGAGCAGCAGGAGAGGTCAGATGCTCAGGAGGACAAGAGAAGGAGCCATGTATGGCTTGTTGAGGTCTAAGATGTGTGAGTGGTAACCATCAGAAGTAAAGTTTGAGACCCAGTGTGAACTGGGGGCTCCTGGCATTGACCTCAGTGGGATTCGGATCTGAGACTGCGAGGATTTATAGGGCATACCTGGGTCTACTCAGAGTGTAAAATGGAAATGTGGAAGGTGTTGGTATGCAGAGCTAAAAACTGGTTTGAAACCCTTGATGCACTTGCAAAACACCAGTACGCCAGGCTATTCCAGTCCCTGGATATAATAAATAAAAGCAACAAAACTGCACTGAGAAAGGAAAGATGGAAGCTGTCTGGAAGAACTTAGATGTGGAGATCTGAAATAAGTCCTGAAAAGATGAAGTAGGAGTCTCTTGGCAATAGCTAAAGCTGGTGTGTACTGAGCTGTAGGAAAAAAACACTGAAGGGAATGACAAGGGCCCGGCTCCACTGGTGCTGCACTATGTGACAGGAGTGGTTACTTCTGCCTGTGCTGTCCCTGGTTATGCCATGACTGCGTACGCTTACAAATCCTAGTAGGGGTGAATGCTGGTTAACGAGCATCCACAGAATTTTCACAGTAGTATTTACCTCCCATTTGCTCCAGGAGATCTGTGAGTCTTCATCTCTGAACTTGAAGTAAAAACAAGAAACTCTGCAGCATCTTGTTGGATGACAGTAACGTGTCTCTGCAATTCCCTGCCAGAAGCTAATAATTCAAACCCACAAAATGGAGGCTACTTAGTAGTTACGGAAGGGTGTCCTTTATCCGTTACACTAGTTCCAGAGCACTGCAAGCAGAGAAACTTCTCTCTTTAGTGCTAAGCAATATTTTAAATTGCATTGAAAGAAAACTCCCCTACAAATTGAATCCGGTATTACAGAGCAGGCAAGGTGTCCTGTTCCCACAGGCTTTCCTTCCCATGGGCTGGGGTTGAGGAACACTTTCTGTTCCTCAAGTGTCTGACAGCAGCGAGCAGGGACTTGCTTGGCAGGGTGTCTGGTCGTGCCCCTGGGCAGGCTCAGCAGCGACGGTGGCTCGTTATGGTAGGATGGTGCCTGCCTCTGTGCCCCACACTCAGTGGAGACTTGCGAGGCAGGCTGCTGAAGAAGGCACACAGAGGCAATGTATTCAGTGTGCAGTGCTGTTTGTATGAGAAGTGATTTAGAGAGAACATAACCCCTGACCAGTAGAGCTGGAAAAGCAAAACAAAACAGAAGAAAAAAACTGAACGAACCTTCAGACAGGTCCCTTAGGAATAGACGGGGGCACTGGATAACAAAAGAACTATTTGCTTCCGCTATAAAACACTCCTTTTGTGTTCTCTTCTGTGTGTATTATAGCGAGTATATTGACTGGCAGGAATGTTCATGGGAGCAGTGAATTTTATGTAAATAGTAGAGACTATTTGCAGGAAGCAAAATTTGAACTCATAAAAAGTAGTATTCTCCATGGAAGCCTGATCCTAAAGGTTACTCAAAAAACAAAAACATACAGTGGGATTTACTGCATATATTTAACAAAAGTGTATCTAGCTCAGCTCCGATTTTGAATATCGACTACCTGGGGACAGTTTGTGGACAAACAATATAATGAGAATTATTTACTGAGACAAGTCAGCAAATAATTGCAAATGACAAATAAATTTGAGAAAATTACAAACTGCTTGTGGACAATTCGTGAACAGAAGCGAGGCAAAATTAATCAGATAAATTATTCACAATGAATGAATCTCTCAGCTCTAATTAAAACTCTGTAGGGTATTAATAATACATGCCCACAGAACCACAAACAGAATCTTAGAACCAAAAGGATCCATCTGCGTCTGCCTCGCTGACCTTCCCCTCCTAGAAGGGGGAGCTGCTGTTACCATCATTTCTTGGTATCTCCTTGTGCTTGCATGCTGATGCTGGCTGCAGCTGATAAAAGCCCTCTTTGCAGGCGGTGCGTGTGATTAGTGTGCTAGGTTTCCCACTGATGTTTGTGGTGCACGGGATCTGTTCCTCCAGCAGTTTTTTTGTTGCTGCTCTTCCAGCCCTAGGGGAATTCCTGGGGAATATGCATAGTATTATCTTAGCTTATCTGAAGTTGTTAAGGCTTTTCTTCCATGAGCATAGCGAATGATTTTGCAAATGATTTTTTTTCCAAGATGCAGGTACAAGCAAAGACCTAAGGGTTTAATCCTGAAGATGCTCACATGTGGGAACTCTGCCAGCCCGGGGTTCCCCATGCCAGCTCTGCCAGTGCCCACTCTGCCCCACAGCCCCTTGCACTGCAGTTTGGGACCCCCCTGCACATAGGTCTGCCCTGGCCTGGCGTATGCTGCCTGCTCAGAGGAAGCCTCGTCCCAACAGGGAGTATTTGAGGGGGCTCAGTCACTGTGTGTAGCAGGACTCTCTGCCACGGGCAAGAAGCTGTAGGCTGAGTGCCAGCCATGCTGCCTGTTGAAAAATTCCAGCAAAAGAAGGGGATGTGTTCTTCCCCCCTCCCTGCCTGTATCATTTATCTCTGCTTTTGGTATAACTGTGTCTTTGTACTCTCAGGAACTCCCCAGACCCATTCCCCCTGCCCTGATTCCCTGCCTGACAGACAAGACCTAGTCAATCAGAAAATTGTTTAATACTTTTCCTTTTATTCCCAAGAGATCTCCTGGCCTTCTGTGTTCCCATTCATCAGCTCCTTTTCTACCAGCTACCCCTACTCATCCTGTGTCTTTTATCTGCCTAAAACCAATCACTCTTCCCCTCATCTTTTTTCACTTGACAAAATGAATCAGAATTTAATAAGAGCAAGCTGCAAAATATCAGCATTAATCCCCTTGTCCTCATGGGGCTGGCGCCATGAGTCCCTGGGTCCCCTTATCGGCACCAAACTGCATTTCACTGGCTAGAACCCTTCTGATAGCATAAATACCTGCCATGCAGGTGTCTCCATCTGACAAGATAACACATTATCAATCATACATCCCCAATTTATGCAAAAAGCCCGTCTTTCCTCTATTTCATCTCATGGTGGATGTAGAGCTGGGGAAGGGAGGGGGCCGAAAAATTGAATCCCTTCTGTTCCTGTACACTTGAGGAGCCAGATGACACATCTCTTGTCTATCTGAAGCAAAGGCCTTTCTCTCCTGTAATTCACTTGTTAGTAGTTATGCGGTGGTGTTGTTGCACACAAGTGGGTAAGGAGTAATTGCCTGTGGAATCACTTTAAGCTTTGTCATAATGCATAGTCCCAGAGTGGGCACTGCAGAAACAAGTCCTTCAAAATTACCTGCTGGAGGGATGCTTGCATTGGTGTGGGGCACAAAAGATGCTCAGGGTACATCCTGCTCTTCACTGGCCACCTTAGGTGCCCATTACAGTTGTACAGGAGGGCAAGGCCTTGTCTCTGCAAACACAGGGCTGGCTCAGCCCTAAATCCTGCTGCGCAAGCAGCCAACGGACTCTGTCCAAGAGGAGCTGCCTAGTGAAGCGGGGAGAGAAAGTTGCCTTCGGCAGTGGCAAGCTTTCGTCTGAGGGTGATGGTAGCGGGCTGAGGCACAGTCTGAGGAGGGTGCCAGTGTCCGTCAAGGAGGCAGCTTGTGAGAGCCCTCCGTGCTGGCACCTTGCCTTCCTTCTGCAACAGCCCCCTAATGGCTATTGCCCGCTGGGGCTCACCGGCAGGAACTGCAGGACGAGCAGGATCTGCTTCGGTTCATAACTCTTTTAGTTGTGTCCTCCAACACAATTCAGCCCCGTCAGCAAGGTAGGAATAGTATGGGATGTGCATGAAATAGCTTTCTTTACTTCATCCTGCAGGGCAGAGTAGGACTCGGAC
Organism: Chauna torquata; assembly: GCA_013399475.1. Classification (NCBI taxonomy): domain Eukaryota; kingdom Metazoa; phylum Chordata; class Aves; order Anseriformes; family Anhimidae; genus Chauna; species Chauna torquata. Next base: position 119,787 of record VXAL01018004.1, on the reverse strand, counting down.
TGATCTTAGATGAAGGGGATGCAGCAGGGATATGCAGGTGCCTGTGGGGTCAGAGGATTTCTACAACTTTAGTTACATTCTCTGGACTCCATAAGGTTAAAGTGGTGCAACCTCCAGGTCTGTAACAGGTATTGGTGTAAAGACGTCTTTAACAAGTCTAGTTTGTTCTGTTCACTTTAGGGAATTAAGCTTTAATGGTAAAAGAACCCAGTGCAGGTCTAGCAAGTCCTTTGATTGAAATGTTTGGATAAGATTTCAGTGACTCAAACAGTCAGACCTGTACACAATATTGAGTTGACCAGCTTGACCTTCCTCTGAAGTTTGATCTCAGTGGTAGTCATTGTATACAAAGGACCAGTGTAAAAGTCCAAATCCTGCAAAAAAAAAAAAAAAAAAAAAAAAGGANTGAAAAAAAAAAAAAAAAAAAAAAAAGGAAGAACAGCACTTGGTAAGCAAAGGAATGGAGATGCAGTGCCATTTCCATTCCTGGGAGGTGGCATTTTCTCTGCTCCACAGAACCTTCGGTTCACAGAGTGGCTGATGATGTGTGGGGAGGGAAATGAGCAGCAAGAATAAATGACCTCAGAGGCAGCAAAGAGTCTGGTTTCCATTGCAAATGCCCTTATTAGGATGGAAAAAGGTAGGAACAAAAAAAAAAGGCAGAAAGTACAAAGCAGAAAAATGTCTGGAAAAGATGCCTTCAGCTGTTTCCACAGCAGCTCCACCTAAAAGGGGCTGTGGTTCCCTAAACATTTATTTAACCCTATCCTCACAAGCCTTTTCCACTCCTTAATGAAGGAAGGTTCTAAAAACAACACTGAATCCAGGTGAACCACAGGGCACTATTTATCTTGGTCTCTAATCTGTACTTGAATTGTAATTTGCTTGGAGCAGTGACTGTATCTTTGGTCTTTGTGTGTGCAATACTTATCAGAGTGGATTACTGTTCTGCAAATGCAGCTCCCATGTGCAGCCTCAATACAAAAAATTAGTGATGATAGTAAATCACAGCCAGCTCTGATTCTGGGGAAGACCAGTTGTTTGGGAGAGGAAAAGAACAGTGGTTGTTAAACCCAAATCATAGATGTGCCTGTACTCTCTTAAAGTCCTTGTCTCCTTTCGGTGTCTGCCCTTGCTACTTATTAAAAAGTAAAATGACTCCTTTAGTATGAAGGCTGGTGCTGAAGATCCCAGCTTTAAGCCCTGGGGACAGGTGTGGTATCTGCCATCACTCACAGTACTCAGAAATCAAAATGCTTATGTCTGTTATGTCACTGAAAGCATCTGCCTCACCCTGACAAAGGAGTCACTTGACTGGTGGGCTAGCTATAATGAATTAGCTAGCTGAGCCACTGTCCCTTTACTCCCCATCATGGGTAATGTGCATTCTGTACCACCCCCGTCCCTCAAGCTGCAGGAGTCCCCACCTTTGCACTGAGGTGCTAAGGGAAGATTGGCTCTGTCCTCAGGCCCTCCAATTTTCTGTGTTACAACTGATGTTACTTGCCAGACCTCTACCTCCTTTTCGCCCTTGGGACCTCTCCATGAAGACACCTGTCTTATTATATTAGGATAGTTCCCTGTGGGGACATGGAGATGTATGGATCATGTCTTCTGCAGTTTCTGTCTCCCAACTGTGACATGTCATCGATCAGCAACTTCCTGCTCTTGTGTCTCCTCTCTCAGTCATTAATGACCTTGGTGGACACCTTATGCTGTACTGCCATGTTTTCAAAGCACTGAAAAACATGCCTGTCATGCCATCAGAAGCCTCCTATTTCTTCTCCAACACTGAAATTTTTGTTATATCCACAGCAAGAAAGAACATTAGCATGAATGAACATGATGGAGGGCTATAAAGTTTTTATTATTGCAATTTTAGGTTGTTCGTCTTATGAGCGGCAAACTAACTTCTTGGGAGGGAAGTGCTTTGGGAAGCACTAGCTGAGCAGTTTGGGGAGGAATCCCAGTGGGGATGGAGGAGATGAAGGACAAGAGAATTTGTGTTCATAAAAGCAAAATAAAGGCAGTTTGCATTAATCGACCCTCAGCTACATGCAGGTAGTGTGAAATTGTTGTTTTGAAGTGGCCTACCCTCGTGTAATGGAGAACAGTATTTAGCCTCTTGTATTTGCTAGTTTGGGGCTGGGTAATGTGATAAATAGAAAGTTGCTTGCACAATGCCCAGCACAGCTGCCATGGCATGTGTACATGCTCTGAGCCTGTGGATGAAGAAACTCTGGATGTGTAAGCACTTTTCTATTATTTACTCCCCTTGCCCCTCCTCCCCCTTTAAAAAAGACAATTTCGGTGCATCTTTCCCTGGTCTCTGGACTGTGACTTTCAGACAGGTTTGGATAAGTCTGTGTGGGTGTGGGTTGTTTTGTCACTTATTACCCGGGCACTGCAGAGCTCTCTGAGTTTAAATTTATGTGTTCCGGCTTTTATTGCTGTGCCACTTGGCTCTTTTGAATTATCTCAGTCACCAAATGAATTTTATAGTCCATTGGGGGCTGTCCATGCTTGTTAAGGTGATATTTCCATCTCCAGCGTGCCGTGGAATCTCATCTGCCACGCAGCGATCGCTTCTACCCGCCAGCTGCCTATCATTTCTTCAAGAAGCACCCCTGCTCCTTGGAGACTGATGCAGTGACTGGACGAGTTGTGGCTGAGGCTTCTGGAAAAACACACAATTTGCAGTGCATAGTGGGACACCACTTTTGCTCAGTAAAGAGGTGTAATTGATGCTATTGCAATGTGAGGTCATGCCAGCTGTGAATCTGGTTGTTTGGCACAGGGAACCAGCAAGGTAAGGCTTTTGGTACAGTGTTCCCCTGAGCCCCATTTCAGGTGCATCCCCTGGTAGAGAAGGATTATTGAGCAGAGGAGGTGGCCCTGTGGTGGGCGATCCTCCCGATGCCACCCTTTTGCTCTGCCTTAAACTGTTTCCTCTCCCTCTTCTGGAAGGGGTTCTTATGTTGTGAATGGCTCCCCAGTGTTGCTTTACTGAAGTCTTCATAGTATCGGGGGTGTTTTGGAGAGAGTTCCCCATGCCCTGCATCAGATCTCATAGCACAGCAGATACGTATGGTGGCGAAGATGGGAGAGGGAGTGAGGAATTATCACTGTGCAGTGATGAATGCTCTGGGCTTGATATGGTGCTGCAGCATGAGGAGTCATCCATGGACAGACTTAGTAGCTTGCACTCCTAGGAGGGATCACAAAAGTCTCCCCCTCAAGCTTGGCATCCAAAAGTTCATCATCATCTTCCCTCTTTCTGAGGAGACCTCACCTCTTCCCAGTGTCCCTCCTAGGAGCCCCACAGAGGCACTTGCCATTGCTGTTTAGATGTCTCAAAACAACTGTCTCTGTCTTGGAACCTCTTACTGTTTTGTGAGTGACTGCTGGCAAAAAGCAATTTGTGTGTCCCTTGTGCCCCTTGCTGGCATGGCTGGTCAGCAGCCCATGTACTGCTGCAGTCCTTTGCCAGGAGCCTGCAGCTGGAGAGTTCAGCTCTGTTTTTCAGCTGCAGTGCGTTATCCATCACATTGGCAAGACACTGATTGTTCTTCAGATGATGTGAGGTTCTTGCATTTTTACCCTGATCCCCTTAAAAGAGCTCCCATAGGAGTCAGCCACTGGAAGATAACTTGCCAGTTTCTTTTTCCTGCATGAAGGGCTCCTGGTGGTATTTCTCAGTGAGTCTCTGCTGGACTTAATGTGACGTTTTTTCCTTTCTCCACTCCTCCTTTGTAAACTACTAATCAATGATGTATTGCAGCTGTTTCCATGATTCATTTTCTTAAGCCTGTCATAAGGCTAATTGGTTTTCAGTTTAAGTCCTGGATCTTGCAAATTACTGTGTGTGGACACTTTGCAGGATCTGGGCCCCAAATTTTCATTCCCCACTGTCATTAGCTGTGTTAGAGTCTGTGTTAATCCCTCTCCAGCTAACTGTCTTCATACAGCAATTTAACTGCTTCATATTAACCTGGTGTACCTCTTCCTGCTGGGTTGTGCTGTGTTCCTATGTCACCCTTGTGGCAGCCATTGTATCTCTCCTACTGAGTGCAAATAAAAGCAAATTATAAACAAAATAAAGCTTAGAGCTACACATTTCCTCTTTTCTCTCCTGTTCCGTCCCTCCAAAAAGACAGATTCCTGTAAGGAGTTATCATGTTCATCATTTAACTAAACTGTACATATCTAGTGTTTTTAATCTCCCCTCGTAAATCAATCCCTCCAGGCCCTTATCTAGTTCAGCTGTCTGGAAATTAAAAAATAAAATAGATCTCACAATAGGACAAGTCTGAAATGTCTTTGGGGAGGAGAGAGAGGAGCAGCGGAGGGACTGAGTGGTAGCAAATAACACTTGGTATTTTATAACCCCTTCCATCTAAGGATCTCAATGTACTTTGCAAACGGGAGTGAATTAAGGGTCATTGTGTCCCCCGTGAGGCTGGGAAGTCTTGTCACAAATCTGTGTCAGCTAACACTTGTCTTTATGAAGCACGTGCAGCTGCTGGAATCGCACAGCCTCTGCAGGGACAGAAGTCATCTCTTCCTGCTGCAGGAAATTAGCTTCTACCTGTTTCAGTTGGAGGTGGAGAGGAGAGTTCCCATTAGGAGCAGAAGGCCTCTGAGAGAGATGAAAAATTCTGACCCCTTTTAATAAAGGTAACTGGATTAAATGCACATGCATTATATACGCTCTGTATTTTAGAGGCAGGAGAATTCAGACATAGAAAGACAAAGTGATTATGCCCAGCATCATGCAGCGAACCTGAGACAGAGACAGGAAATCTTCATCCATTGCTTTAACTTCAGAACCACCCTCCTTTCTGCAAATAGCAGCAAGTTTTGACTACTTGTGGTCAACAGCATGAAATTTGGGCTATACAGCTAGGGATTCGACTGAATGGCTTTATCAGAAACTCCAGATTTGCTTACAGGTACCAAGGGAGCAGTCTTTTTCTCAGGAGATTTCCACTGCTTCCTGCTTCAAGGAAGATTGTTTTCAAGGAAGACAAGAGCAGCTGTCTTTCTGGTAGTATCTTGGCATTCCACTCTGGATCCCCACAGCTCCGGGAAGGCACACTGGCCTGCCCTGAGATGAGATAACAGAAGGTACCGGGTCTTTTTCAGGTTTGGCTGAATTTCTCAATGTAGGCTTGCATTTGTTCTTCTCTTACCCTTACTGCTCCGACCCCTCCCCAAAAATTATCTCTCAGATTCATCCTTTCCCTCCATCCTGATTCTCCTTAACTGCTCACTGAGATTAGGAAACATCCTTTTAGTCTCTCTCTCTCCCATCCTCATTAAATCTTCTTTTTATTTTTTTCTTTATCTTCATCTCCTCCTTCCTAGACTGTCACTAAATTAAAAAGAAAAAAAAAAAAAAAAGCTCTTTAATGTGTTTAAAAAAATCTCTTTGAAAATGATACCGTCTGTGTTGCTTCTCTCTCTGTCTCTCTTGCTGTATGTATTTATTTATTTATTTTTATAGAGTGAACTAAAAATTGGCTTACTGATAAAAGCCATAGTGGCTGCTGTTTGCTGGTGATTAGTTGCAAAGATGAGGCCTTTCCTTGTTCAGATAGTTAAATATGTAAAAGATGTTATTTAAATTGAAAGGACAGGCTGAGAATGTGCATTCCTCCTCCCTCCAACACATGTCACAGGCACAGATGTCCAGGAAAAAAACTGGACTAGAATCCAAAGATAAAAGCAGAGTTTGCCCACAAATGTGCACTTAACCCCAGGCACTGATTCTAGAAACTGCTGATGTCTCCAGGCCCTTGAGAGATGTTCTGGTTGCTAGCAGACTGTAAATTGCAGCATCTCAACCCTCATGGCTTCCATTAGTCAGCCCTAGATAGGAAATGGTACAGAAGAGCAGCTTCTTACCCAATGGGAGCAGGACTGGGATGGTCTCTTTCAAAAACAGAAAGAAAAAAGTAGCACTTCACCGGTTTGAAATACTTGAGGACCCAGACCAAAACATCTTCTTAAAATACCCTTAAGTTCAAGAAATTTGTAATCTGGATCCATGTGCTAATAGATTTTAAAGTTGGAAAAGACCACTAGCTCTTCTTCACGCTAATCTGAAAGTGTTACCGTGATGTGAGCACGCATGTCCAAGCTATCATTGCTCTAGCTCTCTCAAGTACTAGGAGCAATGAAACTGCAGCAGCCGAGGCTTCCGTGTTGGCTACATGCACCTATCCAGAGCTGTGTGCCTTTATCAAGTAAAACTTATGCCTTTGCAGATTTAGAGCTGTTGGCAAACAGGACAGCCAGGTTGAAGGTAGCTTGCTGCAATCGCACTTCTGTTGTTGGCAATGGGGTTGGTAACTCCCGGTAGTGGAGATCCAGCCCATCTGTGTTTGCCAGCTGCCTGGGCACTGACATGAAAGAGCTGGGTTGGATGCCGGCATGTAGAATCACAGAAGTGTTGGTTGGAGGGGACCACTTGCTGGGCCTCTAGTCTCCAGTCCAAGCCCCTGGATGAAGCCAGACATCTCGCAGAAGCCCGTGTATCAGGATCAAAAGGGCTACATCTCAGTGGGTTCATTTCCTCTTCTCCCTCCTTTCCTTGCCTCGTGGCTGCCGCTACCTCCTCACCACTCTGCCAACACCAGGGCAGCTTTGGCTACCTACCCAAATCTCAGTTCCAGAGGCACACAAGGTGACCTGTTGCAGAGCCAACGTAGATCCAGATTTGCTAGGGCTTTTTAGTTCACCTATAACGTGCTTGTGGCTAATGAGTGAAACCTGCTTCAGCCGGTGTGGACCACTGCCTTAGAAAGCAAGAAACAGGTCCAGTGCACTATACAGTGGGGATTTCTCTATCTCTGTGTAAAGACCCTACTGTAGAAGGTGTGCAGGGTGTGGGGAGAAAGAAGAGAGCCTCTGGATAGTTGGGAAGCATGATAATCTCTTGTTCTTCTAGTCAGTCCATCATCCCTTCTGTCCTCCTGACTGGAGAGTTCATGCCACAAATAAAAAGGCACATCATGACTTTCTGGGGTACCTGGCACAGGCCCAGGTAACATTCCTGCCCAGGGGAGGCAGTGGTGGAAGTCTCCTGTCCAGCATGTGCTTGAACGGTGGAAAAAGGGATAAAATAGAAAAAGAGAAATAAATGTACAAATTGATAACGTCAGGAACTCAAACTGAAGAAACAAAGGAGGAAAAACATGGAGGAGAGATGCCAGAAAGAGGAAACTCTGCATCACAGGGAGAGTCAATACAAATTCTCCTTTTGAGCTGGATCCAATCTTGGAAAGGTGGTTTGCATTCTTCCCCCATGTAAGGAGGCAGCTGGTGAATCTGTAATACCAGGAGTAAATTTTGCCATGTTTGATCACTGATTTGGTTTGTACTGGAAGACACTATGTAATATACAAACTTGCAGTGCTGATCCAAGGAACTCTGTGGTACTTTTTAGTTTGCCTCTCATATCACTAGGACTGGATTCTTGACAACAGCAACAAAATATTGCTGAGAGTCCAGCAAAGGTGTAAATGGAGAAGGGTTTCTGCCAAACCTGTGACCTGACTTCTGGTGGTATTTTGCTCAGAGATAGAAACTGACCTTACTTCTGTGGTGGAGCCAAACAAAACCCAGAGTGTATCCATCTGCAGTTCAAGCTGTATCATTATGATGTTGCCTTTGAATTTTCCATTTTTGGATGATTCTGCTGCCCCTGGCTCCCTTGGCAGAAAATACCAGTGTACATAACCAAGGGTTATACCCTGTGCCTTGCTGTCTGAAGTTACTACTCCTCAGAAAAGCCATGAAGCCCAGTGATAATATGCATCCTAACAGTAGGGACCCCTTTAACATCTTAGGTCTCAGAGGCTGCAGGCATCTACCAGACCATTCTTCACTGTTTAGTCACTAATTGTTACTCACTGCTCCCACAGAGCATTTGTTTTTGATGACATGTGTAAACAGCACGTTTGTAACCAGACAAGGTTTGAGAGTGAGAACAAATCTAGTTTATTCTAATAAAGTGAAAATTAAAACAGTGAGTTACACTATTGGAAACAAGAGTTATGCAAAATGAGACAGCAAAACGCACTGTCAGTTATCTATGTGACACTTCTGCTCCCTTCCCAGCTTTTCATTGAGCAGCTCTCTCCCAGCCTGGGGCTCCTGCAGCTCCATGAATTGAGAGTGAACGCCAGGAGTTATTCTTCCTGAGTGAACAGGGTACGTGGCATACAGCCTTCCGGTATACACCCTTCCACCATTAAGGAACCATGGAGTGAATGTGCCTTTTCAAAGTGGCTCCTTACCCCACTATTCTGTCTTACTAGTTTTTTACTTAGAAAGGAGGGTATTCACAAATAGTGTCCTTTCTCTTCCTGATACGCTGTTCAGAGGATTTCTGTTTGGAGCATCCTGTTCAGGGTTTGATGACTTCCCATAAAAAAGGGAGATGAATCATTCTGAGGTTTGCATCTCCTGTGCAAGCATCAGGCACTTCACTTCCTTTGATGCAGATGGATGGGGAGGTGGGTCCTCTAGGGCTCACATAGCTCCTGGTCTCCAAGCGGAGCTGTCAAACAGTAATATGGTGGGACAGCCACTGTCAGGCTGACAGCAGTCTTCTTAAAGGGGTTTACACGCCCTCTGTGCCATAACAAACAGTAGTGAGGGACACCAGGAAGGGATCCTCTTGGGTTGCTCCCAGTCATTTCATAACAGAGGTTTAAAAAAGATGTTTTTAAGAAGTCACAGCCTCCTTGAAGGAGCACCATACCTTCCCAGATGGCTAAAGGTTGCTTACGCTCCTGACTCTGCTGTCTGGCTTTTTGGCAAGTCATCTTTCTTTATACCCTTTTGATGTCCTGCTTGTTCAGACAGGAGTCTCTGGGGTACTATGAGAGTCTCTTACCCTGTACACCTGTACAGCAGCCAGCACTCTGGGGCCTTGCCATTAGTGGGGCCTGCAAGCCTAAAAACAACCAAGCATGGAGGCTAGGGTTTTGCTGGGGAGAAGTTCAGATCGCAGTGTTACAAGCAAGGTTTCCAAGCTTCCTCAGACCTGGCACGTCATCAAATAAACAAGAAAAAACTTTTAATTAAACTAACATGAAAAAAAACCTGAAAGTGTCACAAAAACTGAAGGCGATGGTGCCAGTTCCCCATGGCATATGGCAGAGCAGCCGCTCTCCCCTTGCTACAAACGCAGGCCTGTCACTTCAGAGGGACGCGTGGCCCTTTCATTTCTCTGGCTTGTCACCATGACAGCAGAGGGACCATCCTGGGAGCCGCCATCCCCACCGCCACCCTCTCCTCCTGAACAGGAGAAGGGGCAAGCTGGCGCAGGAGACCAGATTTCTCCTGGGAAAGGCAAATAGAGGAAAGTCACCAATTTATCCTCTCTTGGACCCTGGCCACGAGGCAGAGGACAGCACTGCATGGGGGATAGCCATGTCAGGAGAAGTGCAGAGCGTCACCTACTGTGAAGGCCTTTGGGGCCCCCTCTGCTACGTGCCACTGGGATTGAAGCATTTTATTCTTTTATCAAAGAGAATTTAGATTAGACATCTAAACCCCTTTAAAAACAGAGAAGTCTTGATGTTCTCTATGTTTTATGTGGAAGCATTTCAAGGGGCAGGTAGCACTGGTTTCCCAGCTCCATCTTGCATTGCACAAGTCCTCAGGCTTGGTGGGGCATGGGAACCCGAGGCTTGTTGTGGGGAGCAGGTCCGTGTGGCAAACATTAGCTGGAGGGACAGGGAGCACTTTTGGTTATCAGAAAGAAGGATGAAGGCTTCTTTAGATCTCTTAAAGGACCATGGTGAGCCTTTTCCCATGGGAAGACATTATGAAAGCTAGCTTGAACATTGAGTTAGAGAGTTTGGCTTTTATGCTTCTGGTGACTGTGATGACTCATATCCTTGGCTTAGAAAGCCTTGCTGTCCATTTGCCTGCCACGGCTTCCCTCAGTTCAAGCAGCAGTGCATCATTTGGCATTCCTTTTTATGTACAGGTAATGCGCTCTGTTATGTACAAGTGTGGAAGGCACAATCACAAACCTGAAAGGCCTTGGGCCTGCAGAGTATTGTGGGAGGCCCAGGAGGGTGACTGAGTGTCAGTGGTTCTATTTTCACTGTGGAGATGGGTGATTTTTAAAGGGTTGAAATGTGCCACTGGGAATTTGGTGCTCAAGTATCACACCACTACAGGTTTTTTTAAACATGCTGGTGTCTCAGTAGTTTTTAGCAGTATAGAAAGATGAAGACAATGGCTCTAGCAGTGCAGGCTTATGATATGATCCCTCACACTGAAAGAGGCAGGGAAAGAGGCAGTGGGACATGACTAATGATGAAGCGTGGGGAAAGCTCGAGTGTGGTATCACTGGTTGAGAGGAGAGGAGGAGGCTGAGCTTGTAGGAGGTGAGGTCAAGCAGGTGAAAAGGACAGACAGGCTGAAATTGCTGTAGGTTTTTGAAAGTGGGAAGAAGAAATTGAAACTCAATCCAGTGAACACTTCAGAACCAACAGAGAGATGAAGTGGGATAGACGTGCTATGATGGGATTTCAGGGTGAGGAGAGGGAATGCTAATGGCTGTGTTGTGTATGTTTTGTGTGTCAGAGAAGCTGGGAAGAAGTTGCAGTGTATGAAAGTGAGCAGTAATGAGCGGCCAGGCATGTCTCCCAGCTGTCAGGACAAAGAAGAAGGGCTTGGATGCTGGCTGTGTTGCGGTTGTCTTTATCCCAAGGGACTTCCATCTGGAAGTCTCTCCTTGGGAGGTTCATTATTTCCCCTGTCATCCCTGCAGTCTCATTCTCTGCACAGGCAGAAGTGGCCCTCAGGACTCAAGAGACCAGGCTGGGTCATGGTGGCTTCGTTCGTCCTTCCAGACCTACCAAATCCCCAATGACTTCTGCATTTCTGCGTTCTGAGGAAATTAGCTTGCTTGAAGAAAAAAGGCATGGTTATTGTAAAAACTATTCCAATGCAGTTGTTTAATTGTAGACGAGGAAAAAACATTTGTAAATTAAATGAATCACTCTGCTTACAGTACAGAACAGTAAGGAATGATCTGAGAGGAAGCTGACATTTTGGCTGTCTGATGGCACAGTCCGAGGCACAGGAGATACAGCTGAGTGTCTCAAAGTAGCAAAGGAAGCAGTGGCTTTTAGAGCAACAGGAAAGCAATTAGCCTTGCTTTCCCTACACTTCCTTAGATGTCAGCTTGCTGTTAAATACAGAACTGTGTCCTGTTTTCCAGCTGCCTCTTCAGCCTGTGCTCTGCTGGGCAGCATGCATGCATGGGGTTGTGCTGGGGTGGGGGGCAGTTTGGAAAGGCCACAGCATTGGCACCTGTCAGCTGAATCATATTAACTAATCTAGTACCTGCTCCCACCCTAACAAGGTGGGTGGGGGAGCACCTGCAGCACTTACGTGTTTGTCTGCATATTGCATAAGACATTGGAGAGGTGTAGCAGAGGCTGGGAGGCTCTTCTTGTACTTAGGGAGTTGTGGTTGATTGTGCTGTGCATAAGTTTATAGTACAACCTCCAGGCCTTCCCCTGAATTGCTGATGGTATGTGGGGAATGAGTGGTGAGAGGCTTCCAACAAGCGGTCAGGAGGAGGTGGAATCCATGAAGCAGTCACACTTGGTAAGATATTGGCAGCAGTAGCTGTCTAGCCAGTTGCTTAACTATTAAATAGCATGTCTGTACTCTTGTAGGGTATTCTGCAGTAATAATTAATAGTGATTACATAGTGATAATACAATGGTTATGCTAATAGTCTTATCAGCTGGTATGTAAAGAGAGAAGAGCCAATACTATAAATATAGTAGTATCTATATGGAGAGCAGTCTTAATGACAAGAGTATCTCAAAATAAATATGCTGATACTGTTTATAACAAACAGTATCGTTCCCTACCTACTATATTCAGTCTTTGCAGTTTTCCTGCAATTAACTTGTCTCATTTTAATCCTTCTTCTCTCTTTGTCCCTCTTTCCACCCTGTCACAACTGCACAGAGATGCTTCAAGATTTTCTTTCTTCTAAGATGAGCAAGAAACTGTGATGAGCTGAGTAGATACTTGTTAACATTCACACTAAACCCTAAAGCAGAGACCTAGGCAGCAGACAGGTGCCCAGGACACCTACAAACTCAGGGTTTGGAAGGCTTTTCTGGATCCCCACTTCCATTAATCTTTCATTTTCTTACACTATGCCATGTAGAAATAGAGAGGAAGGTGGGTGAGGAAAGGGATGAAGGCTCTTAAGCTGGCTCAGTAAGGTTAAGGTGCCTTGTTATTCAGTGCAGGCACGCTTACCAGATTCACAACAGCTGTGTGAGGAAACCCAGCCTCCTGTGAGCACAGAGCTACAGCAGCAAACCCTGGAGTGTGCCACGCACTAGTCTCCTGTCAGTGGCTTCAGGGAGGAACTTAGAGCTGCCCTGCATTTCCTGAGGACTTAGTCCCCAGATACTGATGTGTTCTTTGGGTGCCAGCAACTAAGGATGGAAGCAGGAAACTCTGAGGTTGGGGATACCACAAACCCTTAAAAAAAAAAAANAAAAAAAAAAGGGGGGGGGGGGGTTGGTTAATGGAAGGAAGATCTTACCTGGCTGCACTAAGCAGGTGACTAGATGCAGCTGGGATGAAAGGCTGCAGCCAGGGTGGGCAAAGCAGTTGTTGGATTGGCAAGTTACTATTTCAGGACTTTCCTCCTCAGCAGTAACATAGGAAGGAGACTTTTAAATTCAGAAATCCTGTGAGGAGTGACCTGTGCTGACTGGGGAGCAGCCAGTTCGCAAAAGATGACACAGCATGTGATAAGCTAACTGATGGGCTTGGTGTACTGGAATGATTAAAAAAAGGGGTGGGGGGTGGGGGCAAGGTATCCTCAGTGAGAGGGAAGAAACCTTTTCAGGAGTGTAACCATGGGCAAGGGATTGTACAGCCTGGACCAAGCCGGAGAAACCTGGCTTTTTTTCCTGGCCTAACAGTAAGCTATACCTGTTGGGTGACACCAACTGCAGGCACTACCTGTGGGCCTGAAACTGCTCCAAGTTTATTAAGGTCGTGGTAAGAGGCATTGGCCACAGTGCTTGTCAGAGACTGAAGGAGCATCCTGACAGCACAGACAGCTGATGTGCCTAGCCACAGCACAGTACTCCTGGTCAGAAAATGGGTATGGGCTCAGTGCTCTGATGTGAGGGAGTGGTGAGCAAAACAGGCCATAAGGGTGCTCCAGGAACTTTCTAGAGGTGATCAGGTGTTACTCTCAAATGTGGGCTATTCTGCTGGTCACTGTGCTGATGAGAGAGCAGGCAACCTTTGCAAGCTTAGCGTACTTTGCTGTCAGACAGTGAGAGCTGCTGTACTGGGGTGTCTCGGGGACATGAAGTGTGTTGTCTCTTAAGCTGATGCTTCTGTGGGTTGCTTCTTAAGAGCATGTGCTACTGTTATGGTTGAATTACTTGGAAGGTGTTAATTGTAGTGATCAGATTAGACTTCCCAGTGGAGCAGTGGATTGGTAGTGTTACAGAAATGGGGACTTTTTCCTCCTGGTGCTGGCTGGAAAGATTGGAGGAGGTATTGCTTTTGCAAAAAATGTCTTCCTCCTTTGGAGGCTCAAGTGTGTAAAACCCATACTTAAACAACCCAGCCAAGCCCTCTTACAAAATTCTTTTGTGCATTTCAGCCTTGAACCTTTTGCAACTTATTTTCCTAGTTCAATTACCTCTTGCAGTCACTTTATTATTCCTCTGTAAAACCATGTGCCTGTTACTCCAACAGGCTTCAGTTATCTAAACTAAGCTAATGCCTCCTGGTCTGCTTGGCTTAGTGTGACTGATTTAACTAGATGTGGTGAACTAGACCCTCTCCTGGCCTGTGTGGCAAAGTCTTTGGCAATGTTTCAGTCCTTGCTGGGGGCAGAAGTGGCTTCTTGTCCTGGTGGAAGGCAGATGGCTTTGGAGGAGTGCAAAAGCATTCTCAAACAATATCCTTGATAGTTGTCTTCATTCTTTGAACATCAGCATTGGGCACAGAGGGTCCAACATGCTGGAAATAAAATGTACAGGGGTAACCTCTGAATCAAATCTGACTTTTTCCTTAGGAGCTAAAATGTGTTAATGCCTAGCTGCATTTTAAAGATTTTGGCCCAGTACCCATGTCTGCTTTGGAGGAGATGGCTTTCTCTTCTGGGGAATTTAACAATCAAGTTGTATCTTGTCTTAAAACATTTCTGGTGGGCTTTGTCTGGCATTTGCTGCTGTTACAGGGCCTAGCCCACTGGAATCAGCCTGGTGTCAGTGGGTGCCTGCAGGTCCCCCTCAGCACTGGTGGCTGATTGCCTTCATCTTAGAGCCAAAGCTGGAGGGCCTGGGAAGCAGAAAAGCTGGGGATAAACTTGATGCATGTTAGTAGGCAGTCCGCACTTCCCATTTCTTGCATCCTACAGGGGGAATAAAAAATGGGGAAGGTAGGCAAGCAAGGGACTGGAGGGGAATAGAGAAGGAGAAATTGCACTCTTCCCCCCGCCCTGGCTCTGTCTGTCTTCCCATTTCCCAGTTTCCCCTGTTTGAGACTTCATGTCAAATACCTCTGTGCACATTCCCCTCCCGCTCCTAAATCTCATCTCTATTCAGAGCTTTGGCTTTAAATACACACACACATATATGCAATTAAATGCAGGCTTTGACTTTTCGCCTGGGAAACTGGAGGGATAAGGTGAGCTAAGCTTTTAATTACGAGTACCCATTCTGGGAGGCAGGGAATTCAAGCTGACAGTAGATGCTGCAGCACTGCTTAATCCCATCTTACAGGGAAGGGGGGAAGAAAAAACAACCACGAATCTGCCAAAGAAAAGATTTCCTGAATATGTAAAGAAAATACTGTTTCTCTTTGCTTTCCCTTTTCCAACCTTCCTTTTTTTTTTTATGCCAAGTAGAAAATAGGCATTAAATACTGAGGATTTGATTATGGCTTTTATTAAGGTGAAAACATTAATGTGCAGTTCTAACCCCTAGGATCAGGCTGTTTGTGCCAGAATTTATTTATTTTTTTCAGTCCCACACTCTTTAGAGCAGACATAATGGGCCAGGTTCATCTGGGCTGCTTCAACCATTGACATGGCTGGAGTTGCACCACAGACACCTTTGTCTGTGAGTGACTTTCTTGATGGGGAGGTGAACAGTGTAGGAGGTTAGTTACACTGCTTCCAAAACAAGCATGGTTGTGGTTGCTTGGAAAAAAATAATAAGAAAAAAAATTCATTTGTGTCCTACAAAGAAGCCACTAACACGTTTTCCAGTGTTAGTAGAAGTAAAAGTTGTTCCCTGTTGTTTGCCACAAGCAAAGTATAATGTGTGGTAGGATCTGATTTACACCAGTCTTTTTTTTTTCCAATGTTTCTTCCAGGTTTTGTCTCTGTGGTTTAGTAACAGTAAATTGTTGCCTCACTAAGGAAGTGGAGAGACGCTACAAAGGGAGGTAGGATCAGGCCAGGAAGCTCTGCTAGGTTAATGGGTATGAGTCCCAGGCAAAGACCCATGTGAGGAAGAAAAGCAGAATAGAAGGTGAAATGTGCTCACTTCTTAGAAACATAGCATCTCTGCCAAGGCACTGGAAGGCATCCTGTCTCTCTTCCTTTTCTGTCTTCCTTCCCCCAGTCTGTGTAAGGGCTGTATCAGTCAAAGCCTGCACCCTCTTGTTCATGTGCCATTTTCTGCAGCGTGGCTTCCAGCAACTTGTGCTGGAGCCTCTGACTTACCAGCCTTGGTTCAGGCTGGGCAGTGGAGCTGTTCTTGTCACCATCACTAGCTGCTGCAAGTCCTTCCAAGCTTTTCCCTCTCCCTTCTTTTTCTTTAGATTAAGTGGAGGCACGTCAGTATGAAACTATTGCATCTAAATGTATTTGTAAAAGAGGAAGAGAGAGGCCTTGCCTTCCTTAAAGGGTGCCAATTATTCCTAGGGGGCTACTTCCAGCAGAAGGACTTGTGGTGCCATGCACAGGGGCATAACTTTCTTAGGGGGATATTTTAAATTAAGAGAATGTAGTCAGGGCCAATTTTGGTAGGAGCCTGTTTGAGAATAGGGTAAAGAGGACAAAGTTAGTCATTAGTATTATGGAGTTCTTGTTTTCTTGATGTCAGCCCAGCTCCCCTCAAAGCATGGAAACAAACAACATTTCAAATGGGATTTTTCTTATGTTTGAATACTTGTCTGAACTTGTTCTTATAGTTCTTGTTCTGGATGAGTTTCTACTTAGTGTCTCCTGACAGCTTTGAGCTATAGACTGTGACCCTCTGTGCAGCTCAATAGCTGAGGCCTTTGCCTAGCCTGCTGTTATCAGTAAGACAGTCAGGTCTCCTAGTTATGAAAAGCCTAAAAAAAAAATTCTCTACTCCCTCTGAATATCCTATGTAATACCATCATGACTCTTGATTAATTTCCATAATGCAGTTTTGCCAGGTAGACCTCAGTAACCTTTTGGCTGACCTCCGTAACCTGCTGTTCCTCACAGGGTTCCCACTATTAGGAGCTAAATAATCCAGCCAGACCTACCACCTTCAAACAGATTTATGGAGTGGTGTGGCATTTATATCTTTGGAGAAGAGAATCCATCTTATATCATCTGCACAAAACCCTTATTTCTTGGCCTCAACTCTTTTTAAATGCCACTCTTCTTTCCTTTGAATTCTTCAACTTAGTGTAGCCACATACACACAATATCAGTTTTTCTGTGTCACCTGTGATAAAGGAAGTGTCCACCAAACTAGCTGACATTCAGTTTAGGATTTAATAGTTTGTATTAGGTTCAGTGCTCTAGGTAGACTTTTCTGTGTGACTTTAGTCAAGTGGGAAGTGTAACAAGGAATTTGGTGACTGCTTAATGAAGCAAGTTCCATAAGGATCTGGACAGCCAACTTGTGCATACTAAGAGAAGGCACTTGAAAAATTAAGACATTCTTTACCTTAATAAAATACTAATTGTGTGTTGCATGCATGTATGTGTGTTGGGCGGCTTCTCAAGTACACTTAGAATCCCAAAGAACCTAGCTGCACCTTTTGTGAGTCTTCTACAGCCACTTAGTTTCCAGAAAAATGTGAAGTCCTGTGGTGAGTTTTGCTCTTGGTCTTCAGGATTGTCACTGAAGTTAAATGGTGTCCTGTTTTACTGAGACATAGTAAGGATAAATGCATGAAGTCTCTGATGTTTGGCTAGTGTGGTGACTAGGAAGGGGGAGAGAGGTCCACATGAGTCTTGCAGCAATAGGGAACCTCTGCACAGGTGTACTTGGGGGGTTCGTTTTACTTGTTGCGGGGAGGGTATTTTTGTTTCCATTTTCATTGAGAGCTTGTTTCATGTTGCCTCCTTGATCTGTGCTTCAGCAGACGGAAGGAATCTCAGCCCAGGGCAAAGTCATTATTTTTCTTTTCTCAGTTGGCTCTTCTGGCCCTGAAGGAAGGGCTTTGCGAACACGCAGCAGGATTAAATGCAGTTTGTGTTGGTGCCCAGCTTTGCTTGATGCTTGAATGCACTCTGTGAGCCATCATTGGGCAGAGCCAAGGTATACAGAGGGACTGTGCAGGTCTACGCTGAGGACCTAAATCTGTTGGCTTGCCTCTCCCCTCCTTCGCCACCTCTAACCATGGCATCTCCTTCTGAGACACTCCTGTAAAGAAGCTCAGCACAGCCATGCCAGATTCAGCTGTCTGACCACTGTCATAACCTGCATTTCAAACCACCTTCATAGCAGACTAGCTCTGGAGAAGGCTCGAATACGAAAGCCTTTTGGGAAGGGATAGGTGAAAAGAGGGAGAACAAAGGAGTGGGATGTAATAAACACACTGGAGAAGGGAGAGGGAAAGGGAGCAGTCAGTTTGGTCTATTGCCGTCACCTCAAAATACCTTGGCCACAGGTTTGCCTATAAGGTGGTGTGAGAGGCGAGACCAACTGTGCAGTTGGTACGTCAGGAGGGTATGTCTGGGAGAAGTGTTTATTTAAGACAATTGTGATCAAATATTCATCAACTCATTCCCTTCATCCTGCTACAGCTTCTTTCTCGCTTCTCTCAGCTGGAAAAGACTTCACAGTAAAAGAGGGAGCAGCACTTAAATGCTTATTTATGTTGTCATTTCTAGGCATCTTATCAGGTCTCTAATGAAATAGATTTTCTCTCAAGAGGTGCATATTTTCTGAGCCAGAGGGGGAGAGTGCTACGGATTGCTGAAAAAACTGCCCACATTCGATACATTTGTTGCATTATTAATGATGATAAAAGCAAGAGGTTATAAACATTTTCTTTTCTAAGTACTAATTGCAGCTGACCTTAGCTTAAAAAAAAAGTGCACACAAACCCAGTGAGCCCGAAGTGTAACTGTCAGGGCAAAACTCCTTTCTTGACAATCCCCAATGCTTTCACATATATCATTTCTAAGAGCGCTGCCAGAGCCAAACCATTTGGGACTAGAATTATAGCAGAGATTAGCAGGATTCTGTTCCAAGAATATCTTTATGGTGATCACTTGTCACTTGTCATTACAAATAAATCCTATTGGTCTTCTTTCCTCGGTCTCATCCTTGGCTTACTTACACTTGAGAAATCATTCTCCTCCTCCCCTCTTTTTCCAGCAAGCAAAATTCAGGTTATCTTTTTGAATGGATGCTGGTTTATCCTGTCTCAACACAACCCACAGCCCTGGTGGGGGCAGGAAGATACAGCAGTCTTTCATGCTTGTTTTTGGTCCTGTGAACAGTAAAATGTGTTTTGGTTGATGTTGTTGGAATATTTCACGTTTCTGTGGCTTCACATGGGACAGCAGTACATACACAAAGGGTCAGGCAGGTAACCCTATAACCCTTTGCCTCAAAACAGAGATGCCTTTTTGGCCATGACTCTGTATTGCACCCAGAGCATTCCACTGGGATGAAATTCCTGTCACAGTGCATGTTGCTCACATACACACAGCAAGGGGTAGTCTGGGTAAAATAGCAGACAGTGAGGGCATGAAGAAATAAAGCAGGCTGTTCGTATTCCCACATCAGTTCATTGGGTAACTGATGGGAGAGCCCAGGTATCGTGAGTTTTGAAGTGCTGTCCCATCTCAAGAACCACATTCCTTCTCTCGGATGCCGATATAGGCAGGGCTCTGGACAGGGCAGTTAATAGCTAGACTGTCTACCTCTGGATTGCTGGTGGTGCTCTGGTTCAAGGCAGTGTGAGGCAAATCCTGCTGGTTGAATTCACCACAGCTGTCATGAAACCCACTGTGTTTTTATGGGTGATGCTGAGAGCAGGCCAAGATGTCCTAGGTCTAAGCAGCAGAAATGGAATTTGAAGCGATTAAGGAAGGTATTGTACTGTTACATGAACAAATCAAGTTAGTTATCAATGTGAATGCTTGGAAGGGTTAAGGGCTGAATAGAGTTGCCTGCAGACTTCTGTTGCTTTCTCTGGAGCTTTAAAAGACACACTGTGTTAGCACTGGAGCTTAGACTGGTGTTTGAATATGCTTTAAAAAACTGAACACGTTCACTAATATGTTGGCTTTGTTTGCAACAGAATGCCTTATTTCTATTTGTTATTTCACTCATTAATTATTTATATTACAGTAACAGCTAGAGGCCTCTTTCTGCTAGGTGTCATACGGATTCTTTGTAAGGGGAAAGTTTGTCTCCTCATGCTCTGCCTGGGAGGTGGGTGTGCATTCAAAGTAGCAAATGGCTGTGGAACTTGGAAAAGGACCTAGCTCTCTCAGGTTTTGGCTTCTTGATATAACCAGTGGCCCTCACAAAGAGCTGTATCAAACAAAGCTATTGCTTTCGCTTTGTGGGAAGCCTTTAATTCAAACTGATGCTGGATGGGAGCCTTTAAGTATACCAAACAGCTAGCTCTGTTTGGATGGAAGGTCTTCCTGTAATATATTGCATAGCTGAAGAGGACTGCACTGCCTGAAGCCGGTGGCCTCTACATTTTCCTGGAGTCTAAGTTGTTTTTTTCATGTGCTTTCCATGTGGCAGAAAATTAGAGGTCTTTCTTAGCTTCGTTTCTTGCCAGAACATATTGTCCATGTTGCACTAGGTACCAGGGGAATGTTCCCCAGATGTGCCTGTTAAAAACTAAGCATTTTGATGGCCGCTTGTCTCCGAGTTTAAAAGCAGTCAGTCAGAAAGGGACCAAACCCTTGGGGATTCACATTTGCTTTCATTAGGATAATTAAAGAACAGAATAAGCAGAACGGGCAGACTTTCCTCCTTTTAAGATGCAAATGAGGGATTCTGTGAATGGTGTTTTGGACAGTTTCCCTTCATGCTTATGCAAAGAAACGAAATTCCAGTTGGAAAAATAATGGGATGGTCTGAGCATCTTGATTTAATGAGTTCTCTACGAGTGCTTAGACAGAGAACATAGGTGATTGCCCTGCTATTGCATAGACTTCGCGTGTGGCCATTTGCATGGGTTAGGGCCCCTTGGACAGGAGGGTTTGTTTTTTCAGTGTCGGTTTCCAGTATGGACTGTGAGGAAAAGCTCCTCCTTGGAGCCTTGTGGGCTCTTCACCAGAGGCCAGCAGCAATCCAGGCAGCCCATTTGAGACCTCTCTTCCCACCGGTCTAAGATGAAAACTGCTGGCTAATGGCTACCTAAACTTGTATTTTCCGATGTGGGCTGGGAGTTCACATCGATTCACAACGGCCTTTCCTTCAGGGAATGTGCACAGCAGTGGTGCGGGCTGGATGTGGCTTTCCCACAGGCTACGCATTGGTGTACCGTGACCGCAGTCATGCAGTGAATGTGTCACAGCATGGACGTTTGTGGAGGAAATGAGCTGCTTCCCTGGTTCCAATGTTATGTGGAAGTCAATGGAGCTATGTTCTCCCTGGCCTGCAGAAAAGTTGCCCACGTCTCCCCCAGGCTGAGCAAAGATCAGGAGAGATTGCTGACACTTATCTGCAGCTGCCTCTGTGCCTGCATGGGGCCAAAGCTGCTCCTGTGCCACCGGTACACCTGTTTGAAAATGTGCCTTCCAAAAGGCTTTGAAATGCTGGTTCTTTTGCTGCAAGTAGGTACTGTAGTGGAGAGAGCTGTGGTTGTGTTCTTCAAGGGAGTGTTCTTGACAATTCCTTTTCTAATCTGGATAGTATTCTCCTCCTTCGCAAGGCAAAACAGCAACTTTGTACCTTTGCTAATATTCCAGCATGTCTGCTCACTTATGTCATTATTTCTGGCATCAGCCCTGCTTCCCCCCCGCCCCCCACCTCATGACACAGCCAAATAATCATCAAACAGATGCTTTTTCCTCAGGGATGTCACTGAACTCATTTCTGGCAGATAGGGCTATTCTCTTATTTATTCATTTTCTCAGAGGAGATCTAGGCCCTTCAAAAACCCTGCCTGGTTTTCTTCCAGTGCATTGAAGCTGTGTGCACGTCCGGTGCTGTTCCGCACACGCATGCGGTGTCTTTGTTTCTGAAACGCTAATTTCTTGTTCAAGTGATAGACTTGCATTTCTCAACATGTTGTGGTGTCATTACTTTTGCTTCTGCCCATGGGACAGATGCCAGAAGGCATGTGTGGGGAGGCAGTGACTCCATGAAGACTACGCAGAGAAAGCTAAGCAAATAAAGTCATTGCAGGATGCTGGCCTTTGCCTCTTATTTTTGTAAACACTCAAGTATTAAATATAAATGAATGCTTCAAGGATGTGTGTTTTCTTCAGGGATGCTTGTTTACTATATCGTTGTTATAGGAAAGGTTCTTCCTTTGGGGTCTAGAAAGCAAAAAAGGTAACATCTTTTCCTTTCCTCTCCCCCCAGTTCCTCCTCCCACATCCACATGTTCATCTTCCTTTTTTTCTTGCTTCCTTTGCTGGATAGTAAGAGGGCAATGACTCTTCCTAAGTGAGAGTACCTTTATACGCTACCCAAGTAAAGTCTTAAGCACACTATAAACATCAGCAACTGTCCTCTTCACATAGGAGCTTTGCCTGCTGCTGGACCATGTTTATTTAACCCATGTCACTCACCTGGGTAGCTATCCTGCTCCCAGAGCTTGATGACAACCTGTTTAACAGGGCACAAAGGCTGAGATCAGAGCTTACAGGTCACTGTCCATGTTCTGATGCACTTCTGCAGCAGCTTGAGTGTTTTCACAAGTTACACCTAGTTGCTTCAGATTAAAATTTCAGTCCACAGTTATTTTTCAGATCAGTGCTGCAAATTAAATCATGTAGCTGGAGACATCACCTTGTTGGTTGCTTTATTTTTTCATAAGGTAAGTTGCCTTGCAGTAGAAGCAAGCCATCACTGGCTGAATTGCAAGTGCAAGATCATTACTGAATATATTATCTTAATTACATCACACGGGTGTCATGTCCACTGCAAAGTACCGATGAGATAATCCTAAACCATACCAGCTGTCAGCAAGAGGAGAAGATGTAGGTTAGGGATGCATTTAATTTTTGTACACTTGCTATTTTGCATAAACAAGCCATTGCATCAGTACTAGTTTGAAAAACATGCAGATTAATTATTATACACTTACTAGCAAAACTACTTTTAAAAAAAAAAGCCTGTTACGGCATCCAGGACATAATATGGCACTCGTGTGTGGTGGTGTTTTTTTTTTTCCTCCCGCCAGTGGGGAGCTTGCAGCTACTCCACTCATAGCCTCTTGCAGCAGGGAGCAGGCAAAAACAGCAGCTGCAGGATGCTCAGGTCCCAGATGGATGAAGCACATATGCCACAGTATGAAAGCTGTGTCGGTAGGGAAGTGATCAAAGCTTCACTATTTATAACTATTGCATTCATAGTCTCCTGCCTTACATCCAGGAGCACAGCTCTTCCCAATCCCAGCTGCTTCCAGGAAAAGGAACTGTAGAAAATCACTAGTACCCACAGCCAGTTCTTCCAGTCTCCTTCCAGTGCCTTCCAGTTCTCAGCATGTGCAGTGTCAGCAAACGCACAGCAGTTCTGCTTGCAAATGGGATTGGGCGAAATAAATGAGCTGAGACTGCAAGGGGATTATTCATCATAGCAGAAGCTTGAGCTGCCGCAGTGTTTGTCGTCTGTAGTGCCTTTGTTATCAATTCCATCACCAAAGCCAGCGCACCTTGTCATGTGGTAAAAGTCAAACCTCTACCCAGGGGCCTTTCCATTCTGCTTTTGCAGTTAAGAGGAAAGGTAGAGGCATGTGAAAATGGTTCACACTGGCACATAGTGTTTGGGACAGAGATGCTGCAGCTTAAGGGTGGGACCATTTCTTTCTTTAGCGACTGTTGATTTAACTATAGGGGGTGGCCTTTTTCCTCATTTCTTTCCTTTGCTTCAGTAGTAAGAGGTTTGGGATTTACACACGTGCACACACACGCACCCTTATTCACTCCCCTTCCTCTATAAAGACAGAATTGTTGCATCAATCTTTTTGGGAAGGGGAGAAAGACGAGAGCTAGAAATTAATGGAGGACAGGCTGAATGACTAATAACCTGTCTGCCTTTCTTACATATTTCCTCTGCACCTCTTTCCAGTCATGCTTGTGTTCTATCACTTGCTAACACAAAACATACACAAACTGTCGTCTAAACTCTTTGATTTTTTTTTTCCCCTCCAGCCCCTGCCCTTTTCTCTTCTTTCTTCTTCTCTTCCTTATACTCATTAATTTTCTCTGTTGCATATATTCAAGGCGAGATAGAGAAATACTTGAGATTAAACACAGCGTGTGAAGGTAGATGCCAGCAGTAATACGAGAGGTGGCGTGGAGGAGGAGAGGAAATTCAGACAAACATGCCAAACATCGAAAACACCATCATTTCTGGGCCCTTCTGAGGGTAAGCGCGCATCTTTGCATGAGAAGGAACACTCCTATGGCTGCACGTCTTCATAGCAACTTTCCAGTGTGCTGCTCCACAGTTCTAGGTGATCTGCATGGCAGCAGTGTTTTGGATGCTGTCTGCCCCCAAGAAAAGTCCTGTAAGTTGTCTCCTTTGTTCTAGGAGGTCACCGTGGCCGTGAGGGAAAGAGACTTGGCAGCTTTACAAAAGAGGGAGCACTCAAAGTGGCCTATTATTCTGGATGCCTTGCTCTCTACTTGGCATTTGAGACTGGCAGGAATCAGATTTTGTAATTCACCATTCAGTACTCCTCAGTTTGGCCCCCTGAAGGTGGCCTTATCTCTTATGATGTTGCTTTCCTTCCAGCACCTGCATGGGGACTTGTTTGGAGAGTAGGGTCTGTAGGGGAAGATGTGGCTTTTCTGTGACTTCTGTAACCCCATCCCGTGTCTGTCTCGAGCTCCCGCCTCCTTTCAAGTTGCTGTTTTGAAGGCTCAAGGAAAACAGAGCTCAGAGAAGTGAAAAGAATGTGTGAGTGGACTGGTTGCTGTGGGTCTGTTTGCATTAGGGTAATTCTGATTCCTTTCTTAAAAAGACATTTTATCTTCATTTCCAAGGGAGGCCTGTCCTTTGTCCCTCTTTCCCAAATAACCAAAAGTAATCAGATAACCTCTTAAGACCAAGCCTAAGGCAAAATCAATCTGCAAAGGAAGTAGCAATTGCTGTAGCTCAGACAGCAGGCAGAACGTGAAATCCATATTGGCTTATTAAAAGCACAGGCTTTGCCTTGCTCATCTCTAATGATGACAAGTAGCAATTATTTTTATTACACACACATGTGGACATGTGTGTAAAATACAGACTGCTCTTAAGGCAGAGGCTTCCTGGGGGACCTCGTAATGATTCTCATCACTTCCATTGCTGAGGGCAGGTGAATCCTCTTTCTTGAGCAATGTCCTGTCTCAGCGTTTGAATCAAGTACTTTGATTTATCTGTTTTCCTCTGGATGTTGTTAACTACTCTGTTTCCTTACAAGAGCTGAGTTTGGAGGGGAGATGTATGGCAGTAAGACGAGCATGCACTGTGGACCCACCAGCTGGGGCTCTGATGTACAGCCACGGGTTTTTAAATGTCAGTGAGATAATAGCATCCAATTGGTCCCTAAAAAGGAGGATGCTGCAAGCAGAGGTTTTCTTCTGGGCAGGCTGGAAGGCTCCTAATTACCAAAAATCTAGAGAAGAGTCAGTCAAACATAAGAGAGAAACCTCTCAGTGGGGAAACACCACACTGGGAAAAGCCTGTTTCTTAGCTTTTCACTAGTGTAGAAGATAATTACCTTCAAGCTCTTTCGTCTTCTTCACTGTCCTGCTTCCCTGTGGAAAGAAAAACAAGCTCTGTCTCCTCCCTTCAGTCACTGTGGCATCTCCACAGTTGCGCAGGGCACCCTCCTGCTGCTGCAGCTGCTGGAGTGCTTTCTGCTGGCACCCAGCGGCCCACCCCTGTAGCCAGGATAGGGTTAATGAGCTGGGAGAGGTTGCACAGTGCTTTTCTCCCTCCTTACATTAGGCTTCTCACTTCAAGTTCACCCTTCCTCTTTTTTTCTTCCGTTTTTCCCCACCCCCTGTATACCTCCATGATCAACTCAGTTGCACGAGTCAATCACACAGTGCCCTGCATTGGGCTGTTGCATAAACCTAGAGAGCTCTGGTTAAGGGGGAGAATCTGGTGTCAGGTGAAACCAGGACGCTTTGTACTTGCTCTGTGATAGCTGATTCCTTGTGAACACAAATCGAAGGGGAGGGCAAAGTGAATTAACTCCCTGATAGGACTGGGGAGGACTAGTGAGCTACTGTTTTGACAAATCTGCCTTGTCTTTGTTTTTTTCTGCTCCCATTTGTCACTGTGAAGATTTCCTTCACTTTATAGTTTGTCCTGTGGTTCAAGCACAGGCTTGGGAACCAGGAACTCTGGTTTTCCTAAATCCTTCAGGATTTTGTGGGGTCACTAATGTAGTTGGGCCAAAACAGACTAGACTGATCATCTTGTTTCACTCACACAGGAACTGTTCTTGATTTTTGCATGTGCTTGCCTTACAGGGCTGTGTTTCTGCCTATGGTCTTGACTCAAAATGAGATGCTGGGATGTTTCATTCCTTCTTCTGTTATGCAGCAGTAATGGTCACCTAGTAAGACTTAGGTCTCTTAGAGGTGGCGAGGGTCAAGTAAGGAAAGTGGGAAGACACCTATGTTGTGATTGGTTTCTAGGAAGTCTAGTAGGAGCTTTTTGTGTCTGCAGTGTCACTTCAGAACTTTGTCTCTCTCATCTCCTGCCTGCAGCTATGTGCGCTGTTGCTGATCTTCTGCTTTAGTTTTTGACAGAAACTGCAAGTACAGCTTCCTGTGAGAATGTGTCACTGTCTTTTGGCTGGGCAAGTAACACCTTGTAATGGTGGCTACAGCTACTGCTATTGTACTGAACTCTGTCCTATTAGCTCTCTAGAGCAGGAGTAGACCTGACACCTTGTGCCAGCTGTTGAGGACAGCCCTGTCTTGCTGAGTTCCTTTGACACTTGACTTTTGGCTCGGACCCTCCCATGCTCCTGCCTCGCCACGTGCAGGAGCCCACTTCATGGGAAGGGATAAGACAGTTCTGGCTACTGGAGGAAGAAAGCAAAATATCCTTCTTGCTTCTTTGGGAAGCTTTGAGAAACGGAGGAGGGAGATGAGTACAAAAAGCCCAGCGAGTCTTTGCTCAGTCTTCCCAGGAACAGTGACTGAGCCTTAGTTCTCCCTGCAAACTCTGATCACATCTCCAGAATGTGCATGGAAGGCAATGCTGAGGCAGGGAAGTGTAGGTCTGGGGTCACAGAATTAACAAATGGATGTTTTAGCTGCAAGCACTATGAGATGCAGTGAAAGTCCCTGTGGCTGGAGCTCAAATCACTTTGCATCTTTACAGTAAGAACAACTCTATCACTAGCATATAGCTTGCATGCTGAGGGGTGTTTTTTTTTTTTTAATAATACCTGTTCTGGTCTAGAGGAATGGAATTCCCCTAATTGCCGTTTTATAGATGAGATGAGGAACAGGCAGGTGAAACAATCAGCGATTTAACCAGAAATACAGCATTTACACTGGGATCTACAATACATTCATATAATGCCTGGGCACTTCATCTTAATATTCAAGGTTGTCTTTCACTGTAGGATGGAAAGCTGTGTGCGTCTGGGTTGGCACTTGTCCCATGGAAGTGAATGTGCCCCATCCTGTTCCAGTCGTCCTCACCATACACTGTTGCTGCAATGATTCACTGTCCACTGAGTTGTGCGTTGTCAACTTGTGCACGAGTGATTTTATGCAGTTTGTTTGGGATTCTTCTAGCCTTTGAGGTTATTCCAAAGGGGATATCCCTGTAACTGTCTTTGTCTTTTTTGAATATTATAATTATAAGGCACAGGTATGTTAATGTAGAATAAACTTGTGCTTTGCTGCATACAACCACTGTTGCCCCAGGAGGTCATTGAAGTCAATTACTGTAAAAGGATTTCAGAAAGGGCCTGGATAATTTTATGACCATTTGTAATCTTGTGTTAAGATGGGGGTAATCAAATCTAATACTTTGTGGCAGAAGATGATAACCACAGGGGCTGTGAAATGACTCATTTTCTCTCCCATGCACCAGCTGACCATTAGGCTGGAGTTTTCACCTGCCTCTGGATCACGAAGTACTGCTGAGCACAGGAGACTGAAGGCCCTTAATCTTCTGATCATATCTGGCAGGTTGAAAGCTGCTAGATTTTGGCCTGCTTCTTCCGCCTTGTTTCTGGCGGAAAGGTAGAGGAAATGTTTCCAGTGGAAACCAGGAGCTGGCGTAGGCTGCCCCGCGCTTTCTGTGACAGATAAAGCCCTCAGGTGAACAGGTTGCAGGAGCAGCAGAGTGTGGGCAGTGGCATAGCATCATGGTCACGTGGCAAGTGGTTTTTGACTACAATGGCACAACCAGAGCAGCTGCCACATTGCCTGCCCCCTAGGCAGTGTTTGTATAAGCAGTGTCTCTTGGCAGACGGTTGCCTTCGATTTTGGATGAGGTGGAAAAAAAAAAAGTTGTCTTATTTGTTCCAGACTTCAGCTTTAGTGCTTGTATTGGCTCATCTTTAAGACATGCATTGGACAGGGGATGCTAGGCCAACGGGATTGAGAAGTGGGGTAACATTAGGAGTTTTTCATTCTGGGGCTCTGCTGTGCTGGCTCCATCGTGATCCATACTTGTCTGCTCCATTTGTTTCATAGCGTGGTGAAATGAATGAAACATTTCAGTAAATAATGAATTGTGGCCTTTGAGGCAGCAGTCCAGAGAGATGCCTCAAACCACTTGCAATTGCAAAGAAAGTGATGTTCTTGCCAACAGCATCTCTAGCTTGCACAGTTCCTCATGGAGTTTCCTTATCAGCCTTCTCTATAAAATGGTAATTTCAGCTGCGTCAAATTTCAGTCACTACTAGACAAACTGTTTTCCCTCCCCAATCCTTTAAAACTCTTTGCTTTTAGGCAGTCAGAGGCCAAAACGCAAGTTGTCTCAGATACACCATGGGTGAATAAAATAAAGCCAATCGGACATTTTATCTAAATGCTCTATTTTTAGCCCTCTGCATCTGAAAGATTCTGAGTGTAAACCACTTTGAGGAATCTGCCGCTTCTGGGGCTGGATGTGGTAGTGACTTGTACACAACGATGTTAACCAGTAGTCCAAGACAAACAATAAACTGAAACAGCTCTGTGTCCAGTAAAGGAAGATGGGAATGGTATCCCTCCATCTTATCCTAGCTGGAAGACTGCAAACTCTGTGCAACTGTATGCGAGAGTCTCTTCAGTGCCTCTTGCTTCAGTCAGTGAGGCTCTGAACTAGCAAATCGAATGCCTTGACGCGCTGTTTTGTAGTGTTACGCTGCCCATCTCTTACCAATGGGAATCCTAATACTTGATGGAGAGGAATGAGATCAAAAGGAGAAAAACTGCAGGATGGTTGGCAAAGGAGAATAAGAGATGCTATCAGGAGAGGAACTGAACTGGGAAGGGGAGCAAATGAGGCAGATAGATGCAAGAAGGCTGTTCAAAAGGCAGGACACAGTGCAACAGGCTTTCAGAGCAACAGCAGTGAAAGGGCTACCGCGCAAGATGCTGCACGGTGAGGAGAGCAGTGGTTAGATAATGCAAGAACTCTGTCTGTGTAGGTTTATGTCTTGACACCCATCAGATCCCTGTCTTCGAAATCGATGTTCCCATCTTGTCCCCATCCCTCCATACCTTGCTTTGTATTGCACTGCTTCCTTCCAACTCCTCAGGCTTCAGAGCGTGGAAGAGAAACTGTTTCTCCCAGCTGCCACTGGCTAATGCACAAGGGCCAGATGATTCCATGACACTTCAAGATGGGTTTTTCTGCACCTATAATTTAACAAACAAACAAAAAAACCCTTCTCAGTCAGCCTGGTGGCTCTGTGCC
Source organism: Chauna torquata (assembly GCA_013399475.1). Classification (NCBI taxonomy): domain Eukaryota; kingdom Metazoa; phylum Chordata; class Aves; order Anseriformes; family Anhimidae; genus Chauna; species Chauna torquata. The sequence goes on along the minus strand of VXAL01018004.1, from coordinate 90,463 downwards.
CGTTCCATCAGCATATGTATCCTGATGCTTGATGTTCTCCCACAAATTGGGCATTGCAGTCCTCAGGTCACAGGGCTGTATGTTTTAGTGATCTTGGTCTTCTCATTATCTGCTGTAATTGGGGAAAACTTTAACTTCATGGGACAGAAGCTGTCAAAACTGTTTCTCTCGTATGCCTGTAACTGCAGGAATTTGTAAAATAGAGAGTGCCAGAGCAGCACAGTACTGATTGGAGCTCACAGCAGAGTTTACCAACAACCACTAATTGCCAGCTCTGGGTGAATTGTAAATGACCAAAATAATGTAAATTAAGAAGGCATTCTCTTGGAAGTGTTTTAGCAGCTTCTGGGAGCAGGAGAAGTCATGCAGCTCCCTCCATTCCTGGGAGCAGAGTCCAATTTGTGGTGGCTTCCACAGTGCTTCCTTGGGCTAGGAGTGAGCCCGTGAGTCCTGCTGGATCACAGGCTGCCTCCGGGGCTTTGCTGGTAGTTAATGCCATGCAGCACCAGGGCTTTTCTTTGTGTATTTCAGTCTGCCTAGTTGTTGTGCATTTTTTAAAAAAAGGAAAGGGGTGGGGGGGGGAAGCTTGTGATAAGTGTCAATTCTGAGTGATAAGGTTTGAAAGTACTTTGTTAAAAGCTACGTTTCTACTTTTATGTGCTGTTTTTCTTAAACGTAGTTGTGTTGCTTTGCGAAGCTCTGTGCCTGAGAGAATACAGATAGGGATATGGGATCAGTTGAGGAAGAGATTCCCGAGATACCCTTGTCCTCTTTGCTCACTTGTTCTGCAGTTCTGTGGAAGCCCCTGACAAACCTGCGAGCGCAGGTGGAGCGGGGCGTGCTTGGGGAAGGACGGGGAGCAGCCTGCCTCCCTCTCTCTGCCCCCTTCATCATGTTCACTGGCTGTGCCTTTGTGGATGGAGCCCCGACCCGCGTGCCCTGTGCTTAAGGCAGTAGGGGAACTGCAGATTTTAACAGGTTGTGGTGCTCGTGGTCTGTTTTGGTAGGCAGTGCTTGAGAGTGGGGCAGATCCAGACCCTTCAGCTTCTGCAGAGGAAGTTCTTTCACTTTCTTTTTTCTACCTTTTTTGTACCTCTTACAGCCATGTGCTTTTTTTGGGTGGGGGGGAAGTGGTCTGCGCTGGATGAGCTGTGAGCAGAAGTCAGGGGCTGCCAGGTCGCCGCTCAGGCAGCGGGGAGTTGGATGCTGCAAGTGCAAGGGCACAGCCTCAGCAGCAGAGCACGCAGAGCAACCCGCAGCAAGCGCTGAGCTTCCCGCTTTGGAAGAGCTCTGGGTCCGTGAGAGAGCTTTAACCTGGCTCTGCCAAAGGGTGGCTCGTGTCAGATGCTTGCAGGGGCAGCGAATACTGGTGAACCTGACAAATACTCTGTTGAAAATAGTCATGAACAGATGGAAGTTTGCCCGGGTGTCTCTCTTGATTTGAAACTCACTGGCTAATGCCTGGATAACTCCTGGATTGTTGTCCAATCACCAAAAAAAAAAAAAGTACAAAAATGGCTTGAGGCTTTGGCTGCCTTTCATGCCATTTCACTCAGGGAATAAAATCAGAGGAGCAAGCTGCCCGAGCAGCTACATGTGGGCTCTGGAATTTGCTTTCTTGCTTGTCCTCTGATAATGGATGTTTCCAGGAACAAGCTCGTTAGTCTGTCTTCTTTCCATGAATGTTCTTGTGAGCATACTGGGATAGGAACACAGCCAAAGTACAGCTGGTTTTAAAACTTCAAAATTTATTTATGGAAAGTGTGGATTTCATTTTATAGTTGCTTTTTTGGAAAATAGGTCTGGATTGGAGTGTGTTTGTGTGTGCATAGGATCACAGTGTTTATAGTGGTTAATGTGAGCACACTTACAAGACACGCAGGGACTCCTGAGACTGGTGGTGTAATTATTTTGACTTAAGCATGTTCAGAGCGAAGGCTCAGAGGAAGACAAGGAAGACCTTGAACCATGATGGCACAGGAGGTGCAGAGGAAGGGCTTTGGCGTTGGCAACGGAGGGTGCCAGTAGTGAAAGAATCCAGAGGCTCAAATCCTCTGCTCCTCTGCTTCCCCCCACTCTCTAAGTGGTGCACTTATTTTAAACAATCCCCATTCACGATGAAAGCCGGTGTACTTTATTTAATAACTGTGTCGTGGGGCCCCTCTGGGAGCCGGAGTGCCAGAATTGGTTGGCGTTTAATGGGACCTGTCAGGGGAATTGGCTACAGATGGGGAAATGAGACACACACTCATCTCTGGTTTTAACCTCCCAACACTGGAGTAGAGGGTGGGTTTTGTTAAGTGCACTTTGTGGCTCTTTCTCCTCCGTAACAGCCATCTACTTAATGCAAAATGCTGCTTCTCAGCTTTAACTCAGCAAGGCAAAGTGCTGTGTTACAAAAGCACCGTGGGAGGGGAGAGAACCGGGAGGAAAGCACGCATGTTTATTTGCTCCCATTACGACACTGCTGCTGTGAACATGGATCGAAGCTTTCCTTCCAAAAGGCCCCTTGGCACAGGTTATTTGCACATAAATGGCCACAGGTGATTTATTTATCTGGCACAGCTGGATTCTGCAAAAGAAACTGTGGGCTCTACCTGCCAATACGTTAATGCTCCTTCCTGTAATGCTTGGAGGGCACGTGGAATTTGCTCTGCTGCGGGAGGTTGGAGACTGAAAGACCACAGCTGAAATTTTCGAGTATCTGAGATAATTTTATAGATGCCCTGTCTGTTTGCTCTCTTGTTTGTTTTTCCTCTGTGACTGTGGTGCAAGCTAGCACATAGGGACTTGTGTGCCATGATACAAGAGAAAGGATAATTGTTAGGGAAGGAGTCAGGAAGGAAAGGCTTGCATCGCCTAACCAGGTTAGTGTGTTATGCTGCTGTAGGGGGAAAAAGTTTGCATTTGGGGGAGCATCAGACAGACTGCTGTGGGCTTGTTCATGAGGTAGAACTGACCGTTTAGTAACTTGCAGTGATGAATGCCACGTAGCCATAAAAAGGTGATTCATTGATATGACGGTGTGTTAAACCTATATCCAAATTACCTATATACATGGCCAAGTCTAGGTCTTGATGACTGAGTTTTGTTCCTTGAATACCACTAGTGGTGGCTTTGTGTCTTTTGGGGCTGTTAGCGCGTACCATTCTGTAGCCAGATATCAAGGCCTGTGTATTTTCATAACTACATAGAGAGAGAGAGGAGTTTGTCACAAAGATCAAAGTCAAAACTTCCTAAATGCACGGTAATGCGTATTCACCTCTGCTTTTAGAGTGAAAATGACTTTCCAGATAGAGTACCGGGATCCTGGAAATTGGATACCCAGGATTAATTGAGTTGTTGGGAGAGGGGTATGGCAGGGGAGGGACTGCAGGGATCGGGTGGTCATACACCTCAGTGGGTGAACTGAGGATGCTGTGGAGAAGAACTTGTTTTCTAAAGTACCTTGTAAAAATTGGGGTCCTCAGAGCCATTGGTAGAGAAAGTAGTCTGAAAATCTCTCACGTCTAACTTCAAAGGTACCCAAAGACTTTCAAGTGCAAATATTAGAAGCCTGAATATCAGTTGAGAGCAGAGGGGATGGCTTATTTTCCCTCTCCCTTTCTTTTTTTTTTTTTTTTCTTCCCCTGAGGGGAATTATCCATTGATATTTTCATAAAGGTTTTCCACAAGGGAAACCTATCTCCGTTAGACAGTGTATTTATGTGAATGGCCAAAAAGCCAAAACCCTACAGCACTGGAACTCCAAAGCACTTCTGTCTTTAGACATCTTTCTTCAATGAAAATCTTATTTGTTCTTCTCTGACCTGATCCATTGCCTCTGAGCTGTGACTCTTGTAATAGAAAATCTTAAGATGGGGAGGCTTGTATTTACATTGGATTTAAATTTGTCTACTAGTCAAACAAGGAAGGAGCTGAAGAGAATACACACTAGATATCTAGGCCCATGCTGTCACAGACAAACTGGAGCAAGGGTTTGGTCATCCCATTGTAGCATGCAGAATTTTGTACAGAGTGGTGATCAGGGCGTGAATTGGGATTTGAATGAGCTGGGTGTGTTTGCTCTCACTTCTCAGGCAAGTCCTTCAGTCTTTTGGTACGTTAGCTTGCCTTCTGCAAAATGGGCATTGTAACATTTGTCTTAAATCAGAAGAAGCACTGCAGGCATATACGCTTTACTGGTGCTATGGTTCTGGGGACTGTATGAATGCATTCATTTGGAATCAGAGCTTCAACCATTAAGATAAGTCAGTGAAGCTCTGGTAGAAGGGTATGGAAGGTAATTGGTTTTAAGTTCTGTTCTGGATTCACACTCTCCAGACCTTGTGCGTAAGAAGCTGAAATGTGTCTGCTGGAACCTGACATCCGATTCCTTCCCGTCTCCAGAGAAGCAGAAAATATCATCTAGAATGTATGCTTAGAAAGTCAGCATATGTCGATTTTTAACAGGGCTGAGGTTATTTAATCTTTGTCTGCTAATTTTATAGGAATCAAGATTTTTTTCTATGCCATTAGAGGAAATAGGACAATTTCCTAAGTCTTTTTTTCTTCCTTCTTTTTATGACAAAGCCCCCATCTACTTAGGGTTAGCTCTATTATAAAATTTTCCTTTTAACAAATCCGATAATACAAAAATGTCATGTGAAATCCTTCTCTCCCATTACTGAACGATAAATCTAAATGTAGAACCTGGAGTTCTCAGTGGAAAAGGTCTAATTTTTTTTCTCTTTTGTTTTCTCCATTTCTACCCTTGAAATAGAAATGTCCTCAGGTAAAGTAAACCAGCTTCAACTTTCTTAAGATGACAGAGCAACTTCCATTTATACCAATTTAAGAGTCTTGAATGCAGGACCAAAATCTGAATGCGTATAACATCCAGCTATTTCTTGAGTGACCATGGTTTTGAACTCTCTCATTGTTTGACAGCTTGTCTGAGGAGAGCTGGTGGGAGTGATGGTCTGACATAGTAAAGACTGTGGAAAGGCTTGGAGAAAAGAAAAAAAAGTCAGGATCTCACTGGGCTAGATGACTCACAGGTAGGATAACAGTATTGGAGAGAGCCTGAGTCAACCCTGCTGTGGAAGGTTGAAAAAGATCCAAATATATCTAATTTCTGTTCATACCATGACAGCTTATTAATATTCTTAACCAAATATCCATCAGATATTCTCTGAAGCCATCCTCTTATTCGCACTATTAGACTACAACCCTTGCTTAAGCACACTAGTCTAGCACTCGAGTAGCATATTTGGCTCCATGCTTTGCCAGAGACATTCTAGGTGACCCTGGGTAAGCCACAAAGAGGCACATGAATGTTGTAAAACCCCTTCGACAGTTGCATGCTTCCCTCACAGTTTGGCACCATTTCTTACCTCAGGAAGCCATCTAGGTCCTTAAACCAGGTTTGTTCTTCCCTATGTTTTTTTCCCCAAAGGATATGGGGAAGTATGTGTATAAGGTGGGGGAGTGGGGGACAACAGCAAGGCTCTCTTTGGTTTGCCTGCTATTCCTTCCCCTTGCTGAACAGCTAGGGGACTGCATATTCCTTGAGAGGTGGGTTTAAGTCCTTACTGGTAAATGAGCAAAGGAGGGATTTGAAACTGTCTGTTCTGTTCTAGATTACAGTTTTGGAAAGTGCTGCTGTGTTGGAGACAGGGTTCTCCTTACCTCTTTTCCTGAGAAATAGAGGAGGAGGAAGGAAGAAGGGATGCATTAGGGCACTCAGAAACACACTATGTAAGACCCAGAAGATGAGGCAGAGATGGAGCGTCTAGCATGAAAATTCAGCCAGAGCATGTCTGTGAAGGAAGTTCTGAAAGTCTGCAAGTTTAAAGTGGTTATACACATGCTTAATTGCAGAAATATAAGTGCCTCAATAATGTGTGAGCATAAAGATTACCAACAGAATTACCTTAGGTGCCTCCCAGGTTTTGAGCTGAAGCCAGGTGAAGGTTTGACGAGTGTCAATAGCACCTACATGTTCGAGGTCTGTTTAAGGATCTAGCAATTAGCTCTCCAGCAATGACAGCTTAGCTCTGCCCTGGCTGCTGGAGATGTCATGAGGATCAGTACCCAAAGGACAGTACACAATTGCTGGGACACCAGAGGGAGGTGGTGATTATGAGTACCTACAGAAGTGAGACCAGGTTGGCTCCTCAGTGGTATCTGCAAAGGTGAGACTGGAACTTAATTTTTCTGAGGAAAAACAGCAGAAATCCTGTTAGTTCTTTGCAGTAGGTTTTTGCCAGCCTGAGTAGTGCATTCGAGTTCATGCGGTGAAGAAAGGAAAGTTGTTCACAGTGTGGCTGGAGGTTAAGAAGCAGAATCTTGACCCCGAAACCCATGCAGTCCCAGAGGAAGAGACATGGGTGCTTCTGCCAGGACACAGGTGAGGCAGTGTGGGATGAGGAATGCTGCTGTCAGAAGTGCATCAGGAGAAGCTGTAACTTGGCAGCAGCAAAGCTCTTTGCCTTTGCATTTCACTTAAGCCTGAAAAGCTCTAAAGGTCAAGGCAAGTTCTGGACTTCCTCAGCATTATGGGGAAGGCTGTGTTCCTGGTGTCTTGAGATTTTTACACTTTTTGTTTGTTTCTCTTCCTCTTTTTTGTTCATATTTTTGCAAGTTTTTGGGAATCAGGGATGGGAGGAGTTTTAATGTTAGAAAAGATGGCCAGTGCCCCTCAAGCCTACACGGCTCGCACACATACATCCTGCATTTGACAGCAAAATCAATTAATCATTAGGAATCTCCTCCTGGTATCAGCACTGAAAGATTTCCACTCCTGCAGAAGACAAAAAGAGTACAGAAAAAGGCAGAAAGTAGAAGGAACATTTTTCCCTCTAAATTTTCTCTCTTGTGTTTCCCTCTCCTTTCACACAGCCACATGCTCACACCTGCAGATGTTGACAGAGCAGTCTGGCTAGCCAGAGCTGCCAGTCAGTGCAAACACTGTGGGAAGGCAGTAAATATCACTTTGAGGAATAAATGCCCCCCTGTGAGGCCCACCTGGGAGGGATATGTTTTGTAGATCTCCTCTCTGTACCCCTTGCTGTCTGTTCTCTGTTGAGTGGGAGTGTGTCCATGGGACTCCCCCTCAAATTTCCAGAGACATGTGTGCCCCTTCCTACCCCCTACTTCTTGCACGGAAGGAGAGCCTGCAGAAAGCTGTCTCTGAAAATTTGACCAAGGGGTTTTCTCCACTGATGGAGAGTGTTAGTCCCCTCTTTATCTTCTGGGATACTTGTCCCCTGTGCCAGTGTTTGCTTCTGATTTAATACAGTGCTGAGAATGAGCTGTATTCCCAGGCTGCTGCATGGAGAGAAGTGCAAATATGTCATCTCTGCTAGCTGAAATCTTCAAGGTGAGAGAAGGGATCAAGCATAAAGCAGGAGAAACTCACATGAAGGTGACCTGGTGGTTGTGGGTTTTTCATTTTGTTTGCAGAGAAACCATGTGGATATCTGTGCATACTACTGTACAGAGAGCAATGCCACTGCAGAATGAAAAATTACATTCATGGTACTTTGATCCTGTGTGTCACTAATGCAGCTCCAGCACAGGCTGATCTTAGTCAAAGGTGATTCCCCTTAGCTGGCCACCCAGCATTTCATGCTGGAAATGTCCATGGTCTGGCATTTTTTTCTGCTGCAGCAAGGGCCCATTTCATGCAATCTCTGCTCTTACAAGGAGCACCAGCAAGTGGCTCCCTCCCTGGCATCCTCAGCAGGCACCAAGCAGGCAGGTTCCCAGTTTTGTCTCCTCTTAGAAGAACGTGAAATCAAGTGGAGAGACAACGTTGAGATTAAATGAGGAAAGCTTAGGTTGTGAAGGTGATTTGAGACTTTGCTGCAGCACAGAGACGTCTCTTTGCTCAGCAGGCAAAATGGAGTTTTGCTCCCTTCAAAGTTACTTTGTCCTCCTCCAGGCAGCACAATTTAAATTCACAGTCTGGTGGTTCTTCCTGCTTACCCCACACCACACCCTGCTATGGCTGACTCTCCAGCCCAAGCAGTGGTGGCCAGAACCCTTCTCCTGTTTGTCCAGCCACTGACAAGCATGCATTTCTGCGTCCCACACTGTGAGACAACATTGTCTGTTGGAATAAAAGGTAAAAGGGAGCACAGCTAGTCTCCCTTTTTTCCTTCCCTTGATGCACTCAGTGTTCTTATTGCTATAACCACTGTTAGTTCACTAAAACGTCTAAATAAAAATTCCATTTAGCCCCCATCTTTGGTAGACTTTTCAAGTTAGTGACCCCAATTTCTTTTAACACCACTGCCCCCCCCCGCCCCCGCACAAACATTATAAGGTGAAATATGCTGATATGAGCATCGAAATTCTATGGTCATAACTGCGGGATGTTTGAATTGGAAATTGTTTGCTTTCTCTAATCCTCAAAATAAGCCAAATAAACCCAAATTGCCTCACTGCAAAGGTGACTCTCACTTTTTCGTCTGTTCGGAGTTGGCTGTGATGATCCTGAATATTTCTCCATGACTGAAAGGAAATAAAATCCAGCCCTCTGTGACTGCAGCTCTGAAAGGGTTTGGTTTGTTCTGGCAGGTGTGGTATCTTTAGGAGCTGTGTGAAGAAATGACTCTGTGGCTGGAAACACCACAGGGAATTAAGAAAGATGAGGCACAATTCTGCTTCTGACTTGGTGAAGGATATTAGTCAAGTTATGAAAACTTGAATTTTTTTTCCCCTCCATTCAAGCCTAACTCGCAGGCATACTGCACAAACGGGCTCCTCGGAGCTGATTTTTCACTCTGGCCAGTGTCTGCAGCTGGGGATGGTGTTAACAAAGAAGTTAGTGATTGGCTCCATGGCTTAGGAGTCAATTGTACACTAACCTCCCTGTGTAATCTAAGAGCAGCCTGAGGGAATACTAGCCTGCGAGTTCCTTTAAACCCCACCATCTGGCCACGGCCCCAGGGCCTCTGGTGACAAACAAGCTGAGCCGAAGAGCAACAGCGTTCCAGCTGCACCCGGTCTTGCCTCCCATGGAGGACCGTGGTGGGAATCCAGTGCCATCAGATTCAATTCCAGCACCAGCTGGAAGCATCCCTACAGTGAGGGTCTCCTCCCTTTGAGGACTTTTGGCAACTCATTGTACTGCCAGCATGGCCTAATTCTTTTTTGTGAGGAGCTTTAAATAAAGAGGAGAGAGAGTATGGATATTATTCCAAATGAATCTTTCAAGTCAATGCCGCAATGAAAATACTGTTTTTGTTCTTAAACTATTTCCTGGTTTTTTTTGTTGTTGTTGCTATTATATATGATTGTCTCCTGAGAAATCATCTTCATTTGAATTTCAGGGAAGATTATTTTTTTTCTGTAAGTCCAAAATGTATATGTTTATAAATCAGTAAATCTGGTGCTAGATCTCAGTTCTGCTTGGTCCCCTGTAAAACTGTGTGCTCTGATTTAATACAAGAGTTGTCTGTCACTGACAATGGATGACTCTACCTAACAGAACTGTTGACGCACAAAAGTTATTTCCATCGCATCTACAAGCTTAAAGAATGTGTTTTGCCGATGCGATTAATTTGAACAAACCCTGTGTATCCTGTAGAGGGGAAAAAAAAAATTAGGACACAGCAAATCCAGGCAGAAGAATGGCAGCTAAGCGTCTTCCCCTGTCAGAAGTGTATGCAGAGCAGTGTAGTTCAGAAGCAGCTGCTGGGAGTACTCCACCCGCAGAACTGCGCAGCCTGTTACAAAATGCAGGGGTGCACCTTCTGTTGGGTGGAATCACGTTGGCTTGGGTGGGTCACTGCCCCTCAAATCCCCAATCTAGTGAATAGCTACTGTAAAGGATAATACTGGGGCCTTTGGCTGTAATAACCTCTTAGAAGGCACCTAAAATGCGTATGAAGTTGGAGGAGAGCATCCTAAGTGCCAGCTGTGCTCTTAATTACCTGGGTTGGTGCTGGGAGGAGAGAAGGGAGGAGAGCTCTCTTCCTGCATAGGGACTGAGGAAGGCACCGTTGCCTCCACTGCAGTTTTGGCTTCTCTGATGTGCACTGTTTGACACCTGAATCTTGAAGCAGAACTGAAAGAATATGGAACTACTGAAAGCTCCTTTCTGTAGTCAGTCTCCGATAGGAGAGAACCCCTGATGTGGTTGCCTGGCCTTTACTAGTGTCATATGTGGGTATGTTTGCATTACCGCTACAGGAAGGAGGCCAGGCAGGTGCCAGGACCCCCTTATGCCAGGCAGCATGCAGACACAGTATAGGAAGATGGCTCACTGTCTTGCAGACCTTCAAGGCTGTTTCTCTGTTAAAGCTTATTGCACTGATTTATTTATTTATTTATTTTTCTCCTCTGGGAAGGGACAAAGGCCCCATCTGATCTTTGGCTTGGCCTTCATAAAGGTCAATGAGTGTTCAGGCCTGACCAGTTTGAATGTTAGAAGTGACGCCTGGCTGTCTTGCATTAGTGGGAAACTGGATGTAGGAGTATTGGGGCTTAACATGTGAGGATGCTTGGCAGCAAGTTCAGGCAGTGGCAAGGCAAACAGTATGTTTTATTAAAAACCTGCTTGCAATTCAGTCAAGAAACTTGCCAGCCAGCATATGGTATCCAAATGGACACGTGGGAGCTTCAGACCACCAAGGCTCATCTCCGGCACATGGGCAAACAGGAAAGCCATATTAAGTGTTAGTAAAAACAGGCACCACATTCTCCCCTGAGACCCAGCCATCAGTGTGCAGCACATGCACCATGGCAGAACAATTGCGCAATGTTCGTAATGTGTTGTGACAACTGAATATCAAAGGTTTCCATACCAATGTGTTTACTGTTAGGTTTCCCTATTCATGCTCCCACCTATCTTGGCTTCTCCCCTGAGCTGGAGTGGGAGGACACTGTCAATTATTCTATTTGTGCTCTGTCCACAATCTGAAACTCTGCCCATTATTCTAGGGAAGACAGCTGTTTTTGTTGAAATGAATGGCTGGAAACAAGTTAACAATGCCGACACTTAAATTGACATAATTAGACTTCAGAGTCAATACCCACAGAGACCTGTGAAAGGAGCTGGTATTTATCATAGCTGTTGTTTTAGTCCTTTTGCAAAAGGATAAGATAGAGTTGCACTGGGGTATAATAAAAAAAAAAAAAAAAAAATTACAAATCAGTTGGTGGTTTTTTTTTTTTTAACCACAAGAATTATCACTTCACTAAATGGAGAGCTGAAGAGTCCTGTAGTCCCTCAGTGCTGCTAGATGATGTACTCCAGTGCGTTGTTAGGTGCCTATGCAGACTTAACCTTATTTGTCCTGCTTACTGAAATATTTTCCATGTTATATCTTAGTTTAATTGTTGTGTGTTTTGATGTGTAGCTCACTTGGCTTTGCTTTATTTACCCTTGTTCTCTATTTCAAATCTTATTGCAACTCTTTCCCTCTGTTCCACATCCTAGCTTGCTGTGATGCAAAATTTTAGGTCCAGGCAGGCCGCTTTCTACCTTACATGAAATCTGCAACTGTGCCCCTTGTGCCTTCCTCTGTTCTTAGTGTGCACACATAGTGTGTTGCTGTGCTATTTCCTGCACATGCACTGTGTTATTGAGTGGTAACTTTGCTTAGAATGCATGAACTAGAACAACACAATGAGTTGTCATAAACAAAAAGGGAAGACTTTTTTTAATAAACTCTAGAATTTTTGTTCCCTTAACCTGGAAACATCTCTGAGGAGCTTGCTACTATCAGAGGTACTTGAATTTTTTGTTTTTATATTCCTATGCAGCAATTGTATGGGCCAGAAGACCAAGCTGTCTACCTCCATTTGTGTAACAAGGCCACTGGAGGTGGAAGTTGAGACTCAGTCTGAGATGCACATAGAAGATGCTGAAATGCTCTTAAAACAGACATACAATTACAGCACTTCACATTTTCCTGGACCACTGGCTTCATGCTATTAGTTTCCTGATAAGGAAGTTTGTTTAATGTTTGATTTATTTTATTTTTTGTTTCATGTGCACTGCTGGAGCCAGGGTGTAGTATATTCAGAAGCAATAGAGCTTTTATAGGAATCTTTGTCTTTCAAGCTGGCATTTGCCCTTTTGCAAGCAAAGAAAAAGAAATGCTGAAGTCTTCAAGATGACTACTGAATCCCCCAAGTCAGCCACAGAACTCTGAAGGCCTGTACCGCAAGGCACACCGTAGGTCCAGGCTCTCCTCCAGGACCATTGTTTGAAAACAAAGAAAAGGGCTTCAGTTGTAGAAGTCAGAGAAAAAAGTCACTGCTCTCCAAAGATAAAGGACACCAGAGGATACTTATGTTGGGAGCTGCCGTGAAGCGAAGAGCTGGGGGGTAAGATTTGGCTTTGCCTCTCCCTGTAGTTGCAGGTTGCTTGGATCCAAGCCCTTGTGATTGGCTTCGCTTCTTCCAGAAAACCACAAAATTTATTTTCTCTGATTCCTTTACAAAAGAAAAAGCTAGAATAAAAATTCAGTAAGTGAGGAGAAGAAAAGCAGTAAGGGAATGATAGAGATGCAGTGTTCAGCTTCCATAAGGCCGCTGTGGACCACAGTGGTCCCTGTTGTCTTAGGCAGTCTGTCCAGATCACAGGGAAGCTTGAAACCTCCTCTTCCTCTTTAGAGGAGTGCTTTCCTCCTGAGTTCCTCCTCTGAGCCTCAGTACCCAATTCCCTTGGGCTGGCTTCCACTCCGCGGTAATTTGTCATGTGTCTGGCTAACTAGCAGGGGTGGGCTCTGTGAATCCACTCCACCATGCTGACCTCTAATGTCTCCATGCTCAAAATGAGGACTTTCAGTCCAAAATGGCATTTATTGTAGACTAAAGAAGTTGACAAGAAAGAGAAAAAGGGAAAGGCTTCATGAGAGAGCACAGCATTATTATCTTGAGTTTTTTAACATAGGAAATTATACCAACCTCTTGCAAATTAGCAAACCCAATTCATAGACTAAAGGGGTTGGCTGGCTTTCAAAGAAAAAGAGGAGAAAGAGCCTAGCAAAGAGAAACCATTCATTACTGCATGCTCATGAAGACAAAGAATATTTTAAGCCTCTGTCCTGCCAGTTCGATGTGGGTAGATCTGTTTTTGCTAGTCCAAAATTAAAAATAAATCAATAAAAATTCATGGTTTCATGGTGGCTCAGCTGGGAGGAGCTGTTCAGGTTTGATACAGACCAAACAGTGAGTAAAGCCTTGACGTGTGAGATTAAAACACATGGCTTTCTCCCCACCATGCTCTATATCTGAGCTTCAGAGACTTGCCTGCTTTCAAACCTCAGGCATAAAGTTAGGGTATCCAGTTTAGGAGGCCAGTCTTTGAAAGCATCTGTGGTGGTAACAGTGACAGTCACCCTGCAGTCAGTCTGTTGGTCTGTCTGTCTCTTAGTTCTTGAATCATCTAAGGTGAGGTAAGCCTGGGTGTATGTGATAGACATCCCCTATGCTGTTGTCTTGTAGGGAGGGAGCATGTTCTTGGGATTAGCATAAAATAGATGTATCTAGAGCTCTGGTTTGTCTGAATATCATGGATGATTGAACTAGACCTTTTAGGGATGCCTGGCCCCCTGTACTAATGGCTGCTCAGGGACATTACTGGAGGACTTACCGAAATACTTGAATATGTGTTAAATGTCTCTATTCAGCATCTCTGCAATTGTGAAGTGAACTCACATGGCAGCCCTCCCATTCCTTTATCCTGCAACTGAGGTGCAAGTTTTTAGCTCTTGGATGAGAAAACTGCACCAAGAAAACCAGCTGGCTGGAAGCTGAATGGGAGCAAGGGGCCAGACCAAAGTATTTTGAAAATCACAGCTACCTCTATTCACTTAGGACTGAAAAACACCTTGTCATCATTAGCCCCTCTGGTCTGTCAGGTTGAAAAGTGCCTCTGTAGGGCTCAGATTTCATGTATTAGCATTTATAAGAAAGCTTTATGCAGGGACTGGGAGATTTGTGAGAAAACATCCAGTGACCTGATCATCATTCTGCGATCTTTCACCTCTTCTTGCTTGCATTGTGGCACTGCTCTATAACAACATAGAAAATGATTAGCCTCTTTTCCCCACCCAAAAAAACCCACAAGTTTCCAGTACAAAATTTATTGTTCTGATTTTTTTTTTTTCCCCTCAGACACAGAAGCAAACAAATCAGCTTTGCTTTTCCTGCACAATATCAAGTCACAATCAAGGTTTTGGTATTTGTCCTGAAAGCTGACCTCAGTTTACTAGATGACTTCCAGAAGGTCAAGCTGCAAGCCATGTCTAACCTCTCTGATTCTCAGGCAGGGCCGAGCTTTTGGTTGCAAGTTTAGAGTTGGCCGAGGTATGAGATGGTTTGTTTCTTTCTGTTAGTCAGTCAACAGCCATGGGATGAATGGCCATCACAAATCTCACAAGCTTCTATTCCGAGTGTAATATACACTTCCTCTGCCTTTCCTTTTCTAATATAATTATTATTTGCATGTATGCAATCAGCAAAATGCATAAAAGCTTCTAGGAGGAAAAAAAAAAAAACAACCCACCATCTCCCCTCTCAAATGTGCAGCAGTTGATGTAGGGGAACAAATGAGGAGAAAAAATGATCCATGGCAGACGTTAGTCACATCATTACCTCACCACTGGAAGTTGCTTTGATTTTGCGGTGAAGAGGTAGAGAAGAACCAGCACAGAATACTTTTCAACTAAAACATATTTACATTTTAGATACTGAATGCTTATGAAACACACTGTATGCCACAGACC
>VXAL01018004.1:50299-75654 GCA_013399475.1 Chauna torquata | reverse complement strand
AAAAAAAGAGAAAAAAAAAGTGTATTAAACTATTTTCATCAGGGTTCCTTTGAACTTCATGCTGTGTTTAAGTATGTAGAGTGCTTTTCAGTTTCAAACTTCTCCACATACATTTTGAAATTAATTTTTAATGGCTGTGAAAGATGAGTGACTATTATCCTCGCTTTATATTTGAACAAGACTAGAATTGATGTGACTTGCTGAAAGTGGTGGGAGAAGTATGTAAGCCTTCTGTTTGGACTACTTGGACTGGTGGTTTTTTGAGATCTTAAAGAGAGCATAGGTGAATTGGATGTAAAGCCTATCTTTTATTGGGTGCCAAGATCACAATTTTGTTAGAGTCTAACTGACAGCACATAACCTCTCACAGAGGCTGTACGAATGGGATCCATGCTATTGATACTCTCTAAAGAAGGACATGGGAGGACTGTCTGCCAAAAGCACCAGTGCTGGCATTTTGCTCAGTGTTATCATTGGCTTCTTTTCACTGTTTATGAATGGAAAAAAAAAAGGAAAGAAAAAAAAAAAGTCAACTCAAAAAATTAAGAATTGTTAATGGTTAATGCTCAAGCAGACAGCAGAGGAGACCTCTTAATTCCAAGAAAACCTGTAATGGGACAGTGCCATATGTTTAGAACATATGGGCTGACGAAATAAAATGCTTCTGGAGTGAGGGCACTCAAAGGCATTACACCTTGCATGGCAGCATTTGAAACCAAAATGTGAAAAACCCATGGTGGGGGTGGGTCAGCCCTACATGCTCCACGGACATGTTAATGAGGCAAGTGGACAGCTAATGGACTACTGATTAAGCATGTTTTAGACATCCATTTAACTAAAGGAAATATTATTGTGCTGTGCTTACCCAGGAGGTCAGAGATTTCACAGTTTCAAGCTGCAAGAAGCATCCCTGAGGGTTATTAAGCTGTAACCTCTCAGATCTCCCAGGAATGAGCATTCAGCAGTGTACCATTAGCCTGCGAGATCACACGGTCTTGTTACCCTCCCTTCCTTCAATTTTTGTTACATTCACCTGCTGAGTGTCATCTTAAATTGGACTGTGAGCTCTTCCTGGCTTTCTTTGTATTTGCATAGAGACTAGCACAATGGGGCCCTGATACTGAATGAGACTTTTGGATCCTGCTATAATACCAATATATGAGTAATGAATAGCTAATAATAATAATAATAATAATATTAGTGTCTGCTTTGTGTATGAACTTCCTTATTCCCCCCCCCACCACCACCTCGCTCTTATTCATGAGTTACTTCACCCTCAGTGGCTTGAGCCCGTGATTTCTTTTCTTATTTTGCTTTTGTAAATTGGAGTGTCTCCAGTCTAGGAAGTAGACGTATGCTGATGTACTGGAGAAGAGCACAGGAGGACGAGGGCATATGACAGGTAGCATAGATGCTCAGTCAGGTCAAAAAACAGTGTTATACCTTGGGTCTTAAGCTGCATCCTAGCTGTCTTTACCAGTGTTTCAGTAGTGTCTCTCCTGTGGCTTATTCTGATTCTTGTGACCTTTTCCAGCTCTGTTTCTTGCTTCATGGTTACAAAAGGAGGATGCCAAGAGCAGCTCTGTGCAGAAGCCCGTCTTATAAACAGGGATGGCTTCTCTAAGGGGAAATTGCCTCCACTCAGAAGAGATTTCTCTAGGGACAGACCACCCTTCCCTCAGAGGGAAAAGACTGGGAAAGCAAAGAAGGCAGCCTATGTAAAAGAAAAAACAAATCTCCTCCAAAATTGTATATGCCAGAATTAAAACGTTAAGAGCAACAATAAGGTACAGTTACCTGTGAGCTGCCATGGACTAGCACTGACTACATCTCTGTTCAAGTGCTTGGTCGCTTCTAATGGCTGCCTATTCCAGCACTGTCTTGATTACCTAACCCTTTCAATTTGGGGGAGAGAGATTTCTTTAGTGTTTTCTTTCTTTTTTTTTTTTCTTTTAGTGCTAAGGTGGATACTTATCTTGTGCAGTTGTGCACACCTTCCCTTTGAGTTACCAATTATTTTTGGATTTCTGTATTGCCTATTCAGTTTTCTTTTTCCTTTCATCTCTGCGAAGGCAGCCTATCCTTGCTGAGCAGGTATGGCTAATGAAGGGTCATGCTTTTTGCTTGAACTTGTAATTCCCAGACCAAGTGAAAATGAGGATACGGTGGAGTCCTTACAGGGAATCTTCCACCGGAAGGGCCATTTGTATAATGGACTCTCTCCAACCCCTCTTGCTCCTCACACCCTACCCTTGCATTGTTTTCTGATGACTCCCCTGTTAACACACTGCCACTTCGGGGCCAAAGAGCACCCCAGCATACCCTTCATTACTGTGTGAATCTGAAAGAGAAGGATTGCTGCTCTCCCCATATACACGCACATCAGCTGTAGAGCAGAATGTGATCCCAAGGAAGCAGTGTGGACCTTGCTTTTGGAGAGGTGCATACATGAGTGTGTGCCCTGTTTGAAGGGGGAGGTGGTGGTTTGGGAACAACGTAGTCTTCCAGAACCAGAAGCTGTGCAGTGCATTGCTGTCTCCTGTTTTCAGAGGTGTGCACGCTGCATTGACTGGCTTGGAGTATATTTGGGAGATAACCAGGAGTCTGTCTGCATGTCTGTCTGAAGTGGGTATAGTGTAAGGGTGGGTCTTTCCCACTATAGTTTTTGGTTGGAAGGAGACTCTGAGAGGGGTACAGAAAAGGAAGGCGATAACCCCAAGGAAAGTCAAACTATCTATTTATTTAGTTATGTGTTTTGGGTTGCGTTTTGCATTAATCGCTGCCACACACAGGAGCCCTGTAATTTATTATTGGTGATAAGTGTGGACAGTAGCTATTATTTTTGCTCCCTGTTCTAAAACGTGGCAAGCAGGGACACTTAGATTTATGGAACATACATTATTCAAATCTCAGGGCCCGATGGCTCAGCATGAACAACACCAGCTATTTCCAGAACCTTTCAGTCCTTCCTCCTTTATTCCTCCTTGTTTTTCCCTTCCCTTACTTTTTCTTTTTCTTGCTATTTTGTTAGGCTGGATGAGGACAAGTGGAATTTTTCAGGCCAAGTTAGCCCCAGTGAAACCACGTCAGTGACAGAATTGGTCTTGCAGGGACTTCACAGGCTAATGAGAGGGGCCTGATGCATGCCCCATCGTGCTGAGTCGGAGGAAAGGCAGTTTGTGTTTGGACGGATACCTAACTATTGGAAAGTTGGGCAAATGGTTTCCTGGGTCAGTCTTCTTTATTTAGCTTTTTATTTCTGATCTCCTCTGGAACTGTTCTAGGGCTGGAACAAAGGTTGTATGCCTGCCTAGGCTGGCACTCAAGGCACTAAACCTGCTTCGCCTCTCACCTTCTGCTGTGAACTGCCTCTAAATATGCCTGAAATCATTCTCACATCTGCAGTCATCATGTTAACAGGTAGATGTCATGCAAACAGATGATCTAGATACCTCCTTTCTGTTCTTTGGGTATAAGCCGCAGGGTACAAACTGTGGGAGCTGAAAGGGTTTCCCTGGCAGAAGTTCCCTCTAGCCTGTGTGTGGATTTGGGCTAGTTTCTCCCTCCAGCTGGTTGTGGCTGCTGCTTAATGAATAGCAAAGAATTTCAGAGGAGGGCAGAGGAACTGGTTTCTGGGAAGCTCCTGCTTACATGCAGTTAGAAGCAAAAGGGAAAAAGAATCGGGTGTGGAGCAATGGGAAAGCTAGTAAATTCTGAGGAGCCTTCAGACCAGGTGGTAAAACCTGATGGTGGTAGCAAAACCAAAAATGAAGTCTTTATCACTGGAGAATAATGTATGGGTGCCCAAGCAGGACCATGTCTTGGAAAGACAAGAATAGTTAAGGAGTAATGCTCAAAGCAGGAGCAAAATTTCAGCAAAATGAAATGATGAGTGACTTGATGGAAGTGAGTCAATACTACCTGAAGTGGTCTGAATAACACCTAGTCTACATGCATGCTGCTGAAGTGTTACAAGCCTCCAAGTGAGAGCACTTCTCTGCCATCAGGGGTATGTGGAATTGGAATTGGTATTGGAATGCTCTCCTTTTGTGCAGAAAAGGAAATAATCTGTACAAGTGTAACCTTATTTTTACCAGTGTAGGGATATCTGCTCTGGGCTTGTAGGATAAAACCACTACATTTTCACAAACTTTACGCTTGTCTTGAATTGCATACTGCCTTTTAAAATTACTATTGGAAATAAATCATCAGGAACCTGCAAAAGAGGATATGGTAGAAAGCCAAGGAAGAGGTCCAAGCTATGGGGATTGGAAAACTGGAGTCTAAGGGTTTATTTCCCCCACATTAGTTCACATAGATATTATCTGCCCTCCTGTTAAACTGTAGAGAGGGAACCTGGGGAACCTAGTTATATTCACAAAAATACAATATGTGGATAGCAATACACAGCTTTATCCAATGTAGTGGTATTTGCTCTGCCTGTTTGTGTACCTACTGATGAGCTCTGGTGTTCTTGTTATTCCCATACGAAATCACAGCAGAAAAAACTTTCTCTCTTCTTCTTTCTACTGAGACTGCTAGGATCTGCTCCCAGGGCTAAGTACCTCTTAACAAAAAGTAAGTGAGGCAAAACTGGGGAAAAAAAAGATAAGTACACAACAGAGTAAATGGCAATTTTGAATCAACAAGGATTGGGAAAAATCAATGAGATACCATAAATTCTGTCTCCATATGTGGAAAAATGAGGTAAGGTCCCAGACAAGCATTCTGCATAGATTTGTGTAGGCTCTATCAAAATACCAGTTCTGACAGAGCCTTTAGTGAGACAGATTTCAGGTCTCAAAAACATAAGCATGTTAACTGTTTCTCAGCCTCTGAAATGCCATGGCCAGGAGAAACTCCAAGCCGTGCTTTTGATACTTTAGGAAAGAACTGAAATCTGTACTGATTCAGAATTGGACCAAAGTTAGAAATCCTGATTCCGAGAACCTCTGAACTTTGACATGTCATCTGGAACAGAACTTTGCGCCTGGCGCCCTCTCTATAATAGGATTACTCTGAGTTATCCAAACTGAAATTGAACACACACACACACACACACACACACACACACACACACACACACACACACACACACTCTTGCACACACAGCAGCGTCACATGGACTGGAGAAACAGGTTATCAGGCTCAAGCAAATGTTGTTTGTAGCAGCTAATTTCTTGAATGCACAATAAGTAGTACTAGCTCCCATTTTAGGCGCTCTGGATGTTAGTTCAGAAACTGAATATTGCATCTGGTTGGAATATTTTCTCTCCTCTAGGAAAAAAACACCACTGTATTTTTTTTTAACATAGTATAAAAATAAAAATGAGCCACAAATCAGGATGAAACTGCAAAAGCAAACTGCTGATGGAAAATTAATTTCTAGGAAAATTTCAGAGGAAATTGAGGATGATACAGTCCAAAGCTTTGATGAGATTGACACATACCTGCAGAACACTTTGATTTCCACAAAATGGCATTCTTACAACATTTTTCCAAGAGAGATTTTTCCAACTGGTGCTGCTTATTGTGGCTCAATCATTATGAGTGACTTGAATAGATCAAGTCTGTTGTCCTCCCAGGGGAATCGCTTGAAGAGTGACATGAGACAAAACTTCAAGTAAGTAGATTATTAAAAACTCAGATGATAGCTTTAAGAGTCTAAAGGGAAAAGTAAGGATATTGAAATCCTTAGAATGCTTTGTATATTATTTATGGTGTTAGGAAAATGGCTAGAGGTGAAATACAGTTCCTGTCTCAAATTCTGCATGTTCTAAATAGAGAAGGCTTGAAAGTCTGTTATCAGGCTGCTATCAAGTATCTGCAAAGTATTTTGTCTCCCTCTGAATAAAGGTGAGAAATGAGATGCAGGAAACTGTGTGGATATATAAGAAGTGGCAAGGAGTAGTCTTTAAGAACAGACTAGCCAGAACACCCACAGATTTTAAATGGGCTCAAAATCTGGAACCAAATCATGCAGGTCATGTTTTTATGGAAAAAAAGGAGAAGAAAGGTAAGACAATCGAGGGCAAGCATACACTAAGTGTATCAGCAATGCCAATAGCATGTGCCAGGGGCTTTTGGCAATATGTGTAAAGGAGAGATTAACGGAATTATAAGGAGATAATAATTAGTGAAGTGTATAAAGACAATGTATTATTTATAATGTGTTCTTCTCTGAAAAGTATCTGAAAAATGTATTTGTTCGTAGGTCCCAGTAGGCATCCACGAGGGTTGTTTGATCCTTCAGACAGTGGGGTGTGGAGAAAGACACACTATTTCCAGCAGCAGCTGGGAGACCTATAGCTGCCCCTGTAGTATGTGGTGAGAGGCACTTTCCTTGAAAGCACAGCCCAGATTTTTAGGCATGTGTTAGTTATATTAAGCATCTCAGTCTACACTCCCAAATCTAGCAGCTGTACTCCCAAGATCTGTTCCTCCCCCTGTCCAACCCCCTCCCCCAACACACACCAAAGTAGGGCTTGACTTTTAATAGCTTGCCTTTCTCTGCTTGTTTCTGATCTTTAAATGCTATAGCTGTTGTCTTCTTTTCAGCTATGAGTGATGTTGGTACGGTAAGGCTTCTTTTATCTCTTTCCTGCATCTCTATTTCTCATTCTAACTCTCAAGACATTAAGACATTGCTAACCTTAATTCCAACCTAATCCAGGAGTCCTCGTTTTTGACTGGGTCCTTCAGTACGCTGTTCCAAGGAAGACATTTGTACCCAGAAAGTCTTGGTAGGGTCTAGTGGGCAACATGCAAGGAATTTGGGGCTCTACTATCTTAACAGTTATAAACTGTTTCATCTATCTGCCTGTTTATCCACTTTTAAAATGAGTATAACAACAAAGCTAACCTAGAGCAGAGGTTGGCATGCTGAGAGTCTTAAAGAAGGAATGCTGGCAGATGTGGAAGGAAGGACATGAAGGACACTCAAAGAATCATAGAATCATTTAGGTTGGAAAAGACCGCTAAGATCATCAAGTCTTACCTTTAACCTAGCACAGCCAAGCCTACCACTAAACCATATCCCTAAGCGCCACATCTACACATCTTTTGAAGACCTCAACGACTTCCCTGGGCAACCTATTCCAATGCTTCACAGCCCTTTGAGTGAAGAAATTTTTCCACCCTAAACCTGCCCTGACACAACTTGAGGCCATTTCCTCTTGTTCTATTGCTTGTTGCTTGGGAGAAGAGACCAATCCCCACCTCGCTACAACCTCCTTTGAGGTAGCTGTAAAGAGCGGTAAGGTCTCCCCTGAGCCTCCTTTTCTCCAGGCTACACAACCCCAGTTCCCTTAGCTGCTCCTCATAAGACTTGTTCTCTAGTAGAATGGTTATTATATTAAGTTTCTCTCAGAATCTCTTTCTGGTTCCTCTAGGCGTTTTCTTGTTTTCATCCTAAACTGTGAATAGTAGAGTTTCAATCTAATGCATTTACACTTTTGTTAGCACCACTGCCAAACACCCACTATTTCAGACAAATGTTATAGCCCTTTCTGTGCTGATAACTTTCTAGAAATTGTCAGGTATAAAGAAGGGGATGAGCAATCTTATTTAGTAATCTGCCGATTCTTTGTTTTATTTAGCGTGCTTGCACTTACCCAGGTTGTTATTTTAGATTATTGTAGCAAGATCAATGGGCTTTTCTAGAATGAAGGATAGAGGATTGTATACCTCTGTAAGCCACGTGACTTGTACATTAATAACTCTAGCATATGTAAGAGAAGCATCTTAATGGACAGAGGCATGATTTCTGCATTACACCCCACTTGCTGCCTCCTTGACTGGGTTTTGCCACCCATATATTCCATACAGAAGTTCTCCACAGAAGGCCGGTCATTATTTCAGGTTTTAGCTGTATTGGTTCACTTTCAGAGTTCTGGTTTTGCTATTAAAAAGTGTGACAGTGGTATATATTTTTGCATCTGCAAGGAGCTGGTTTGGTGCCATTATGTGGTCTTGAAACTCATAGCATAACTGCTGTGAGGCATATTGCCTTATGAAACAGAGCAGGACTTAGCAGAAACACAGTGGGAGCTCCACCATATGTGCCTGGATCAAACATGGCAAAAATGGCAGATACTGCTCTATAAATCTTACCTAAAGAGTTTCGTGGGGTGTACCTTGTACTTCCAAGTTGTTCACATTAGATGAGCTCCCAAGAGAAACTGTGAGACAAAAGGGATTGAAGATCCTACATGAGGTGGATATCAACCAACTGCAGCTTAACTTTCTGTTTACTGAAAGCAGCACCATAACTACTCTTCAAATCTTCATAAGCAATCAGCACTTGGAATAAAGCCTCTGGTTGTAGCTAAGCTTGAGCAAGAAGGCAGCTGTGCCACCAGGGATTGTGTTCCCACAGTATTGCCTTGGGGTTCGCAGGCTCTTTTCCTGCACTCAAAAATACTTTCCATTACCTTCATTGTCATGGGCAAAACAATTTTGAGTTGGAGAATTCAATATGCATTTTAATTTATTGTCAGTTAACGTAGACTTTTAATTACTGATTCATGTACGAGAAACACAGAAGTGAAACGATGAAACAAACTTCGGGGGAAGCCCCATCCTCCCCTTCCCGCAACCTGCCTTGTTTTGACCACAGGTTATGCTCAGTCTCTGCCAGTCCCTTGGGTGAGGTGCCAGGCAGCAAGGAAGGCTGGGCCGGTACGTGATGATTTCTTGCTACCACTCTTGGTTTCTTGCTCTTTTCTTCCCCTGATCACTCCTCCTCATGCGTTTCCTCTGCTCTGCCATGGGTTCTCCACAGCCACAATCCTTTGGGGATGTCCCTGCTCCAGCATGGGTCCCCATGGCCACAGTCCCCTCAGAGGCCTACTTCCTCTTTTATCTCTTCTTATATATTTGAGTTTTCCTTCTTCAGCATTGTTATCAAGACCAGTATGGAAAGCTCAGGCACTTGCCTTTGCTCTGCAAAACCTAGACTGAATAGTAGGGTGGTACTGTGGTAGCCCTGGGGTTTGTTGGAAGGGAATGGAGTTGCCCTCTACTGCTTTGCAAGCCAGCTCAGGAGGGGCTGAAAGAAAGAAGAGAATCAGAAAAGTCAAGGCAGTTGGTGTATTTGACATTGGATGAGATCTCCCCTTGAAGGTGTCCCAAGACCTGCTGAATAACGAGGCCTGTCATGGGTAGACAGATAAAGACCAAGTGCCTGATAGTGACAGAAATAACGTTTTATCACTGGTAGAAATATTCCATGAGGGGCCTGATAACACAGCCAGGGATCATGTATGACTTACCTAATGCCAGCATCTCTCCTTCACAATAGTTTCTGTGGACAACACAGTACAGAGTAGCAAAGTACTTTGGCCTTGTCACAGCAGAGCACAGCCTGGGTCTAGCTTCCCCTTACTGACAGGAGAAGGAGCAGCCAGCAGCACCTCTGGGGCTTCTTTCTGGTGTCAATTGGTCACTGAAAAGTGAGCTGGGAAAGTTGTCTTAGTATTATGTAACTGAGAGCTCACTTCAGAGGCAATGCTGCCATGAGGAATTACTTTGTTTTGTCAGTGTTGTTTAAAAGCGAGGAACCTTTTCTGATGCTCTGCCCTTTTCACAGTCCGTATGTGTTTGTCAGCCTCATTTGAGCTTTTAAAGAAGAGTTTTGCAACAATGTGAGTATCACAGTGGGAGCTAGAAGAAGCTCGACGTGCTTGAGTACCTGTCAGGTACAGGTTGTTTGCTGTCATCACCAAATGGAGCGCACAGTTTGGGGTCGCTGGATACCTCATCTTTCTTTGGGAATGCCCAGGACTGGGAGACCAGCAGGAGTGACATGTCAGCTGTGAGAGTCATCAGGGCAGCTCTTGGGGCCTTATGACTAGAAGAGCAGGTGGTAGTGGAGGCGGAGATGAAAATGCACCTGCAAGGCTGTTACTCAGAAGGGAATACCAGGCATTACAGAAGTCCTGTTGTTGATAGCTGGAGCAGCTACCTGAAAGTATAGAGGGACACAGCTATCCAAAATCTACATATTCTTTCTTTTTATCACATTATGCATGTGGCTAATAAACATTTAAGATTTGCTGGAGCTTTTCTTTCAGATGTATTTTCCCTGTTCTGTACAGTGTATTCATTTTAGGGACCTCCTCTTTGTAGTTTAAACCTCTGTAAAACATAGCCTCTGTTTGCCCTTCAAAAATCCCTTAATTATGGATGCTGCTTTCCTGCAGTAAATGTGGTCCTTAAACTCTCCAGTATGTAGTATAGCTGGCAGATCCAGAGACACCTTTGAGCGAAGTACATATAGAGTTTAAAAATTTCTTGTCCTTGACCATTGCATCTTCTAACATCACAGTGAAAGATGCTTCACTGGACTCCAAGTGACTATTTCACAGATCCCATCCCATCACAGTAGTTGAGGTGAGAGCTGCCATGTTTTTGACGTACAATAGAAATGATCATTTTTCTTCTATCCGTGCCTTCTGCGAGTTGATCTTTATGAGCATTGCAATCCACTGGTATTGTCATTGAAGATCAAGCCTCGCACTAGCAAAGTGCAGGGAAATGATTTCGCTGTCTCTGTAACTTCCAGCCAACCAGCCAACCATTACTGCTACTGAAATAACGTATGTTTTCATCACTGGAATGTTTGTTTCTGCCGCCATCCAGTCAGGGCTCAAAGGTGACAGAAGAAAGCAGATTGTCCTTTAGCTTAATAGGTTGCCCTGCTGTTTTCTGATGCAGAGATCCTAGGATTAATTTATTGCTGGAATGGATTGCTTCCAAATAAGGATAATCCTCCTCATGCTGTTTCTTCACTTGGTTAGCTTCATGTTGTTTTCACTGGCAACATCAGCCTCTGCAATTCTGGTTTATTCTTGCCAGGAGACTCTTATTCATTTGCTGTGTTTATTGTAGTTATGGTCCTAAACCCGCTTATCTTCAGTAGCTTATAACTTTCCAAGACAATTGCTTCAGGCCCTTGAACTTTTTGCTCATGTTTTCAACCCAGAAGTGAGTTCCAGAAGAAGAATCTGCTTGGCTGTGTTGGTAGACAGGATTTTAANTTTTTTTTTTTTTTTTCTGGCTAAGCACATTGAAATTAATGACTTTGTGCTAGGTCAACTCCTGCTTGCATAAGGGAGAGGAAGTGCCAGGAGTTTGCTATCATGAAATTCCTACAGGAAAGCTGCACACAATGCAAAGGCATCTATCACAGCTGCTCTTTAATAAAATGAGATGTTTGATCTGGCTTAATGAATCTCCTTGGCCCTTGAGGCTGGACCCTGGCTTTCACCAGGGTGCCTTTAAAGAATAAGAATGCTTCCAAAAGAGGTGATTGGGCTTTACCATCAAAACATCAAGTCCTCTCAGATCTGAAGTGGCTTTGGCACTCTCTACTCTCTTCTGTCCTGCTGCTGCAATCCTCTGTACTCACATGACTGCAGAAAAGAAGATACTAGAGATGAGAGAGATGGAACTTGTATTTCAATATATTTGATCGCATAGTCTAGCTCAATCTGATTTTGATCCTCATTTCCTGCAAAGGCAAAAGAAATAGCATATGATTGTCTTTTCCCTTCTCCCATGTGTGGGTCGTTGACATCCTTTCTTCCTCTCTTTTCTCTCTTNGTTGTGAAGGGGGAGATGGGAGGGAAGTAATTGTTCTTGCAACATGCAGATTCAAATGAGCTTGCAGAATTCAAGTAGTACTTCTCTAAGCAACCTTTTTCCAAGATCACAACATCATAGGCAATGATTCTCACCAGTGGTTTATAACTCTTTCCTGTATCACTGGGAAAGAGCACTGTAACTTCATTTTAACTCTGTGCAAATTTAATTATCAGCAGAAATTCATTTATGCTAGTAATTTTCGACAAGAAACTCCTCTTCCAAATAGGCTGAAAAGAGAGCATGAGAATGCATTTAAGACAGGGAGATAACTTGCTGTCTAACCTCAAGAAGTGCTCGTATTCAAACACCTCATGCACGTGGAGCGTTATGCTCTAACAGACCTTCACCTCTCTCTGCAAGGGACCTGAGATAAGGTTGCTCTGTGAACCTTGGAAGAATGAATTTCTCAGTTCCTGCATGATTCACATCTCAGCCAGAAAGTTGCATCAACTGAGCTATTTGGAGCTAGACTAATTACTGGGTACCGACTGGGGGGGTAGATGTTTTCACATAGTTGACCTCAGCTAATGTTCTGCTGGGCAGCAGCTGCGTTAACACGACAGTCAGATTTTCTGCTTTAAAGCCACTGAAGGCTATTATTCTGCCTCAGACCTGCACTCTAGTTGCTGGAGTACTGCAAGGGAAAGTTAAAGACTGTTTGAAATTTTGAATTTGTGCTCTTCCTGCCTGGTCTTTTGACAGAATGGTTTTGAAATCTGAACATTGCCCTGTCACCAAGGGACAATGCAAGGTTGCAACAGGTCCTGCGGAGGAAAGCACTGAGGAATGGGAAGTTGACTGCTCACCTGTAGCGCAAAACAACTTCATTGATACGCAGGAGACTTCAGTCTCTGTGACTTTCAATGTCTTCCACAGCATCAAACTGATATTTCAAAGAGATTAAGAACTGAAGGGAACATATGATATCCATTTAAAGCCAAGACTTCAGATTTAATGAAGGCTGTATCAGAATGAGATATGATTCAGATATCAAATTACATTTGTTTAGCCCAACACAGCTTAATAAATCACAGCAACATTTAATAAATATTTATCTTCTTTTAATCACCAGTTAGTGCTTTTTCTGATCTCCCCATTCCCTTAATGGCTAGCTCCTGTATTTATTAAATGTGATTTCCATTTCTCAAATAATCAATACGTCTTTTTATTTTTTTGTAATTTGGGCAGCTTTACTGAACTTTTGTGAGATTTAATTAAGATTAAGGTTTAATCTTTAATTTCAGTATATAAATTACCCTGTGTTCACTATTAAGTCATTATTCGGTAACCTCATTCGGTATGAAGTCTTGACTGGAAATGTGGCAGGCTCAACAGTAGTTACAGTACAAATGTTAATGAACTTCGGGGGAATCTTTGGATCAGAGAAGGAACTTGGCTGCAATTACATCTCTCTAGCTGATGTGGGTATGTAATTAATAATGTGAAATGGGCAATAAGGAAGGTAGGTTTTGAGTGGCTGACAAAGCTTCTGTTTGCATGGGTATCTGGTGCAGCAGTAGAAGTCAGTGTGAGGTCAGTTGGAAAAGAGCAGCCTGTGGAAATGATAACACTTGTAAATGATGACTCAGCTGCCAGCACAGCATGTGGCATGTGGGGAGACTGTGACTAGCTGTAAGTCTCACAGAGTATTTCCTACACCACGTGTCCATTCCTGCTAGAGCCACATCAGATCCACAGATTCAGCCACGGCCAGTCATCGGAAGGGAGACCTCAAGGCTAGTCCTGGTGCTGCCAGTGGGAACGACGCGTCACTCTTGGCAAGACCTTGACTGCCACCTAAATCTTGAAGATGAAGCTGTGCAGCTGTTCCATACCATCTTCCCCATCATCATTGGCTCCCAAACTTAAAACAATAATCTGTAAAGCTCAGTAGGTGGTCATCAAAGTCTAACCTTAATGGCAGGGCACATGCATTTTGTGGTCCTTTGCTTGTCCTAAGCACACCATGGCTCTCATCTGCCAACTTGTCTGGCTGTCCTTCCCATGACAGAAAGAGTGAACTAACAAAAAATCAGAGGGAAGCGAAATGGTATATTAGTATCTTGTCACAGCTTAGGCATGCACCTGGATCTTGGAGAATGCTCTTATGTTCCACCATGCAGACAGAGCCCATGTCCCTGAAGAGACCGTAGCAGGTAGTTCAAGTCAGATGTGTTTTTGTCAGTCCATAAACTCATACTATTTAACAACTTTAGCATTGTGGGTTTTTTGTTTTGTTTTGTTTTGTTTTTACGAACTGGAAAGTTTGTGTTAAGTCCCCTCCAGGGTCTTTTACTATGTGCAGAAAACTGTCTTTGGTTTACCTATAGAGCCATGAATATAATCACTAAAAAATCCATAAGAAAGCATGTAATATTTATAAAGTTAATGCACTGGTCTTTGAATATTCCATGCTTCCATAACATCTGTCACATCTCAATATAATAGTCTCTGAATTTTGTATGACTCCAGAACTTCACATCTGCCTCAGCCCTGTCTAGCAATCTGCTGCCTAAGAGGGTCAAAGTGCCCCCTTTCCCTCTCTGACATCTAATATAAACCCCATGAGTGGGATAAGGGCTTTCCTGACTCCAGTGGGGTTGTCACTTTTGCCCAAAATGTTGTAGACTTGGTTCCGAATTTTCACTTGACCACAGGACAGACTTTCACAGAATTCACAGAATTCACATTTCAATCCTTGTAAAACTACCTAGCCCTTAAATGCTACTTAATCAATCTTTAGCTGGGTTTAACTCTTTCAGCCTTTGCTTGACATGTCTTCTTGATGTTCCCTTCTCTAGTTGTATGAATGTTGCAAAGTAAAATACATACCCTGATGCTTCTTTTTATAGACTTCAGCAGTACAGCATTTTATATCTCATCTGGGAAACAGCCACTGCTGTAAATTAGTGAAAGGCTCTCTCCTCTCTCTGATTCTGTCGGCAGCATCTCTCTTTCCTTAAGCCTACTTCAATTGTGGCTGCCTTTTTGGGACCATTTTCCCTCCACCAACGTCTAGGCACAAACACTATTGGAAGTGAAGGAGATTATCTGAAGAGCTTTGGTCTTTCTTTTTGTCAGGTGGCCACAGCCGTTTGCCTTTATTGGTACTGTACAGAGGCATCCCTCTGGTTGGAAGCAGGGGCTGAGAACAGCAGACTGGGACACAGGGACAAACTGTGGTGTTTGTTGTACAAGGCGCTTCTGATGAATTGCATCCCAAACTTGCCTGTTCAGTTGGCTGTTCCACCAGAATGCCACAGTGCACCTACTGCAGAGACATGAGAAAGGAGCAGGATTCGTTTCCTCTTTCTCTTCTGAGTCCTCTGGTTTGCTACCTATCAAAGGTTTTGAAAATGTCTGTGATGAAATTGTTTGCAGTAGCAAGGGGCAGGACTTGGTCAACAGGTCCTTTATAGGCCCAAACTGGTTTAGACTGAATAAAACACTGCTTTCTAGTGTAATCAGAAATACTGCAATCAGTGAAAAAAAATGTATAGTTGTATCAGATTCAACAGATTAGGTGCATTAATCCAAGATACAGGGCAATGCTTGTGTTGAATATCCTTGATAAGAGTACTTTTTAGACTGCTTGATAAGAGTACTTTTTAGACTGCTTGCTATTGCCTCCCACCTTCTGTCTGCCTTGAGACTCCTCAGTAGTGTCTTGCAGAGAGCAGGGAGTTTGAAAGGCCCTTGGGCTGCCTGCAAATGGTGAACATGAGTCCTGGTGTGTGGTAGTGTCTCGCATCTGAGGAACCGTTCAAGTTTGTTGCATTGTGAAGCACTGGGGTGTGAGGAAAGCCATGTTGGGGCGTGTTAACTAGGTAGCAGGCAACAATTAGAAGCATCAAACCTGCAAGACCCACATTCAAGTCCTTTGTTAATGGCACCTACCTTGGTTGTTTGAAAGAGACACTTTGGCAAGCTTAGAGGCCTGATCCAACAATAGTGCGAGAACAGGACATGAGCAAGGAATACCATCGCTCTTACAGCAGGATGTCTTCTGGCTTTGGGTGGGTCTGCTTGTAACCTAGCAGCAAGAGCTCTGACTTAAGTTCTGTCGCCTTGCCTCAGTTTACCTCTCTGCACCATAAAGACTGCGAGCCTCTGCAGTTTCAGGGATGCTAGAAAAACAGTAAGTTATAACATGGATGAACACCCTTTTTGCTAACAACTCCACAAATTATTAGTACTCATCTCTTTGAAAATAGATTTGGGGGAGAAGGGAAGGAGGCTGACACCTGTCCTCTGTCATCAATGTGTGTGCTGTCCGGTCTTGGGGAGCTTTCATGTAGATGCTGTTGACCAAACAGTTCAGAGAAAATCTGGAAGGTTAAAGAGGGGGAGATGGATGCCTAAATGGGGGAAAACATTAAAAGCAATTAATGTACAGAAGGAGTAGTTCATCAACAGCAAAGCAGGTGAAGTCCCGGCTGGCCAGCCAGCTGCCTGCATCTATCACTGCTCAGCACCTGCAGAGAGACATTTTGTTGTGCATATCCTACAGCTACCCAGCACTGTGAGGAGGATGCTTGGGGAGGAGGAGAGATAGAGAACTGCAGACACTTAAAAAAGGAGTTTTGTATTGGCACAGGAAAAGATCACACCTTCTGGCAAAGCTGAAAAATGAGGTGGGAACAACAGGAGCTGGGCACTAGGAAGAGACTTCTTCCCCCGTAGATCACTAGGAGAGGAGAGGAGGCAAACAGCTGTACTGCTGGAGCATTGTCCTTCTCTTTCCCACCCCCCAGTGCCTTGTTGAGGATGAATAGCCTTCACTTCTGAATCTTGTAAGGACGATTGCTGCTATGCCATGCTAACTGCATGGTTGCCAGCCTCTTCTAATTTACATGTAATGTATGGCAAAGCCATAAAGTCTTTTCTTTGCACAGATCTTCCCTGAGATCATATTCAAAAGCTTGCTATGTAGTTTCTGTCTCTTGATCCACAGCACTAGTTGCCCCATCAGTAATTTTGGCACGGGGTTTCCAAAATCAAGTCCAGATGCCAATTTCTTCAATGAAGCTGCAGATTCTAAAAAGGACCTCCCCCACACCTTGCCTGTGGCTACTGTTTTCTGCAGGAGGAGATGCAGACAGTTTTGACAGTTCTTATTTGCAGTGGAGCATGGAAGAACATCTGGGGAAAGAGGGGGACTTCACAGTTGCCTGTAGCTGAGAAGAAAAAGGCATCTTGGCGCAACAGACTTGGATGCCTTTGGCTGACAGATAGGATGTGAGTTGTGCCTCCTGGAGGCAAAACAGCTTGGTGCCTTCAAAGTACACCAGATCCATAGGCATGACTTTCCTGGATGCACTGCTGTTGTTCTGCTTCTTTCTCGTTATTAGTGTTAGAGCCTCAGCAGGAAAGCTCGATGTGAGAGAGGGCCGCAGTGAGGAAAGGTTTGGGTTGGACATGCTGGTTGTGTAAGAGAAGGGCTCACAGCCAAGCGTGTGCCTACCTGGAAGGAATTTAGTATGGGTTAGCCAGTAGGGGCAAAGCCCTGCACATACGTGTACATTTGCTTAAAAACAGGCTTTTGCTGTGTTTTGCAGCTTCTTCAGTTCCCACAACTGTGGATCTCTCCCCATTAAGCTGAAGGGAAATTGCTGAGCTTGGAGCAGGTAGCTCAGCTTGTGTACTCTTGCCTAGGTTGAATCACTACAGCACAACATATACCCTCAACATCAGAGAAAATTCACCCCAACCATCAAGGTACTTATATCTGTGAGTCTTATGCCAGATGGTAACACATGCATGCTCTCCAGGTGTGATTACCATGTCAAATACAAAGAGATGCAGTCTCATCTACATTACAAACTCTGGGACAGGGAAATCCTTTTTTGGTTCAGCTCGTTCAGTTGGTTTCACGCAGCACCTGGCAAAAGAGGACTCTGGCCCGTAACTACAGAGCCCGAGCACTGCTGCAATCCATCTGTTGAGATGCTGACAGCAATGTATAAAACAAAAGAACCCCGCTGAAATCAGTGGAGTTATTTCCACTCTAATGAGATACAGGCCAAGGTGAGAACAGAGATCAAAATTGTGCTATGACTCTGGACCAATTCAATTCTTCTGCTCATGCCTCAGTTTCTCTAGCTGTGAACCTGTTGATGATGTACTTTCATTACTTTACATGGAGTATTTGAGATTTCTGTATTGTCTACAAAGGTTGTTGTAATCCCCAGATGTTGCGGGAGTGGAAAGGATTATCATCATTATTTCTGACAGGCAGCTGTAATTCATCTTTGCTTACCAGACCCCTATGGTAGTTTTATTCTGAAATGAGTAAAGGTTATTTCAGCAAGGGACTTGTGAGCTTATTTGTTGTTGAGCCTGGTAATAAATTGGCACCAGACAGTGTTGCTTGATCTGTGTGAACAGAGAAAATTTTATGATTCTTAATTTAATTTGTGTTTTCTGTTTCTCACTATTTGTATTCTCTCCAAGTCTGAAAACACTTCTTCACCATTTGATCTGGACATTTCCTGTTTGATGAATGCTGATTACTTCCTTTTCTCCTCTTCCTGAGATTTTTTTTTTTTTTTAATTGTATGAAGTACAAAACGATGACTTAATTAAGTCAGTCTGTCTCTTGAAAGT
The DNA here is from genome assembly GCA_013399475.1 of Chauna torquata. Classification (NCBI taxonomy): domain Eukaryota; kingdom Metazoa; phylum Chordata; class Aves; order Anseriformes; family Anhimidae; genus Chauna; species Chauna torquata. Next base: position 57,402 of record VXAL01018004.1, on the reverse strand, counting down.
AAAGGTTTTTTAGTTATTTTAAGCTCCCTCCGCTGGAGGTTTCTGCAACAGCATTGGAGAACGAAGCAGCCTCAGATAAATACAGTTTAACTCAGTTTTATGCTATGCATTTCTATAAGAAGTGTGTGAAAGTGTGACCAACCTTTGTCTATGTCTAGCATTTTCTGTGAGGGGATCTTAAAGCATTTGGCATATGCTAACGGCGGAACCCTTATGACAGGCCTGTGGGAAGCAAGTGGAGTGCTTTCAGAGCAAAATATATGGATGCAGTTAAAAAGCAACCTTAAGGAACATATTGAGGAATGGGATGGGAGAAGAAGGAGGGATGTGGGATTGTGCTGAGAGCTGTAAGGAGAAGGCTCTTGCAGCATTTTGAGTGGATAGCGAATGTAGTAGCAGAAAGGGAGACTATATTGTCCAAACTGAGAAAGCCAGGAAAGGAATCAAATAAAAGGCTCACAGGACTGATTAAAACAAGTTTATAGAGTGAACGTATTTTTCCTACCACCACTATTAAGTGTCACCACACACTCTTCCATCCCTTGCCTTCTTCTCAGAACCACTTTTATAAATGCTGCTGCATGCTCACCACAATCAAATCACCCTCAGAAACCAGCAGCTCGGTGCATTGCCTGCAGTAAATCCATGTTATCCTGGCCCTCCCCACCAGTGCATGATGCCTGGGGAACTCTCCCTTATCAGGAGGCTCCGTGCACATGCTTACTTTGCAAAGGTGGGGATGACAGTGCAGAGAGAAAGCTGTTTGGAGTGGTGGTTTTTCTTCATTTTTGCATACAGCTCTTTAATAGCTGTGTAATAAACCAGTATTGATGAAAGAGGCCATTTACCATCAACTTACTTGGTTTTCTGCAATGAGCTAATGTTTAATTAATGTGCAATAACTTTTGCAACCAAATGTATCCCTTTAGATTTACTATAGGGGACAGTTTGAACATCAACTTAAGCGGCCAATGACTGCAAATGTATTTATTAAGGTTTAAACATGTGTAAATGAGTTTGTGTCTATTTGCAGAGCTGTTAAACTACAGTAAATATGTTCTTTGTCAATTGGTGGTTAATTAACATCCATTAGTTCTCCATTAAGAGCACAGTTTGGTGTCTGAATTTCCTTGCTTAGTACTAACTTTGAATTAGGGCTGTATTTTTTTCCTCCTTCCACAAAACAGAGTTTTCAAAATCCACTTTCTCTGTAGGGCTGGAGTGCTATGATCAAGAAGGTGTGCCAGTTTTTGGAATGCACCTTGCAAGGCAGGAGATTCGCGAAGGGACAAGTGGAATTTTATTGCTCAGCCTTACAGCTCCTATTTATGAACTTAGCAGCTTCCTTCCTCTCACAGCTCTGCCTCCCAAAATTTTTGTAGCCACTGTAAGTTGTGGAGCCAGCTCAGCTGTTTAGTGCCTGCATCTCTCTGAGGGGTTTAGGATACGTCAGTGCAAAAGCTGCTAACACCTGCGTGGCGGGTGCACGCTGGGCAGATCACAGAGGTTCTGTTTTACTCCAGAGGAAGTATTTAAGGTTGGCATTTCTGAGAGGTTTTTGGGTGCTACGGGGGTTAACAGAGTATCCCCTCTCGCTTGGCCGCTATGTCAGCAAACAACCACAAGGTGACACTGTCCCAGTACATTATTTATGTTTTGACAGAGGAAAGTACATTATTACATTGAGCATAAAAGACTGTTCTGTGCATCAGGATGTGTTCCCTGTTTCGTAACTGGGAATTAAGGTGTGATGCTGGCATCATGCACTTTTTAATTCTAGAAATTAAGGAGATTTTCAAATTACCAACAATACATGCAAGCACCGCCTTTTTACAGAGCGTGTAGCCTTGATAGTGGCATTCACCCCCTACTTACATGGTTGTCTGAGAGCTTTGTCGTACAACTGAAAAACGCCTGATCGGTCTCCATTACCATCACAAGTCATCAGAGGAGTTTTGTCTTTCTCCTCATTTCCTTTGCAGCCATCAGCATTTGAGGTGATAGAGCATGTTGCTTGCAGGTAAGGGTGGGGAGAGTCCTGTTTCTTTCTTCAGTTGTGCAAACATGGAAGAAGGGAAACAGAGGCCTGAGAGGCCTATTTAGAGCTGGGCTTTTACCCAGCAACCTCCAGCATCCTTATACGCTGGGCTGGTTTGTTTTTCACAAGCATGCTTCAATTGTTTACTGGAATTAGTTCTGGATGGTAACAGTGAGTGAAGTTAAGCTGTGCTACAAGTGTAACTTAGGTGTTGAGATAGTAAGTAGTGGTGTAGATTTGACATCTATGTAAATGGTTAGTGTGATAAGTATCCGAGAATGGGGTACTGTAATATGTGTCGGGTTTTATAGTCAGGCACTATCAGAAGCATCTGGGCAAAAACAGGTATGTAAGGTACATGAAAATACAGGTAAAATGTATGTTTGTAAGGGTGGGCAAACATACTTTTATTTGGTTACATCTGTCCATCTTGTTTCACCGGGTCGGATTTAAAGAGTTAACCAGGTTGTATGTGAGATCATGAATAACAGGCTGAACCCAATACTATTAAGTTGCCTCGTGTTCTGTGCCTGCAAACATCTCCTTTGGTTTTAATAACATTAGCTAAATTGGTAGCAATGTTAACTACTTCCCCTTGATTTCTCCCTCATGAGCCTGCATGTCTCCCTGTGTTTTGTTACTCTGAAATTATTAAAGGAACAGGCAGAGAAAAGAACAAAAGTTTAATCAGCTCTGTCTTGTGTGACTGGTCGACAAAGCCTCCTTCAGTATCCTTGTAGTTGGGATCACTGAAAGAAACTGCCCTAATGTGTTTGTAGGGGTGGGGGCAAGCAGAGCTTTGAAATATTCAGGCCAGTTCTGGAAAGGCAGTAAATGGGCTTTCCTAGAACAGCAGCAGCTTGTTCAGGTTCCCTGTGGTCTCGTGCACGTTTCCCATCTCCCTGGAGAGGAAGCTCTTTGTGGTACATAGCATGGTAGTGGAGAGCAGTCCTGTGCTGTTACCGATATTGAAACTATGCATCCTGCCTGGAGAGGGGTGCCTATCAGTAATCATCTGTATGTATGCCATCATAAGCTTCTGTCAAGTTAAATTAGCAGCTTTGGTTTGAGGCATGATGTCTGCAAGTAGCAATCAAGACTTGTCCTCCTTTTCCCTACCAATTCTAGATGGACAGGTCCTTGAAAGAACAAATCTGTAAGCTGAGAACAAATGGACATGATGACCATACTAGTTGCGGGTGTAAACTCAAGGCAACAGCAGCAGCAGAAACTTGCTCGTTCAGCTCCCTGGATGCAGGCTTGACCTGAAAGAACTCATCCCAAAAAAGCGGTAATCCAAAAAGTCAAATCTAGTTTAGGATGCTTTACTGACTCATAGGAGGAGATCTGGGCTGGCTTCTAAATCATGAAATTGTCCACTGGGGCTGTTGGGATTTGTCTTTACTTCTTCGCTAAATTGGCCAGTCCTCCTTGCTGCACTCAGTGCTTCCCATTTGCAAACTCAGGACAGGCAGTAAGGAATAGTCTGGGGGTGTTTTTCTGCAGAACATTAGGACAGGCAGTCGCAGCCTTAGGGGAGGATGGGGGCAGGCAGTGCCTAACTAATAGAGCTATCAAGTTCAGTGGGGAAACCTGAACTACAGCTCCCATGAGGCATTCCCTTCCCAGAGGCAGATGCAGTGTACTGCTGAGAAATTCAAAACAAAATGCACTAAATTCAGAGTGGCAAAACGTTTTGGTTCATTTGAGCACACTGAAATTTCCCAATCAACCTCAGCTTTTTTTTTTTTTTTTTTGAAGTACTCTTCATTTCGTAAATTTTTGAAAAAAATATTTCAGTCCTTGACGCTAATTTAGGATGAGAACCAGCGATGAAGTTGTTGGAATTTTCCAGAAGGAAAAAAATTCTCATTTGTTTTTTTCTGAGCTCAGCTTTAAAAATGGAGGTAGCTGCACATCTTTCTGTGAAGTACTTTGATATACACAGATGAAAAGAACTATAGAAGTGCTAATTATTGTCATACTGGTTTTAATTATTCTGTCATACTGACGGAGTGACTGCCAGTTTTCAGCCAGCAGTTTTTTTTCAAGATGTTGTCCTGTCCACTGTTTTCATAGAAACAATCAGATATTTATTTTTAATTGTTTAAAAGAAAATCCTCTCCATGTTCAGCACATGCTGCACTTCTCTGATGGAAGTTCAAATCTGCCTGTATTTGTACAGGATGTTAGTATCAGGGCAGTAATGAAGAGTGAGATGGAAAGCTCCAATTGCTAGATAATAGGGAGAAAACAGTGGGAATTGCTAGCAAGAGTGAGATGCTCTGAAATTTGCTGTGTACAACATTTTAAAATGGAAAACGCAGTTTCAAAAGATTTGGGAAAGGTGTGATTTTTACTTTTTTTTATTATTATTGCTGTTCTTGTTATTTATTTGCCTTACGTTTTATTCTGTGTTTGGGAAGATCTAAATGAAGTACTGCATTTCCAGTCAGCTCAAACTATCTCCGCGGAGCTGCTCAACTCAACCAGTTCACAGATAAACTTTGTTTACCTGGCAGTATCGCTGTCTCTCAGGGGAGCTGTAGTTTAAAGGCCTCCGCTCTCTTCTCTCTTTTCAGCCGTTTCACCCGGCTGTGACACAGCCCTGCTAGTGCGTCGCTGCCTCACCCAAGGCCAGCAGTATGTCTGCGGAGTCCCACGGCTACGCTGGCTGTATGTGTTTATCCCTACGAAACGACACAGCAAAATTTTGGGGGGTTTACCTATGGAACTCCAGCAAAGACAGAGTACCTGGTGAGAGACAGCTAGAGCAATATAAATACTAGTTGAAGCTTAATGCATATCCTAAGGGAGGAATTAGGATCAGGCAAACGATATGCACAGGGCTGTCTGGGGTGTTCTGTTCTCATGGCAGAAGCATCGATGCTATGAGTTAATCGAAGGAAAGGAATGGTATGGGACCAGAAGTGACCAGCTGTTAGCGACCTGAGCTACTAACCGAGTATGAATCTGGACACCTGTGGGAATGGGCTAAAAGTTGTTCGCCTTACACGGCCATCCCCAACAGGACTGCAAGTTGCTGCGCAGGAAGGACATCAGTGAATGTGAGCGGGTAGCTCAGAACCGGAGGAGCTGCTTTCTGGTGCAGGCTCTTTCTGTCTGTGAGATTTATAGAAATAAGATGAAGCTTTCCAGGATCCTTCATAATTGTATTATGCCTTCTGAAGAAAAAGCACTTGCAGAAGACACAGGTGGCACTGGCACGTCACTCCCTCGCTGGCACAGCTTTGTGGGTCCCTATGTTGGCCCCCTGTATGGGTCCCTGATGACTAGGGCAAGCAGTGACTCTTCAAGACTGTCAGGGGGCAATTGATCTCCATGAAACGATAACAGTGATATTTCTTTGGAGAAGAGACTTTCACTTCTGGTCTGGCAAATGATGTGTCACACTAATAAAACACAGAGGTGATTTTATTTTTCCCCATTTGCTCTCTTTACTTGCTTTCTATTTATTTCCGATGAAGTAGTCTAATTCCTCAATGCCAGCATGGTGTGCAATTTGTAAATCTAAGATGAAGCTTAAACACCTAAGTCCTTGCATACATGTATTCTCCTTCATTTTCGGGGGGAACGTCTGTTACGTAAAAGCCCATGATGCAGCAAGCAGTAATATTGCATTGGGGTTTATCAATATGAAGCAGAAAGATTGGCCCCATCACTGCAGTTACTCCCCAGTTGTTGCCTAAGGATTAGGAGGCTTTTAAACAGATAATACACAGTTATTCTGCCTGTCCTGGAGAGAGTCTGGTGGTTCTTCATGTGAGTCAGCTGTAAAGCAGAGGAAACACACAAGGCAAATGTGTCCCTAGGGCCTCGAGAGCCTCTTTTAGACTCTGTGACGCTGGCCCAGTGACGTCCATGTGACTGTCCTGCCTGAGCAAGGAAAAGGAGGGAAGGAAGAACACCATTTCTTCTTCAGGGAGTTGCACAGAGAAACAGCACAAGGGAGGTAAAGACTGTATATGGGAACCAAGTCTATACTCTGACGGGACAGTGGGTATATTTAAAGTTTTATTGTTCAGTGAAGGCAAGAAATTTTGGTGTTAAAGTTGAAAACGTAATTTGGGATTATCTAAAAGCGTCTTGCAGGTTTGGGGAAATCCTATCAGATGTTTTCATTTAGGAAAGAAAAATCCAGATGGAATCAATAAGGTACTGGGACAGGTAGCGTTTTCTTTCCTACCCTGTGGTCAGAAGTAATGAACCAAAAGGAAGACGATTTCGGGTTGAGCCTTAGTTTGTCTGCCTGAATCTCCATGCAGCAGTTGAATTTCTGCCAGCCTACCAGCAGGCCTCCACTTCCCTGTGTCCAGGATCAGGTCCACACTGTAACCTTTTGTTCTTCTAATCACAGGCATGAGGAAATGTGATGCTGAATGTGACACTGGGAGAGCCAAAGTGCAGGTGCAGTTCTGCGGCCTTGTAATCTTTTTGCCAAGAGTGTTTATTGGGGGAATGAAGAGATAGGAAGTACATTACAGCAGTATCAGCATTATGTCAACTTCAGCTGGGTTTGCCAACATAGCTAAACCTTTATATCTTTCTCATGGGAGCTCTAAGGTGAAGCTGTCTTCGGGGGCATGTATTAACAGCCTAATGAAAACAAGGCAGTCTGACTTCAACATCTGTTAAGCATAATGGCAGGAAGTAGCCTCAGGTTTAACTGATTTTTAATACATCATGGAAACGTAGTGCCTTATTTGCGCTAAGCTGTTAATACACGTTAGCTAGTTAAACGCATGTTCTGTGCACTTCCTAAATCCCACTATGGACAGGGCAAATAAGAGTAATTTTCTCAAAAGAACATCTATACCAGGTTAAATCCTAAATGCCGTCCTTGATTGGAGTTTTCCTTTCTTTTGAAGAATATAATTCTTACAATGGGCTTCCTCTGTTTCCTTTTGAGGAGGTCTGGTGAGGGAATAGGAAGATTATTTTTATTTTTTTTTCTTTTTTATGTCTCATTGCTTATATTCCAAGTCTGTTAAAAAATCAGAAAACGTTAATCATTTCTCTGGCTGGTCTAAGACAAAAGGAGAGA
>VXAL01018004.1:37398-50267 GCA_013399475.1 Chauna torquata | reverse complement strand
TTTTTTTTTTTTTTTTTTTTTTCTGAAACACTTCCTGGCCTTAAACTTGATTTCCCTTTACCTTAACTTTCCAAAGTTTTCTATTCTGACTTGCTATTAATGTGACTTAATTGCTGTGGTTGCCAGATGAGTCATCAAAACAGCTTTTTGTCTTCTAGGGAATGCTAGAATTTGGCATTCTCTTCTATGCTGGCAAAATAGTCAGGGGAGATCTGAGCTATAACCTCCTGGGGAAAGTTGTCCTTAACTGCTGGATTCAGGGAATCAGATAAAGATGAGCAGCTTGCACACTGTTTTTGGGTTTGCCATTAGAGCTTCATTAGCTCCATAATCATATTCCAATCACAAAATATGTCTCTCTGTATACTCAACCCCATCCATCTCCAATACAGCTATTCAAACACATGGCAGCTTTATGGAAAGATATTACAGGAACCAGAAATAAGGGACCCCGGCTTCACTTTGTGAAAGCTTTTGGGTAGGGAGCTAAGGGACCTTCTCAATCTTTGTGTTGGGGTTTGAATACATGTAGTAAACTCAAAACAAACTGCACGTTCCCCATTCATCAAGACATTGACTCTTTCCTGGCCAAGGTGCTCAAACTGTGTTTTAAGATTTGCTCTTGGGTGCGAGGAGATCTTTTGGGAGCTTGAGAATCATACTGGAAGTTATAAGGATGAAACAGTTTTTTCTGTCCTTTCTGTCTGTGCTGATTTATTTTGCTTTCTTGTTGTAAGCACTATTCCCTGGCAAAGGGCCAAAGAGCTTAAAACTTATGTGTTTTTTTCTATTCAGTTGTCCTGGTTGGTTGGAATATCATATATGCTGGTCTTACCTTGCTCACTCTCTCTCATACACACACACAGCCTGATGGTGTCATATGCCCCTTTCCACAACAAACTGTACCCTGCCCTTCACTCCTCAGAGTCTCTTTGTGTACTCGCAGCGCCCAGTATGTCACTCACAGCTCTGTTGTGCTGTGTAAGTGGAGTGGGGAGAGTTCACCCTGTGTGAAATCTAAATCCGTTGGGCAATTTTCTGTGCCAGCAAGAGCAAGCCATCTTCTCATTTGTACAGTGGCATAGAAAGAGCTGTCCTGTACAGAGCCCTTATCAGAATCCATCTTGGAATGACATAAAAGCAGCAGGGGCGATGTGGAGGCTTTCTGTTGCCTCTGTGAACATCTGCATGACTGCTGTCAGCATTCATTTACAGACATTATGTTTACCAAAAAGTTTAAATTTCACTTCAACTCCAGTTGTGGTTTCCTTGATTTTGCTTTTGTGATAGTGCAAATGTATTTGCATGATGATTTACAGTGAGGAGTCGTGTCCTTTAGCATCAGTGTTGTGACTAAGTGGGCAAATATTTTGCACAGGTATCACTTGCTCACAGGTATCTCAGTTTTTCAGCTGTGGAACACAGGCTGAACATTTCAGTTGGTATGAGCAATGCATCTTCGGTGCCATCGTAGTTATAATGTGAACAAGACATCAGCTTTTCGTGAAGCATTTATCAAACACTTACCAACAGTGGACAGATTTATTTCAGACGTTCTCAAGTAATGGTGGAGGTGATCTGCATGGGATATGTTGCTTGTGGCTAGGAGCTTGGTAAGTAAGGCCTCTTGGTGTCTGAGCTTCCTTGTTGATTGAATGACAGCAATAAGACATGACAATTTGTAATTACAGCGTATTTGGCTACCAAAGATATTTGCTAGTGGAATATTTTTGTGTGTCTATGTTTGTCAGGGACATGCAGAGAATTTGTTTGAAGCCAGTGGGAGAAGCTTTTCAAAAAACTATTCCACTGTGTCTCTTAGAAGTGGGGAGGAGTGGAAAATACCTGGAATTCATCCAGACAGCCAAATCTGTTTCAACCCCAACATCCTCCTTCCTACTAGCTAAAAATTCCCTTTCTCCTCACTGAATGCTTAGCAGATCTTCCTGTAAGGTCATCATTTGCTTCTTGGCACTGGAGGATTGGCTCAGCTAGTGACAGGACAGACAGAGCATGCAAGCACTCTTCCTGGCATTACATTCTCTCAGGTGATCGCTTGGTATGTCCCAAACACACACTATAGAAGTAATGTTGGGTTTGGGAGCATGAGAAACTAAGAACTAGCTTCGCTCTAGTCCTAGCCCTACTAGCGGCTGCTTTTTGCTTTTGGCATGTAGTCTTTTTCCACTTATCCCCTGAGAGTTTTATTTAATAACTACCAGTGACAATGGAGACCTAAAATATAGCTCTTTCTGTGGTGTATTACATCTTTAGATTTGGGTTTCTTACTGCTGGCCATACAATTGCTTTGGGTGTTGGGAAGCATTTGGAGGTGAATGGATATGTTTTAGAGAATCATGCTTGTGATATGAGGGGATTGGCCTTAAGGACCATGCTAGGCTCTTTCTGTCACGTGATTCCCTGCAGATAGACATGGGCGGAGAGGTACTGTAAGACTATGGGCTTCCTGCTGGCATTGGTTCTTGCATTCTCCTCTGAAGCAAGTGTTTCTTGAATAGGGACCTTAGTCTGAATACTGCTTTCACTTCATATTGTGTTCTAATAATATCACACAAGAGACACGAAATGGCTTTGATCATAGGGAGTAAATGCCACCAAATATTCTTCCTCCTGCAACCTTTTCCTTCCAACATTAAAAATTCATGGGCAACAGCAGCTTCATCTTTTCAGAACTTAGTTATGTCAGCAGATGGGGAGAGTGGGCAGGAATATGAGGCGATATTGATGGACAGAACAGGGGTGTCCTGACTGAGCTGGAAGCAGTAGAGATTTGCACTTCATTTGCTTATGCCAGGTCTGTCTGAGGCCAGTCAGATTCACTGTTTGTTCCTCACTTTGACGAGCAATGAACTAACTGGAAAATTGCTGTAATTCAGTCAAATGGATTTGAATTTGTAGGTATGCCTTAATTTCCATATTTGCTTTGTTCTGTGTTATGCTCATTCTCCAGCCAAGAGGAATTTACAGGGACTGAGGGTGAGAGGTGGACTCAAGAGGTGAAATTGAAGCCCCACTGAAATCAGTGGCAAAACTCCATGTGATTTTATCAGGGCCAGGATTGTTCCAAGGGGCCTCTACCTGTCAAGATTGCTTATGACATATCAGACACTCATAGAAACTTTGAATGGGGAAACACTTTGGGCTTCAGGATCCTTCTGCCCCAGACTCTTGTCAGATCAGTAAGTTTTAAGGACTAGGACTTATGCAGGTAACTCCTTGCATACGGCAGTATTTTCTTATCATGCCAAGCCTGTGAAAGGCTTTCCTACCACCTCCTTTGTGGTATGCACTCACCACCCAGAAAGCACCTCCACTAACTGATTTTTGCCTTTCTTTGACATGACTGTATGTGAAAGTGGTTGTCCTACCAGAAGCTCAGAGGCAGATGCTGGAAGGACTCAAAGCCATCCATTTCACAGATTCAGGCCCTCCCTGAATTCTCATTTCCATCTGGCAAAGGCAGGGAAATTCCTTGCAGACAGAAAGAATAGGGTGAAAGGGTCTATGGACAATGACTTTGACTCACAAGTAATTAGTGATACATATTCCCTGAGGTAGCCTCACCCACAAGTACTGTAGGCCTGGTATCTGGGGTTCATTTACCAGTCCATCCGCATATCAGAGGGCAAGTAGTGAAGCATGGAAATGGCTTACTCAGATCTCCTTTGCACCATCAGAGGGTTTTGGGGGCTTTTTTTTTTTTTTTTTTTAATGTTATCCTGTACCAATCTGATCCAACTGTAGGTTTTTTTCACATCGCCTGCTTTTGTTTAGCCAGTTGCCAGGGTGCTCTGTCCAACCTGCTCTTTGTCCTCCTCTGATCTCTGCCTGCATGAAGAAGCTCACAGGCTCATTACATTATTCAAAAATACTGGTGTATTGTATAAATTAGGAAGGTAATGAAGTGTTGCTGAAGACCAGGACTATACAGAAATCCCCAGGGGTTTCACAGGATGCAATGCTTCCATTCCTGTTTGGGCTTTTGGCTTGGTCATTCATAAACCCCAGCAAGCTGCTGGATCTAATAGGTTGCTTGAGCTGAGTACATTCTCATTAGAAGGGGTGCATTCGCTGGCACTTTGGGGACTGGGGCTGGCTCTGACAGGTTGAGTTCCTACAGCTGCCTGTGCCCCTTCAGGAGAACACTGCCTGTTCTCACTCTCACCCGGAAGCTTTTAGAAATGTCCCCCAGGCCTCTGTTTTAGCGAGCTGTTTCAGGATGCATGGGTCGCTCTTCCAGCCCAGCTTTAGCAGTGTCGTAAACAGAGGTTCAGAGAAGAATTTCTGTTCCCTCTATAGGCATTGTTTTTTCTGGTAGGTATTGCTTCACTTGAGCAGTTTTCAAGTATGCCCACACTTGGGTTGGTTTTGCCTTATCCAGGTTGATGAGTTTGGATGAGATTGAATCAGAGTGGTTCTCAGATAGACTGCTACTGCTGCTGAAAGTAGTGAAACCCATGGGCGATACAGCTGCGCTGCCGCTACATCCGAGCACAGGACTGTGCTGGAAGCAGCTTGGTGCTGTCTGAAAGAACCAGCTGTTGGAATTACCATCAGCAAAATCCCTCCTCTCCTGAGGAGCCACCTTATTCCTGCACTTCTTGGTGGGCAGATCCTCCATCCTTCCCCCAGCCACTTCCGCTTCTCCCTTCCCCACGCTTTTGCTTGGACCCTAAATTCCCATTCCTGGCCTCTACCTGTGTGCTATCTGGCCTCATCCCCAGGATGATGCTATGAACTTGTCATCTACCAGCTCTTTTTGAGGCTTGAGAACACTCTGTTTCCCTCCCTGGCACCAGGCTTTGGGGGCTTGTGGCAAAGTACTGGACAAGGAACAAAAATGGTACAAAGTGAGACTCAGGCAGGTGCAACCCTATCCTTCAGGGAGGGGGTTTCTGGCAGCACATGACCACTTGTTTAATCTAAGCAGATGAGCATAATTCGATTCAGTGGCTGGATGATAAAGAAAATAAAATTTTGTGCTTAAAATAACATGAGAAATTCTTGACCTAGGGGGTAATTAATCATTAAAACCACTGAACTAGCGTAGATCTCTGCAATTGGAGGTGCATAAAACAAAGCTGAGAGTTTCTCCACACAGTGCTGTGGCACCTCGGCTCTACCAGTAGTTGTGGCTTCTTGCCAGAAGAAATGGGTGAGTTTCCATGGCTTGGGAGAGGCAGCTGGACAGGCTGATCTGAGAAGTCCCTCCCAGCTTTAAAACCTATGAAGATGACTGTCTCTGAGAGAAACAGGGCATGGGTGCAACCTAGGAAAGGGAGAGAAACTTGAAAATATCAGGATGAGCACGTAGGAAAAAAGAGCAGAAAAGAAGTGCAGGAAAGGGGAAAATAAAAGCTGAAGCATTAAGAAAAAGTATACATCAAAAGAATATGCAAGCAATGGCTCTATACTGTGATGCAGAGGTGTCCCTGACTTGTAGCCTGTAAGATGGTACTTACTGAGTCTGTGGGACAGTTCTCCTGGCTTGTCATCTTGAAAATCTGGACATTTTAAGAATACGTTTTCCACATTTTCAGACCTGAACACAGTGAAATGATTGCAAGTGTTTTCAGAAGCTTGAATTTCAGACAGGTCATAGTTTCAGAGGGACCGTTCTCCAAATTTTTGCATACACATTTATCTCTCAGCTCGTTGTGTGTGAGGTTTTCTGACAGTGCCTACTCTCCTGATAGCATCACAAATCTTGAGAATCTTTCTTGTCTCGCTGAAGGCCTCAGTTAAAGTTTCATAAAAGCTATGTGGGAGCTTCTGTAATGGACAAGAAAACGTGCAGCACAACAGCCTACTGCACTCTATTTTTCACAATAAAATTAATTCTCTGGTGATGATGAATGTGTAGCATGTATCATTTCAGCAAGACTTTGGAGCTCTGTTCCGAATCATCACTGTCAGAATGATTATTCTCATCCATTAGTATTGTGTGGAGAGCTCCACACCGGAGCAGGTCATCGAATATACAGCAAGGCTCAGCAGAACAGGTTTTACCACCTCTTAGTTGCATAGGATTCCTGTCTGCCGTGATCACAACACCCTTTGCAACTGCCAGACTGTCATTTGGGGGCCTGTTAATGAGTATGTTAGAAATACATCACAAACTTGCCTGGCTTGTGACTCGCAGGGACGGTTTTTTTTATTGGATTGTCAGATCACCTTGCAGTCTTTGGAGCTTCATCCTTTGAATCCTGTTGGAAGCTAAGGATGTGTTAGGATCTCTGCTTCAGAGACAGAAACTTTGATACGCCCTGAGAGACAGGACAATTTTAAACAGTTAAATTAGGCATCTGCTCTGAAGTGCCCTCAAGAGAAGATTCTCTCTCTCAGAAGGCAGAGGGAGTCTAGGGAGATTAGCTTTTTACACCTTTGTGAATGCCTCATTAAGTGATTTACTCAAAGTCACTGAGGAAATCGGGGCTGGAAGTCTCCCTAGTCCTCCTAGAACATCCCAACCTCAGGGTCATCTTTCTGCTTGTATGTTGGGAGGGACTTTTAACTACTCAAGCATCCTTCTGTGAAGTCAGTCCTGGTTACTTCTGTTGAGGGCTGTAGGTATTCACCAGCACTGGGAGGAATGTTTTGGGGGATCACCAGGCCTAAGCAGATAGAGCTCCTGCCTTTCCAGGCATTTTTATGGGAAGTGAAGCATTTAAAGATCTGAAGGGTTGAAGCATGGCTCTGCCTGACTCATCAAGTGTGACTTGACATTGGTGAAGCGATGATTTTACACCCAAATATATAAAAGAAAAGAGATCTTGAAGCCATCCTCAGTGGGAAGTATGGACTGCTCGCCTAGATTTGCACGCCTAGCTCGCGTAGCCACGTTTGAAAACACAGGTCAACGTGTCGCGTCCCCATAAGAAGCGTCAGAGCCGGGATCGGTTCTCTCCCTGCTTCCAGCACCACGAGCCGGCCTCTCCTGGGAGAGGAGGTCAGGCCGCTCACCACCGGGCCCGCTGACTCAGCGCGGAGGCGGCGGGGCGCCTGGCCCCCTGCCACTCGGCAGCGGCAGCCCAGCCGCGTGGCCCCCCCCTGGTTCTGAAGTGGTTTGACACCCTGGTTTGACACCCTCTGACAAACGGCAGCTGCCGAGCCCAGCTCCGAGGTGTCAGTAAGAACGTCGCTAATGATGTGTGAGGTTTAAGGAAAAGGCAGTGCCACGCTCTCAATACTACTCGTCGCTTTTATGCTTGTTGCATTTGTAAGGCCAAAAGGGCAACTTTTGTTTTAACTGCAAGGGAAGCTCTCCCTGTTTCTTGTTCCTCAGAAGCAGGGAAGAACCTGTTCCCAGTGACTTCGCAGTTCTACAAGCACTTGCTGTGGTAGCGACCAGTAATTAAGGCCACAAACCAGTTGCAATGCTAATTCTTTAATGTCACCTGGCCATATCCTGCTGGAAAAGGCACCTTTGGGCTGCTGTTTTCCTGCTTTCCAAGCTTCAGATTTTGTCTTTAACTAAAGGTGAAACTTTCTGAGAAGTCTGAGCACAAGATCAGTTTATCCAGTTGAACAAGGTTTTCTCTTTCAAAGGTGATAAGAGTTTTCAACCCAGGCAGTGCAGAAGCAAATGAACTTCAAAACTCAAGGCCTGATGTTTAGCTGGTGGAAATCAGCATAGCTGATTTTTCTTTTGAAAATCACAGTTTTTCAGGTGGGAGGGGTGATACGTCAACCTAAGGCAATTGAGAACCTGGCCCTTGGCCTCTAAATTGTCCACACTGAGGTGATCGATTGTGAAGCCAGATCGATTGCATAGTAACAAGGTTACAAATTGGTGAAAATCAGCTATTGTTTTTGTACAGGAGGAGGTTCTGTTACAGCTCAGTGACCACACTTAGAGAGAGGTATTGTGCATGCATGTTTTCATCCACAGTTATGACCTGTCTGTGAGTGCTCTTGATGCACTAAATCCTGCCTGATGAGGTCCTTAGTTCAGAGGAAGCTTGATCTGTTTACATGTTCTGTTATGTGTCTCAGGACTAAGCTGTCTCTGATTTTCAGATTCAAAAGCCAGACTAATTTATAGATTTGCAAAATAGTCATAAACAGCATGTTTTTTCTTAAAATAAAGCACATGCTGAAAGTGTTGATTCTAGTATTAGAGCTATCATACACTTAAATTTCCTCAGGCTGGAGAATGTTTCCACGTAACCTGTCTTCCATAAGTGCCTTGGGCATCTGAGTAAGTGGCATTGATGTTCCAGTCTGCACAGGATGAAGTTTGGTGGACAGCATCCAGCCCTCAGCAGACTTTCTTCTTTTCAGTTACCTCATGGAAATGTCCTGTTTCTAGCAGACTCTTTGGCCTGGTATAGATGGAGGCCACTGTATCAGGCAGGTATAGCTGAAGGAATGGACAGAGTACAGCCTTGGGGAACCCTCTCTTTGAGTCTGAGGAGAAGGGGATTTAGCATTCAAAGCCTACCTCTTCCTCAATTTGCCTGTAGAGGCACCTGCTGCATTCAGTCTTTTCCACCTCTCTTCTAGCTCTGCTTCTCCTCCTCCTCTTCTACTCCTTTGGCTCCCTGTATCCCAGGAAGCAAAGGAGAGTGAAACATAGCTGCTTAATAAACTGGACATAGCCCTTGCTCATCAGGGCAGAAATGTGTGCAAGGAGGATCTGCAGATACAGGAAGGATGAGAGGAAGGAGAGTTCACCACTGCCCTGCCACGGTCCCTTAATCTTCCTCACCATGTACTGAAACCCCCTAGCTCTTCCCTGTTCTTCTCCATAACTCCTCTGCCAATGCAACGAAGTTGTATTTTCTCTGCATGGCTGAGAAGCTTTGAGCAGGCTTTGCTGCTGAGTACAGCAGTGTATCTTAACATGTTATAGCTCACAAAACATCATATGTTGTCACTCATCATTATAGATGCCCTGAATAAAGTTCCTAGGTGCCTGGACTCTGCTGGCAGAGCAGTTATACAATCCCCTTACAGCAGTTGTGTGGGTCATGAAAGGGTCTGGAGGCTTGTGTGTGTGAATGGTTCTCTTTTGTATTTTTCAGAAATGTCTTTTCCCTGATTTCAGTGAGATTTGGGAAGAAGTCACCAGTTTCGGTGTGGCTGGTAGTGATTGAAAGTCAAATGATAACAGTTGCCATTTTGTGGCTGTTTGTGGAGGGAGCTGATAAACCTCATTTCAGCTCCAAGAGGGCAGCCATCCACATCTTACAAATGGTTGTTGTAATTGGCATTGCGTGAAGTTTTTGTGGATCATTCTTCGCCTTTAGACACCTCAAATACAAAAAAAAGTCCATGCCTGTTTGTGGCCGGAGTACATGCTTTTAGCTTCTGCTGGCTTCCATCAATAACAGGTGGTGCTTCAGGCTTTCACAAGGTCAGTCCCTGAGTGTTTCTAAAACGGAGCTGCCGCACAGGTAGGCAGAGGTGACCAGGGTAACAGTCTCAGAGCATCTCAGTGCTGTATATTTCTGTGGAGGCTGCCTACCTGGGCCGGCATGGGTGGTCTCTCCTTTGGCCAGCTTAGAGGCCCAGGC
This sequence comes from Chauna torquata, assembly GCA_013399475.1. NCBI lineage: Eukaryota > Metazoa > Chordata > Aves > Anseriformes > Anhimidae > Chauna > Chauna torquata. The sequence goes on along the minus strand of VXAL01018004.1, from coordinate 40,728 downwards.
TGTGATGTCTTCAGCACATTGCCCTCAAAGCCAGGGAAAGCGAGGCTAGCCAGGCTGTCTGCTTGTGCTGCTGCTTTCCTTCCAGCTTGCATGCAAAGCCATCCTGCACCCACAACATAGAAACACAGACACCTCCCTAAACCTGCCATCCGGACATTTCTGCCATGTCTTTGTGGTGCCATACAGCCTGCCCTCATCAAAGAGTGTTGCTGTAGGCCATGTTCCCTGGAAGCAGGGTGTGTTTTGCACTGGAGGTTGGTGATGTGGTACCTGTAGGACTGGGCTCATGCTGCCCCATCCATTCCTGTACTGCATATTGGTAAAATCTGGACTGCCAGTCCTGCACGTACAGAGTATTGGTAAACTGTGTTACAGGGCGGCACTATGTATTTGTGGTCTGCTTGGTCTGATTGTTTACTTGAATTTTCTCTCAAGATTTTAAAAGGTAGGAATGTTAGAAGGCAGACCTGCTGCTTTCGTTATCTGCTTCCAGCAGGGGGAGATGGGGCCAGAGAGTTAATTCTTCTGGGAGCACACGCAAAAAAACATTATTTATTTTACTCATGAGGCTCTCTCCTAGGATTTGTGTGATTCGTGCTTGTTTGGACCTTTACACCCAGGCAACCCCTTCCTTTTACTTTTGTGTGTTTCTAAAAGTGAGTATGACCTATCAATTTAAGTGTTTTTTGTTTGTTTGTTTGTTTGTTTTCCCAAGGTTTACAAGACCCTCAAGGGAATTTCATCCTCACCTCTCTGTTTATTATGATCATTATTATTAAGTAGTTGTGCTAAGGCGGTTCTAATGAGGATTGCATAAATGTCTGAGAAGATGAAGACTTTGCTTGTACTTCCATATGAGTGGAGAGGGGCCTCTAAGTCGGCTGTGACGCACCCCATGTTGTAGTCCCACCTCGAGTCAGGATGTTACAGGGGTCTGGGAGCAGGATTCCTGCCTTCTCTCTCCCCAAAAACCCCTCTGTCACTCTCTGTATAAAACATATTGGTGCCACTTTCCATGAAGTATATTTAACTAAGCATTAAATTTAGATTTAACTGGATAGTTATTGCCTCCTAAGTAAATACTCTGAGATAAGGAAATATTTAGTGAGCTCTAGCAGTTGGGTGGCAGATGCTTCTTGCATTACATAATAGTTAATCTTCGACAAATATGTTTTCCTTACTCCACTGGCATTTAATTAACATACAATAGCTCTTATTAAATGTAGATGAAACATATGTGGAAGACGCTTGTAAAATGGATCCATGCAATGCTTTGACTTGCAAGAGGGGTGTGTTTCCATCATTGGTAACTTCATATGGGACTGGGTCTCATAGCTGTACTCAAGCTCTATCACAAGAATGCAGAGGTGTCCTCCTGGTGGTGCCCATTGCACCGCCTCTGGGATGCCACCAGCGTGATGGCACCGCTGTCCCTTGTGCTGCCCATCTCCCTAGAGCAGTGGCTGCTAGTCTGTCAGCAGCACTGTCGACTTCAGAGTGACACCCTTGTTGGCCAGATCCCTCTCTGCAGTAGTGTGGGAACACCGAGCGCATGGATTAACCACCCAGCTCCTACTCATTGCTCTCCTTCTCTGGTGTCATCCACACCAAGTCTCCTGTAGGGAAAATGTCTGAATCTGCTCACTCCCTTGGCTCGCATACAAAGCAGTCATCTCTTTTGCCACTGCTTGCATGACACTGGAGCAGTGGTGTCATGACCTTAGCCCTTAATTTGTGGGCTTTTAACACATGCGGGGATTGTTTAAGTACTCACAGACAGCACAGCCTTTCCATACCAAGACTGCAGGGGTCAATTCCTAGGGGTTCAGAAAGGACTGGACGCATTCCTGGAAGAAGAAAATCAATCGAGGGCCATTAACTACAAAGACACTGCCACTGGCTTTGGGACATGCCGTAGCCACAAATCACTGGAAATTAGAGAAGTGCTCATGGGCAGTATCACTGCAGCTCGCCTTGTGCTCGTGCGTTGGCTCCAGGCTGCACACAGCGACAGGATGCAGGGCTAGATGGACCTTTGATCTAGTCCTGAGTGGCCATTTGCAGGACATGGAGCCGTTGCTTACGTCTCCCCGGATTAGGTCCACCGTGTCCCCGGGAGCCTCCAGGGCCAGAGATGAAGCAGGCAGAGCGCTGTGTTTTCCCCTCCTGCGCACGCACGCAGCCGTGCTGCGACCGCACAGGGCAGCACCTCACAGCAGAGTTCCCCCAGCTTTTCTCGCACCTGCTTCTCTAGACGCCCCTCAGACCACCTCTCCCCTCTTTGCTCCCCCATCCCTGCTGCCCCCTCCCATCCCCGCTGGGAAGGGTTACACCAGCCAAGCATCCCTAGGAGCAGCACTCTTCATCCCTCCCGCAGGCAGGGGAGAGTGGGCTGGGGGAATGGCAGGCAGGCATCAGCAGCGAAACATACGGCTCATTCCTCTCCATTAATTTAATCTCCCTTCTCTTGCGACGATGCCGGTGATGGTGATGGTATGTGCGCCCTGGGAGCGCTCCCGGCGGGCAGCGCTGCCGCAGGGCTCCGGGCTCAGCTGCGGGTGCTGGCACTCGGGGAGGACAGGCTGAGCATTCACACTGCGGGTAACTCAATACCAGCATTGTCTGCCGTCCATCCCTCAAAGGCTGGGAAAGGAGGTGGGGGGGAGGGAAGGACTGAGTGGAGAGAGGTGGGAGGGAGGAGGAGGGAGCGATGTGCAACTGTTTATCTGGGGAGAGAAAGTGAGAGGGGGAAAGCACGGTTTGAGGTTGCAAGGGCAGTTGCCAATAATGCTCCTCTTTAAATCAGCGAGCTTGCGGCTTCAGGCCGCAAAGCCAAGTTGTTTGCACTTTTGGCCACAGCTACTTTGCATCCCCATCCTTTTCTCAGTATTTTCTCTCGTGAATATTCGCCGTATCGTCCTCCTCCCTTCCTGCCCCGCTGCCTGGGCCTCCCTCCATCTGCCGCCCCCAGCCACCCCTGCCTCCTCTCTGCCTTGCCGCCCACCTCTTCTTCCAGCCCCCTGTCCCTTCTTCCTCTGCCCCCCATCCTTCCTCCATCCTCCTCTTCCTCTCCCATCCCCTTCCCTCTCTGCCTCTCCCTCCTCCTCTTCCCAGCCCCCCTCTCCCCCAGCCCTCTTCCCTCCGTGTCCCTTCTCCCCGCTGCAATCCCCCCCTCCCTCGCCAGCGCCTCTTCTCTTTCCGGGCTCGCCGGCCTCCAGCCCTGGCCCCTCTCATGAACACGCACACGCGCGTCCTTGGCCGGGTCCCGCCGCGGAAGACCCGTCCCGGGGCAGCGGGGTCTGTGGGGCTGGGGGCGCGGGGCCGGTGAAG
>VXAL01018004.1:0-37313 GCA_013399475.1 Chauna torquata | reverse complement strand
TCCCTCCTCCTCCTCTTCCTCCTCCTCCTCTCCCTCCTCCCTCCCTCGCTCCGCCTGGGAAAGTGGGTTAGGAAGGGAGCTGGGAGGCTGCACAGCCACGCACTGGAGCAGGACCGTCCACACGCGCAGCCAGCAGCACAGGAGCCGGGCTGTTCCTTTTCCTTTTTTTCACCTCTCTCCGTCGCTCCAAACGGGTTGATTTAATTATTGCTGTTTTTTAATTATTTTGCTACCTGACTTTTGCGTCGCTTTGATCTACCTTTCTGACGCATGCACGTTCCTCTCTTCCTTTTTTCCTCTTTTTTTTTTTTATTGAAGGTTGTGCTAAGACTTTTTGGAAAGCCTTAAAAAAAGAAAAGAGGGGGAAAGAAGCCAGCAAGAGACTGAAAAGAGCAAGAGAAAGTGTCAGCTAAGAAGGACTGTGAAATCACCTCCCCTTTCTGGGGCTGTCCATTAGAGCGAGAGTTGTACATTATTACTGTTGTTTTTCTTTCTACATCTATCTATCCACATACACACGCAAAGAGAGAGACAAGTACAGACAGTGAAACTCAACGAGACCAGCCATGGTAGCACGGGCTCAGCCTGATCGGAAACAATTACCACTGGTCCTACTGAGATTGCTTTGCCTTCTCCCTACAGGGCTGCCAGTCCGCAGCGTGGATTTTACCCGAGGTACCGATAACATCACCGTGAGGCAGGGGGATACAGCCATCCTCAGGTAGGGCATTTTTCCAACTTTTCCTTTTCTGTATGTGTGTCTATTTTTGTGTATGCAATGTACAGATGTAATACTGTGTACATGTGTGAGTATATGTCTCTGTAAAAGCGCGTGTTATTTTACCCCTCAAACTGCGGTAGCAGCAGCTGCTTACAAACAGGCTCTGCATGTGTGTTTGTGCTTTAATATCAAAAATTGCAAAGCTTTTGAAAACCACTTGCAACCACTCTCCTCTGCATAGTGCTCTGGATCAAAAGAATTTCAGTGGAGAAAGATCTGTTTGTGTAGCCAGCTCTCGCAAATGTACATTTTCCACCAGCCCTGCAATATCAGTAGAGAAATCAAGAAGGGATCCAGCTGTGCTTGCCAGATGTTCCATTGATCTTCCCATGCTTCTTTTTGTACCTATGCAAAAACTTTATCCCTGGTGCTGCAGGAAGTCTCGGGCAAGTTCTTTTGGGAAACTCTGACTTTTAATTTTATTTATTTATTTTTCTGCCTGGAAGGAAGGGGAAATTGATACAGTAGTTGAAAAGCTGGTGAAAAAACGGTGGAAGAACTCTGACGTCTCCGCAGCTTGTATCCCATTCACTGTGTTGGTTTCTTCACAGGGCTCAGTAAAAGGTTGTATGCTGTGTCTGAGCAGTTGCGGGGAGAGTGTATTTGCACACGAAGCCTTGTTTGCTGGCAGTGTTGAGTGATATATTTCCACATCCATCGTGCAGATTTGCCAGAGGTAGTTCTGAGGCTACTTGGGCTTTCAGTTAAGAGTGTCCCAAATACCTGAAAACCAGTCATCTTTTTCCTGTGGGTTTGTTTTTCAAATTCTGCCTTGCTCAACTTATCTGCAGTAACTTCCCTACCGAAGGAAAATGCTGTGTGTGTGTGCACACTGTATATTATGGCTATAAAACTACTGGATGTAATGTAAAATAAGTGTGTAATCTGTATGAGGAGCTGATAGTGCACAAACCCTGAAGCGTCAAGGGAGCAATTCCCTAGCAAAGCTAACAGCAGCTGCAAAGTTTTCTTTCTCTTCCTCTGAAATAAATCCTGCTAGATGCCACCAAACGGCTTGCTACATGATCCCCTGTGTCCTGCATCCCTTCCATTTAATGACAGAGGGGTATGTGAGCTAGGAAGATGGGATCAGGGACGAAGGATGTTAGAAGAGGGATGTGTGTGCGTGTGTATGCGTATCACTTCTCTCAGCCCCCATGTGCTGGGTTGTTTTGATCCTGGAATATCCGTTCACAGCTTCCATTCCCCAGCTCTCCAGACTTGTTAACTCGCATGTAAGATTTATCCACACAGAGTAATAGGATTTACAGAGTAATTCATCTGCCTTGCATATGTGATGGAAGGGGTTTAGATGCGACATGGTAAACACCTAACAAGGGGTGTTGCTTCTGTTTCCAGGCTCCTCTCCCTTCCGCTCAGTAGCAATTCATATATCCTATTAACCCTTTTCTGGTGGGACTCTTAGCCGACTTATCCCATTTTTTAAAGGCAAATCCCTTCCATCAGTCCTTTACTTTGGTCAGGCAGATGTTTGCTGGCATATGTTTGGTATATACAGCAGCAGACAAGTCATTAAGCTCACTCGCCCAGCCAGGGGTCACTGGATTTCTATTTCCCACTTAACCTTGGAGCTTTTGAGTTTATCTAAACACTGTGTTAAAGCTGCATTTGCAGCAGAGCAGGCTGAGTGGATGGTGGAGATGCTACCTGCATGTGCTGCCTGTAATGCATTTTGTCAGCAAGCCGAATGGGGCTGCATGTGAGAGTGGTTTCGGTGTATGTGTGTGGAGAGTGTGGCTTGCCAATGTTATGTCAGGCACTAAAATAAAACATCTGAACGAGGTGATCCAGCTGTGTCAGCCAGATGTGTGCCAAGTGACACAGTTCAGAGGAGCAGTGCACCTCCCCGCTCTGTAACTGCTTGCCCCGAGCAATACGGTGTTCCTGGCAGGCTGCATTTCCCTCGGAAGTGACTGTGGACAGTGCAGAGGCTTTCCCTCCCTCGCCCACCTCACTAAGCTCTTTAAACAGGTCTGGCAGGGTTTTTTTCACATTTCCTAGGAAGGGAGGTTGTCTCCCTCCCTTTCCCTGGGACCAGACCCAGGTTTCTGGGAAGTTTCATTCCCTGCTTCAGAGGAGGGGCAGCAGCCAGGCTGTGCTGGGAGATTGGACTGCCGCATGAGGCTGGAAGGCAGGGAGGTTTCCCTCTGTCCAGTCCACTTAAGGTCCTGAAGGATTTCATTCCCTCAGTTTTAAAGCCAGGCTCCCCCTCACCATCTTCCCTGTCCCTCCAAAACATAACTCACTTTGACAGCCTAGTGTTTGAAAAACTTCCAACATCTCACATTCCATGCCTACAGATCCGCTAGTGACAACACAAGGGAAAGAACTAATTGGGGAAAAAACATTAGATGATCTATACTGACTGTGCGCTGAGCAGATCTTTACTTCCACAGAGAGATAGGTAAGAGATCTCTATACAGAGATCGTATCACCTATCTTTGTTATCCATCTACTTCAGAGGGAAGAGGGAGCATGCAGCAGCATTATACCAGCACACAGTAGCTCCATTCTGTAGCTTGTAAGGAAGTGAAAATGTAGGAGGGAATAAAAACGGCATGCAGTTGGAGAGAACTGAAAGCAATGTACATAACAATGATATTACTAAAAACATTTTGTTCATGGAAATTGTGGTGCAGAACATTCAGCACAGCACAGGAGACAGGGTATTCTCAATGAATCTTCTCCTTTGGGGCCTTACACATTTATATATGCTGTTACACATGGAGGTGGAAGAACGGGTGGATGGACTGATCTATGAAGGGGAGAAAATATCTTCTTATTATAAGCCCTAATGTTCCTAAAGGAAAACCACTCCTCTGGAGCTTTATCTGCAGCTTGTTAGAATAGAATTATTCTGGGAAGTATGGATATGACTTTTTAAAGCTATGGCATTTAAATACTCGCTTGCTCTGGACTTTTTTTTTTTTAAAAAAAAAAAGTTCTGAGCTCTCTACTGGCTCTTGTCCTAAATGACCTGGCAGCAGACTTGATTCATCTGTTGGCCTTGCTGAAGGCTGATGACTTTTAGTGAGTATTTGGCATGGGGAAGTTAGTCAGGGAACTGCAGAAAGGGAGAATGAAAATAGCTTGTGGTAGACTATCCACAGGGAAAAGGGTAATGATTGGCTCCCTAGAGTAAGGCTGAAAAGGGAGGAGGGGTCTGGAAGCTGTAACAGGTGAGAAGGGTTGCACAGAGCTACCAGTGTCTGTCTAGCTACAACCAAGAAGATAGAACAGGGTGTTTCAAAGATGATGCTGTGTATCAGAGACCCTGTCAGATTTAAGGTTTCATTTTTAACTCTGTCTTCAGCAAGTGAAGGAAGACGCTGAACCTGATTTTGAGTACTGAGAGGGAATTGGGTAATTTCTGCCAATGCTTTGCTTGCAAGATCACAGTCATGAGGCTGTCAGACTTTGTATGCAACTTCCCTGCTTCATGTTAGAAAAAATCTCCAAACAATAAACACACAAAATATCCCCCAAAACTAATTAAAGCATGAAAAGAAAAATAAAGGTCAATGCCAACTGTTCTTTCTGTTTAGCCACCCCCAGCCCCTCTCCTACTTCATTTTCTCCACACGTATGGGGTGAGCAAAGGCAGGGACCCTGCTTTTATTGTACACTTTCAGCCTAGGGAGGGGGATGAGAAATAGGAGGACCTTGGCTAAGCCGGGACAGGTGGGGCAGTGAAGGGCAGCTGCTGCAAACTGGGGAGGCAGGGGACTGTGCCGCTGTGTCCCATCTGGCCTCCAGGCAGGGCTGGAAGCAATTTGGCAACAGAGTTCATGCTGTGGGATCAGGTACCTGTACAGCCCTCTGTCAGGGGCATCAGCTCTGTCAGGAGCCAGTGCAACGCACTTGCCCCCCAAAGTGCCTTTACAGCACTACTCTGAGGGCTTCGGCAGGACTTGCAGCTTGCCCAGGGCTTTTGGTAGCCCCAGCACAAGGACAGTTTTGGCCATTTATGACTTCTGAAATGGAGTTCATCACTAGCTGGAAACAAAGTGGGTCACATTCCCATTCCCATCTGCTCAGTTATAGCAGGACAAACCCACCAAAGCCCAAGGGCACTGCCAGAAATACATCATTTGTCTTTGGGGCAGGTTCCTGGGGGCTGCTAATAAAGAGGTAAAAGTGACTCATACAGGGCCTAAGCTGCTGAGTGCTTCTCAGGTGATGCTCAGCCCCTTGGAGAGCTGGGACCTCGCCAAGTCCAGAATCTGGCTCATTGTTTTTGAGTCTTTCCAAGTGTCAACTTTTCATCAAGAATTAAATCAATCTGATTCTGATGCACTGATGAAAACTAACATTTAACCGAGTGCGCTATTTCCATTTTTACCAGGTATTTTTAAATAATAGGAGGTTTCAGGCTGATAGCATACATAGGAACTTTCATCTGAATGGGTACTTAGTTTCTTAAAGTTACACACGTGAAAGGATGGGCTAGCATCAAGCAACCAGCAGTAATGATATCACTGTTTGTGTGATCCTACAATGTGAGCAATTTAGGCTAACTCTGTTCGTGGCCACCCAGCATTTTGATGACATTCTACGAGCGGAGCTGTGCTAGAGGACAAAGGCACCTCAGGCAAAGCAGCAACGCAGCATCACAACAAAGTTTATGCCCTATACATTCATTTTAAAAGAAAAGGGAAAGCTGTTCAGATTACACTTATAATTAGCATATGATTTATAACAGGGTGCACTGAGTTGAGCCCTTTGCTAGAAATGAGAATAGGCTTGTTCAAAGGTATAATGCTACATAATAACACAGTCTTGGCAGTAAAATTGTAACCCTGATTATTAGTGGTATTGTTCCGGCACTTAAGGCTGCGGCTAAGTTGAGGCACCCTTTGTATTAAGTGCCACGCGAGCAAGAGCGAGCCCCTGGTCCGCGGCGTGCGCAGGCCATTAGCTGGGACAGGCAGGGGCTGGGGGTGGGACGGAGGCGCCCCGGGGTGACGGGGCTGGCCCGGGTCACGCAGCTGGGCTCAGGCACAGGCAGCCCAGAGACCTCTCCATTAGCCTGGCCTGCCGTGTGGCTCAGGCACGCCGCGATCCAGCAGACGCGCCAAGCAAGGTTTCCATAGTATGTCCTGATCTGCACTGGCGTTGAGCGCAAGACCCAAATGCTCTTTTCGTTTTCTCTGGCAGGTACAACGTCTTCATTATCAAATATACATCGAGAGGGTATGTCAGGAGCTGTGCAAAAGGGTCCGTGCTCTGCTGATACTTTTCCTTTAAAAAAAAATTAAACTATAAAACAAAATGTATAAATGCAGTAACAGATGATGTTGCAAAACTTCCAGGTCCGGCAGCAGATGGTGCCATTATATGAAGGCACACATGCATACATAGATATTTGAGTGTGTGTGCATACACACGATAAAGGAAATTGCAACATATATATGGTCAAAGGCTGGACATTAGCATCTCTTCTTTCCATATGTGCACATGTATACATGCAATACTTATACATACTATGCCCAGCGGTGAGCGAGACCTTTGTAATACTGAGTTTTCTGTGAACTGGGACGAACCTGTCATAAGCAAAGGTTGAATGGATATTAGAAAAGGAAAGGTTCTTCTTTTGGTGAAATTATGTTTAATAACATCGTATGTATAATTTGCATTCAGAAAGATGGAGGAGGAAAGACAGTATCAGACTGTATGGCTTTAACCTCCTCCCCTGAGCCTGCACACGCACTTCAGTTTGCAGCTAAGTACCATATGTTTTCCTACTTAGCTGGCATTAAAATTTATATAGTGGTATGTGATACCTGGGCTGTCTCAGAGTTGGTACTTCTTCCACTCCCCTCCTGTCCCCAGCAGGTCATGAGGAAAGACCTAGTCTTAAAATAGCTTGCAGTTACCGGAATTTGCAGCCTCATAACTATAAGTTTTCAAAATATATATTACATGTACCTGCCCTTTACATCCAGACCCATAGACCTCCATTTCTGACAGAGCTGCAGGGCCACGGCTCGCCGCTGATGCAGCTGCAGGGCTTCAGCAGGCTTACTGCAGGGCTGAATGTAGCCATTTTCACTGAAGCTACCTAGTTTTGTTGTCCATCAAAATTCACTCCGGCTTGTGTGAACTCCCGCTCCCCTGGAGTAAGTGCAATGGAGGGCACAAAGGTGAAGTCGGGAATTTACTGAGTTTTCTTTTACTCTTCTCTGGCTCAAGAAGAAACGAATGTGATTTTCAGCTGAATCTGACACCAAAGCATTTGCTTCAGGCTTCAGGCACATCTAACATGTCTGGTTTTATGGTAAGTAATGGGAACTAATAACGATGAGTTTCACCTTTGCCTAGAAAGCAGCTATTTCAAAATAATCTGAGCAGCCAGTCTCCTCTGTGCATGTATAGTTCTGCAGATTTTGCTATTAGGAGCAACTCAGTTGTGTGGGAGAGGCCTGCTGTGACCCCAAAGTGCCCCCATTGTGCTGGGCCCTGTGCAGGGAGGGGGGAAATAGCCGTGCTGGAGCTCAATTGAATTCACTGGAGATGGGCTTTTCCAGTCAGAACTAACACAACAGAATGGAGCCTGCTCAGGCTGGGCTGGATTTCAATACACGCTTTGCAATAACACATCTGCGTGGCGTTTGGGACGTCCATGCTTCCGCGTGCCTGTGCACAAATGTGTGCTCCTTACATTCGTTCCTATTTAAAAACAGAAAATGTTTTCTTGTGTGTAATTGTACGAATAGTCATTACTTCATAAAGCTGCAAGTGCTGTATAGGTGAGAGGCCGCACTGCCTGATGGACGGGATAACAGGGCTTGCTTGGAGACCTGTGTGTCTCGTGCTGACTCTCAGGCCTCTGTAAGTGTTGCTAATGCTTTCACTTCACTATGTCTCGGTTGCTACAACTGCTAAGGAAGAAGCAACAAGCAAACAGATTATTGTATCTTCCTCTTCTGCTAGTCCATGGTTAACATTGTGGTTTGTGTGGCCAGTCCTGTCCCTTCCACTTCCACCACTGAAATTTGCAGTTCTGTGGCAGAGGGAGGTAGTGAAAGCTTCAGAAGAGCAGGGGGGTTCCTCCCCAGCTCCCACCCTTGCATGAGCACCACAACATGCCCAAGTGGTTTCTTTTCACACATGCGCTCCTTAAGTGCGTTGCTGGAGGAGCAGTGGGTCCACAAGGGCCGGGGAAGGCCGAGCGGCCTCCGGCTCCCGGAGCACCAACCAAGCGCGTAGCTGAAGGAAACGAGGGTGGTCACACATCTGTGCACCTGCCACCCTCAGTGGCCCTCTCTGGGACAGCAGGGTGACTGTACCGGAGACCCACCACCCCTAACTGGTGCGATGGCCCTTAGCGTGTCAGTGATGACAGCGGCTCAGCTGGGGCGATGCTGGTGCTTTCCAGTGTAGCAAGCCAGTGGTACTCCAGGTAGGAGTTGCAGGTGGGCAGCTACCTCAGCTCTCCACTGCCTCCTGCTCCCTCCATCCCAGGCTGGCCGTCCTCCCTCAGTGCGAAAGCGGGCGAGGGAGACCATGACTCAGAGCTGCACGTCCGTTTGGTTTTCGTGCCTTGCTGTGCAAACAAAACCCATGCTGAAATCCACTGCTAGGCAGCATCCATGACTTTGAATAGTAAATACAAATCTCTCCCTCTCCCTCTGTGTCTCTCTCTCTGTTATTAAGCTGACAGGCACTTAGCCAATTATCCAGTCGTAGTCTCAGCTGTATTTATGGAGGAGGAAGAGACAACGCACACAGCTCTTGTCTTCAGGGCTTCAGCTGAGTCTCCCTTGTGTGCTGTAGCATTTTCCCTTGTGTGAGCTGCTAAGGACACTCAGGGAAAGAAACCAACAAAGGGGATGAGTTACGGAGAGGAAGGGGAAAGTGGAGGGGTGGGAAGGGGGCTGCTCCCCTAAACCAGAGGCGCAGGCAGAACTTTTATTGTTTGCCATTGATTTTGTGTTCAAATTTGGCAGAACTGCAAGTGCCTTTGTTGCATAAGGGTGCGATGGATGTGGAATGCGATGGCTGCGGGTACTTGCTCAATCTTTTTGGCTGTGACAGGGCTACGAATCAGAAATTACAGCGACAGACTGTGAATCTGTACCTTAAAGTATGTGGCCACGTGTATGTGGGGAACGTAGTGTGAATCTGTAACTTGGAGCCAAGAGCCACCCCTGATCCCTGATGCGTTGCACCTAGAATATACAGCCCGCGCCAACTCAAGTGTTTACTCCAAACAGCAAAATTTAGGTGAATTGCACTGAAGTGTTCTGTGAATATTTTCATGAATGTTAAAAATGAATTCACTTTGGCTGCAGCTGTGCTTCCTTTGTGTGTGCATGTGCATCTTTTTTTTTTTTTTTTCTCTCTCTCCCTTGTGAATAATCTGAGTGGAAGAGTTTTCCTTGCCCTGGTGTTCATGGACGGAACATTTTAAACGGGTTCATAGATGAGCAGACAAAGCTCTAGCTGCAACTTCTGCAGCTGGAAGCCTGTGGCTGTGCAGATCTGCAGGCATGTGCCCCTTTCTCCCCCTAGACACTAACTTGCTGTGTAAGCCTGTGATACTCTTGATATATATTTATATAGGATGTTGCTTGGGGAGCACTGGACATGGTTCTTACAACCCCTCATCAGAGCCTGGGCATAAAAGCAGTCGAACAAGTGAGATGTGGAGCTGATCGCAGCTTGAGCCACAATAATTTATGTGCATGTGACAAGAGAAAATTACCTTTAAACTCTGCACCCAACCAATCAATCTTGCAGCAGCCTGTTTTTGCTAGGAAAGGTGCCTCGGGCCAAGCCTATCAAGCTCAGAAAAAGAAAGGTTAAAATGTTCTAACATCATTATCTCTTTCTTTTCCTTTGGAGGAGAGGAGCCACAGTGACAAAGCCAGGCTGACTCCTTCATGATGAGTCCTCTTCCCACCCCCAGCTCAGATTCCCCACAGGAGCCAGTAGGAATTTCTGTGGTCTGGCCTTGTCTTCATCTTCTCAGGGAACAGAGAGCATGTAATGGAGGGGACCGAGCACAAACAAGCATGCTGGAATTAGAAAGTGCTTGAGAGGGGGCAGACATCACCACTACAAGGTAGCAACCCTGTTGGGTGGCTGCAGGTAGCACAAGGACTTTAGGAAACACTGTTCTGATCCAGGCTGTCCTCCGAGCCTGCAGCAAAGAGGGATTCAGGGAGTGATTACTCCCTGGAAATTATTGTCCCCTCCCTGCCAAATACAATATAATATGATCCATAGTCTCCCTCCCTGCAGCTATAGAGCGGGGAGCCTGTGCCAGCTGCAACAGTCATTTACTGGGGCCTCCTGGTGTTTGAGCCACTTCTCCTCGTATGAGCAAGGTCATGTGTGAGCCATGGTTTGCTGGAGCCTGTTGGTCCCTTGAGAGCAGATGCATTTATTAGCAGTTCCCTTGGGTCAAAGGACAGGGGAGGTTCTGAGCTCCCGGGGTCAGGACTGTGGTGGAAGAAGATGGGCAGGGAGTGCTGCTGTCTCCCCTCTTCCCATCTGCTGCCTCCTTAGCCTCCAGCCTACCGAGAAAACGAGGCTGGTCCTTCCACTGCCCCTGCTGTTTCTCAGAAGGACTTGGTTCTCCAGCTCTGTGGGCTGGCTAGTGGGCTTATTCTGGCTGCCCTCAACCAGCTGGGCTCTGTTCCTGACCATGGGGCAAAGACCTTGGCACCCCACAGCCCCTCTACCTGCCCAGCACCCACATCCACAGGGAGAAGGGCAAGCACCATTCCTCCTGTCTCCCCAGCCCTGGGGACATCTCTCACCACCACCTGTATGCTCCCTGAGCAGCACAGCCTGCAGGGACCCCACGAGCCCAGTGCTCAACCCTGGCTGCAGTGGGTTGCTCCTCTTTCTCTAAGTAACCCATTCGGGACGCTCTGGTTGACTTCCCCTCATCAGTCACTGCTGTCACAACCTGGTTCCCCCATGCCACCGACTGTCGGGGTGGCTGGCAGCACTGCAGAGAGGCAATCTCGTTGGAGCACCCATCAAGGGAGTGAGCAGCTTTCTGGAGCCCTTCGACACATCACGGAAAGATGATGCCACGTCCGCATGGTTGCTGGCACGCACCTGCCATACACTTGTCTGTTTCTTGGACTGCACTGCTGCTATTTAATTGAAATCACTCCTGGGCGTGACTGAGCTGAGATGCAGGGTGCTGGCTGTGTGCTCCAGCAGGCCTTAGGCGTGCAAGCCAGAGCCTTGTGAATAACTGACCTCGGATCCCGTGAACCAGGGACCTTGTGACAGGAAGCTAGGCAAGTGCAGCCCCTTCTAATGGCTTTCTCCCTCAACTTTCCCACTGCAGGCTGTTTTCTGAAATGGATCAACTCGTAGTGAATAGGGGCAGGCTCCTGCTAGTACTGGCTTCATGTTTATTTAAAAAAAAAAAAAGCAGAAAGCATAAACATGAAGTGTGCACAGTCTGATTGCCTTTCTCACCTGTATGCCACATAAGGCAGCCATGGTTTTGGATAGTAAACAATTCAGGGCAGTATGTCTTAGAGTGTGCTCAGTGTGGGCAGCAGTAATAGGCGCTCCCATCCTAACAAGGGACAGAAAAAGAGTTACTTCCTTCACCAGCTGGACCCACTCTTTAGGACCTCTTGCTTGCTGACACCTGGCTTGTGCCCAGAGCACATGCTGTACTTCTTCTGCCTTCCCTCCACTGCCATCCTCGACTGCCTTTTGCCTGCAGGGCAAGGGAAATGGGAGAGCGTGTATGCAGAGGTTTGTCAAGTGAGAGAGGGAGGATGGATAAGTTTATCAGGGAGACAGAGTTGGAATATCTCTCTCCAGGTCTCCCCTCTTGCAGCATGTACCTAGCTCCCTCTGCTTGACACGCTCCCCGATCCAACCTGCCACATTACTTGATGAAGCTGTCTGTCACATCTCTTTCTTGCCTTCTCCATCCGCTCTCTCCCTTCTTTGCTTTCTCTCTCTGTCTCCATCTCCTCCTTGCCCTTCACTCCTCCCCAATGCATTCTCTTATTCCTGACTCCCGCCCCTTCCCACTCCTTCTTCTCTTTCTCTCTCTTTGCTCAGCTGTGATCTCCTTTGAAGTTCTCTCTTTCCTGGACCTCGGTGCAAGAATGGGGACCTGGGGGAAAAAGCAGAGAAGGATGGGGGAGCACCCTGAAGGCTGTGGTGCCCTGGCTCTTCTGCTGTAGATGGTAGAGCAAGCTCTGAGCTCTCCTGTTGAGCATGGCCACTCAGTCAGCACTTTGTATTCAGGCTGGGCCTGCAGAGTATTCCGAGGGTATTTACTTTCTGTTCCTGCACAGAATGCCTGGTGCCTATTTGTCCTGAGAGTACAGAGGAAGGGGTTATGGGGGGCTAGTAAGATGTCAGGGCTGTGTCACCAATAAAGCTCCTTCTCTTCCTGTCAGGAGTGTAGCTGGATGCCTGTTGCATCCCAGTGATCTGCTTCTCCTGCTTTCAGTGGCTGCCCAGATTGGAAATAGAGTGGAAGGAGGACCCATTCACTGATGGAGTGGTTGACAGGCAAGAGCTGAGGCTGCAGGCTCATGCAAAAGCTGCCTTGCTGCAGTCAGCAGAGGACCATGCTGCTCTGCTTCCTTCACATGCTCTGTGGATCTGCTGCTGGAAGTCAGAAGGGGGCAGCTGGTTTTTTTTTGTTTGTTTGTTGTTGTTGTTGTTATTTGTTTCCTTTTTCACATCTTTCTTGGGTGAGAAGTCTGACACTCCTTCACAATGCTGACTTGGGGAGACCCAGGTCAGCGCTGGGATATAGACCTGAGCACGCACAAGTGGCAAGGAAGACAGATGCATTTAAAAGATGGTGGTAGTGCAATGTTATGGAAAGTCCTCAGCGTTCAAAGTGCCAAACCTGTCTGACCTTGAAGAGAAGCAGTGTTTCTTTAGCTAGTGAGTTACGATCATCTCAGTCAGATTTGTCCATTGCAGGAGAGGCTTTCCAGGAGCTCTGGAGGCAGCCCCACGTGTTTGGCAGAGAACCATGAGAAGCTAAGGAAAACTAAAGCCAGCTGCTGGTGCTTTAGCAGGCATGTTCCTCAGTGCTGATAATACTTTTTATCCTCCTGTGATACCTCCTTTTTGTGAGACTGGGTCTCCAAAGCCTTTTGACATTGCATGCATCCTGGCTGCTTTTACACCTAAGGGAAACCTGAGATTGGCATCCATAATCAGGAGCAGAAGGTGCTGCAGGCAATCTGTCTTCCTAGCACTGCATTAAACCCATTTTAGCTCTTTCAACTAAATATCAAATTATCTGTCCACCCACACATCTTCCCCACTGCATCAACTGTGCTTAGTGATGGGCCATCTGTAGGACTTCCAACAGGACAAGGGGGTCCACAGGGGTTCTTGCATAACGTGTTTCATGCATGTTTGTTGGCCTTTGGAGTGGCATTTCTTCCCTTCCTATTCTCTTGGCTGGTCTCCAGTACTGGCGATGAGTCAGAGGCTTGCAGGTCTATCCATTTGAAAAGTGAGTCCCAAGATGGAGTAACATGTGCAGCTTCCATCTCACCTGTGTTGGGAAGTGGTGCTTAAATGCAGGCTAGGTGGATCAAGGACCTTGAATATAATCAGGACAGTTAGCCTTTTAAATAAGCTCTTTTTTTCATGTCAAGTTCAAAGTGGGAGCAACATCCAGCTCCCAGAGAAGAAGGAAGGAAGGGCATGCAGCAAATTTTACAGCATCATTCAGTGTCCTACTGGATGCCACGCTGTGTTCTGCTCTAGCTATGTTCATGTTCCTGGGGTTGTGTTGGCTGCTTGCTGATCACCGTACATGCTGAAGTGTAGAGCCCTGGGCCTGTCTGGAGGGCTTCATGTTTCTAGAGAAATGTGGACTGGTTGGATGTAGTCCAGAAAAGAGCAGTGGGAATGATCAGAAGTCTAGACAGCATCGTCAGTGAGGAGAGATGGATGGAAATGGGGCTGTTACGTCTAAAGAAGAGAGTTCTAAGTCTGAGATATGATTAACGACGTGTGGGTACCTAGGATGCAAAAGAAAGAAATAATCTCTTATGCAGGAGAAAACGTGGAGGAATGGATTTAGACTGCAGCAAGAGAGACAGGCGGAATGTCAATAAGAACTCAGCAACAGTAAAGATAGCAAAACATTGAATCACATTGCTTCGGGAGGCTGTGTAGCTCCATCACTGGAGGGTTGTAAGGACAGACTAGACATGTACAAGGAGTGACAGATGCCACAAATGAAGAAGTTGAGCTGATCCATCCCTCACTTAGAGAAACAGACTGGATAGTTCCTTTGGGTCTCTTCCACCTCTGCTTCTCTGGTTGTGCACAGCCTTTGGGCTCAGAGGATGGCAGGAGCCTGGGCAGAAAAATAGCTGAGGGCTGAGAGGAATGACTCAGCGAGGAGCCCAGTGAGCCTGGCCAGGAGGTCCTTACCCATTTCTTCTGTTGAGGCTGCCTTTCTCCCTTCCATCCCGTTAGTGTGGTGTGCTCCAAGGAGTCTGTAGTTGGTGCCACTCTAGACTGAGCATGTGACACTAAAACTATCTGGCAGACAGAGGTAGGAATCAGTGTCAAGACTGTCCCTAAAACCAATTTTCTTTTGGAGGGACACATCTTTTCCTCATCTGCTGCCCTTGGAGTGCCGCAGGACCTGGAGGATATTTTACCACAGGTGTGGTACGAAAAATGAGTTGAAGGCTCATTGTTTCATGCTGGAAAAGTTTGATGATGTTGCTGAATGTTCACCTCATGAGGCTTTGTCAGCATGTTCTGCTAACAAAATGGCACGCTTCCCTGATGTGTCGTCACCTTGTGCATTGGGATGTGAGCCCATGAGACTTGGGGTCTACCTGAGGGGTGAATGTGGTACGGTGTGTGAGTGCTGGTGGGGTCTTTCACCAAGGCCCCAACAGGTAGAGGAGGGAGGTGGCGTGTGGCATAAGACACAAAGAGGGGTGGGCAGCAAGCCTTGCAACCGCTGCCATGCCTCAAAGCAATGAATTGGATGGCTTCCAGGCACATATGAAGCAACCAGAAAGCTCCAGTGCAATGGGGATGCAGGGGAGGGTAAAGAAAGGATATTCTGGGAGGGTGAGGAGCAAGTTAGGAGAAGAAAAAACTACTGGGGGAGGGAGAGCACAGAGCAAATCTTTCAGGCCTGCTGTAAAGTTTGGATGAATACATTTCTCCAGCTGTAGTGACCCAGGCTGTTGCTAACCTGGCCAGGCAAGCTGCCAGAGGCTGTCTCCATTGCTCACCCATCGTCCACTCTCGTCCTGTCTCTGACTCATGTTTTCTTGTCAGCATTTCTCTCCTACAGATCGATTCCTCCTTGGCTCATCCCAGTGATTTTTAAGCATAGAGAGAAACTTCCTCTTAGTGGGTGAGAGATAATCAAGCTGAATATTACCCATCTCTGAAGTGCAGGCAGTCTGTGAGCAGAGCCAAAGTCAATATCTTGGCAGATGCTGCTTTGCATTGATTTATCTTCTCTTGGAGTAGGGTGGATGGCCTCAAAGAAGGCAGCACGGCCACCTGGCCAAGCCCCAAAACGTTTGCAGGCAACATTAGCTTGCTTGATTCGGTCTCAAGAAAGCTGCTCGCCTCAGTGTCTGGGGTTAGAAGAGTGTGGTGCCAAACTCACAAATCCCTCCTTCGCTCTTGTGTTCACATCGGTGTTACTTCTTGTGCCGAGACAGATCCTGGGCTCAGAGCACTGGCTCATGGTGCTGAGCTAAGCCAGCCTCATTTGCTCGCTTAATGGAGCAAGAAAACAATTGTCTGAGCTGCTGCTGGGGCAGGGGAGAGGAGCAGGAGACCTGCCCAGAGGTGGCTCGCAGCATGGGGGTTTTCCCTTGTGGGGATCCTGGAGGGGGAAGGAAGGGAGAGGAAACTTCTCTGTGAGCAGGGGGGGAGCATCCCTGCAGCAGGCATGAGGGGGACATGAAGGGTAACTCTTCAAGTCAGAGGAAGTGTGTTCAGGGGCTGCTGTGCAGGGTAGGGCAGGAGGAAGGGGGCTGCTTCCAGGTAGAGGGCTGGTGGTGGAGGCAGGCAGTGCTGGGACCAGTCACCAGGTCAAGGTGCTGCTCCCAGGTTTCGCCCCATCAGGACGAGCAGGCAGAGGTGTGTGATGCTGCCCATACGGAGTTCCAGCTCCCCAGCAGAGCCCACTCACTGTTTTCAAAGATCCGTGAGCTCCTGTCCTGCGCCTGGGAGCTGCAGGTTTGGCTCTGGCAGGAAAGGGCCTACAGCAGAGCAGGCAGGGGGCTTTTCAAAACCACAGCTGAAGAGAAACCATCTGTATGATCTCAAGTAACAATCATGTACAAAACCCGTCCCCTCTGGTACTGTCTCCTTCCCGTCAGGCCCTTCCCCCAGCCATGCATCTCCCCAGCCCTGGCTGAGCCCTTTGCAGCTCCTCTCTCCCCACCCTGCCTCTTTCACGATAGAGCAGTGGGCAGTGCACAGATACATCTCCAGTTCTGCAGTCTCCCTGAGGGCCTGGACAGATGCTGATTGTCTTCATGCCCAGTTGGGGACAGCAGGAATCGTTATAAATAGCATCAATTCCTTGCATAGCACAGAGAAAACTTTACCCTAGAAGTCCATCCCTCTACTCCCAGGGCTCGCCAGGAGGTCTCTTAAATGTCACAGTACGTTTGCGGCAGATAGTACCTCTGGAGGCTTCCCGTGGGTTCAGGTCTTGATCCAGGCAGAAAATGGAACGAGTTTGCTGAATCTTTCCTTGCAACCTAATTCTTTCTGCCTGTCCTCGTCATTTTTATGGGAACGGTACTTTCTGTACAGAAGAGGCTTGGGACTGAAATAGGAGAAGCTGCAGAAGTGAGCACTTAAGATGCATGAACCTGATGTTCTGGGGAAAGAAATTGTTCTGGAGCAGTGGATGGGGTGGGGTGCACAGGGCTGGAGCCGGGCAAGGGCAGAGCTGCTTTGGGGCTGGGAGAGCCAGTGGGTTGCAGGGCTGCCGTACTGTCACGTGAGGGAGGCACGTTGAGCAAACATTCCTACAACAAAGTAATATGCTTTTCCAGGATTAAAAGGCTCCTGCTCCCATTCCCCTCTGGGGCCATTTTGCTGTGGCAGGAATCCGTACTACATAGAGGAGCCCAAAGCAACCTGTACAGAAGCACAGCTGCTGGCTCCCTCTCCGTCAGCCCTTTCCATCTCCCTAGCTGATGCCAGGCTCTGGATGTCCCCTGCTTCAGCTCCGTTTCAGCCGTAGGCACTGCATGCTGCTGCTGGGGCTGGTGTTTGCATCAGCAAATGTTCTGTCGCTGGGGGCCTGTGGCCACAGGGCTGCGGCTGTGCTGCCAGCTGAAGATCTCCCCGCAGGCACTGCAGGGAGAGGCCCTGGTGGCTTATATGCACAGTGATGTTTAAATGAGAGCTGCTCGTATACGATTCAAGGAGTAATAGGGAGCAGTACCGAGACTCGGATATCCCCCACCTCGTGTGTGCCTCCCGGCTGCTCCCAAGTGCCTCACCAAGACCCAGATCAGGCAGCTGTTGCACCACACATTATGCCATCCGCCTCTGTTTGTGATTTCTGCCCTGTCCTTGCTTGTTCTCTGGTTTCCTTTGTGTTTATTATTCTAATTTATTGAGTTACCTGGAGTGTTTCTGCAGACACCAAGGCTGCTTTGCAGAAATTAATGATTGTGCATTCTGCTTGGTGGTGCCTTGTATAGACTTTGCTTTTATGTGATGGAGCTTAAAATATGCTCAGAGAAAATGAAAATGTTAACCTCTGTTATAAGCGTACGTAGATACGTTGTTGTCAGATCTATGCCAGAGCACGTGGAATTACTTTGAGATTATTTAGCTCAGTAGTCCCTGCTGTTTCTGAATCTCAAGGTATTTTAATTAATTTACCCTTGGGGACAAGTCACTGTTGGTCTGCCCATTTTGCAGTTGGAGGAACTGAGGTTCAAAAAGGAGATTTGTCTCAGCACATCAGTGGCTGGCCATAGGCAACCAAAATCTTTGCAGGCTGAAACCCTGGTTTATAGGTCCTGTTCAGAGCTGTGCTACTTAATGGGCTGCTGGACCAGGATATCGCACGAATGTCTCCTAACGTAACAGAAAAGTAGGAGATCATCTCTCCTCAGTTGTGGTCAGAAAGGGCAGAGCTGGTGGTTCCAGTTCACTGGAAATGAAGCTCTATGCAGGGAGCATGCAGCTTCTTTCATGTTCTTGAGAAATGACACTGACCGTTCCTTGCACTCCGTTCCCTGGCCCATGAAATGGAGATTCTGGTCCAAAGGATGAGCAGGCTGGTGCAGAAGGAGCCTACATTCATGCATCTCTGTAAAGGATGCAAAAAAAGTCAAGAAGAGAAAGCTACAGATAGCAATGTGAAGTGTTTTCTTGCTCTTAGATACATGTATTTGCTTTTCTGGAAATGAGTAAAGCAGGATATCCAAAAAAAGTGCTTGCACAATGTGTAGCACCTTTCTGGGCTCTGTTGGGAAGATCCAGGTGGGGCCATAGGCGATGACAGACCTGCAAATCTTGGAGGTGTGTCTGTGCAGGTCCTTTCAGGGACTGACACTGTAAATCTGTTGCAACAAGCTGTCTGTTCTCTACTAGTTCACTGAGAACAAGTGCATTCCCTGGTGGGTCAGTGCCAGATCCAGCATTTCTTGGAGATCACTCATAGTCACTATGGGTGACAAATGATACAAGGTAGAATTTTTAGCTGCTGGCACATAAGCCATCTGAAAGGGAAACTTCTTTTCAGGTCCTCCATGAGCTCATTAAACAGGTAGGATGGTCACTTCCCTCTCTTGCCTGAACACTTACAAACCCTTCAGAGAGTACTTTTCAAACAGACTCTTACTTCACATATGTGAATCTCCTCCCAAACAGAAGAATTTTGGAAACACTAGGTGTTAGCAGACGCCTTTTACATCAGTATCTTGCCTTTATTAATTGTCATTGTATGGAAAAATACAAAACCCTCCTAAGTGGGCAAATACACAAAGTAACGTGCTGATAGGAGAAGTTTCTTCTGTGCCCTGAGGGATTATTTCCTCCCTGTGGTCAGAAGCAAGAGGATTTATCACTGGTGTTGGGGGAAGGAGTTGTGAGGAGGGGTTTTCCCATCATGTATAAAGTGACTGTTGATACTCTTACGCTTCACACAACTGTCTTTTTTATGAATAGTGTTTGGCCTTGGTAATATCTTGTAGCAGTGTTTTCCACACATTACTGCACAGAGTGCGAAAGTGGCAAATCCTAGCCATCCTCAAATGGGCAGTGTTTCAGTTGTATTGGATGCTCCATTGCTTTACAGGGCGTTTACCTTATCTGCACCCTCCATTATTTCATGTATCCAGTCTGATTTCTTTCCTCTTGAAAACAAAAGGCCCCAGTCTTTTCAATCTCCCTTCTCGCAGAAGTTTTGCCAGGCCTCTAACTCACTGCAGTCACCTGTCCCTGAACCCCTTTTATTTCTATAGCATCTTCTGCAGATAGAGTGACCTGATGTGGAATATTGTATCGAAGTGCAGTACTGCGCTTGGCCTTGGTTTTTCTCTTAGCCTCGGTGTATCCTATCATTGTGCTTGGGTTTTTGCCAGTTCCAAGCAGAGGATTTTCATGAATTTTCCATAAGCAAATCTTCTTTTCTGAATGATTACAGTTAATTTAGAACCCAACAAGATAACTCAGATTATTCTGTCTAGATTGTGCATCACCCTGCGTTGTGTGCCTGGTCAGCTCTTGCTTGAGGCAACGTGTCTGAGCAGAATACCTTTTCCTCAGTTGTTCGAAAACTGAGTTGCTGCACTGTTTGCTTGCGCTCTTGTTTTATCGAGCCATTGTCTGCTTTTCTATTTTTTCTTAAAATTTGCTAAGTTTTTTAAAGCAATCTTCTTGCCTTCCCTGCAATCTATGAGACGAGGCATTGTGTCTGATAATGCTGTAAAAAAGTACCCGTGGAGAGGTCGCAGTGCTCCTCTCATCACTCAAGCACAGTCGCCTCTGAGGCGGAACCTGGCAATTATTAAATGGCAAACGGCAGCAGGTTTAAGACAAGAAGTGAAGAAGAAGGATGTATCCAATCAAAGCTGCAAGGGGAGTTTGGGAAGGCGGATTGTAATTAAACTAATCAGAATTCAGACAAGACTACTGTCTTTGCACCCGATGCTTTCGGAAAGTGTCAGGCGATGTTTGATTATAAATGGACTTTTCCTCTGTACTCTTAAAGATGTTGTCCAAGGATGTTGTCCAAGGAGCGTACTGTCTCCAGTATAAAGTCCCATGAAGCTAAAAGGTACTAAGTAGTTTCTTTTACTAGAAGAAAACAAAAGCCACCTGCACAAAACGTTTGTGAGACCCAGCCTCCTGTTGAGCCTGAGCACAGCAATATCCCCAGAACTCTGCCTTTCTGCACACTGATCATCTGAAACTTTTTTCAGTATCTTTCAAAGGTCATTAGNTTTTTTTTTTTTTTTTACAGGTGGAAGTAGAAAGAAGCAGTTCAGATGGAAGAAGTGGGCATGGAGGCTGTTGAATGAGGTGTAGCCATAGAAATCAAGAGATAGAAGAGGAGGAATATTAACGTGTGCTTCCTTAGAGCAAGCCCTTTTAGGCTTGCATGTTACTTGGTTGCTTACTAGATCATTGTAATTATTTCAGTTGAACTTTATTTGAGCTATGTTATTTCATATGGAACAAGAAATCCTTTTGCCTTGTAACAAACTTTTTAAACCATGTGACTGACCTCAGTTCCCAAAAGAGTTCACTGGAGAGTAGAAACATGTAAATGAAAAACGTTTGCGCAAAATACAGAAAACTGCTTGGTGTGGTTTTGACATGAAATAAGGCCTAAGAAGATGCTGGTTGCAGAGACTGAAATCACATGATACTCAACATAAATCCAGCAGTAAATAGGTGATTTACTATTATTTTTTCCCCTATTTAAATTGGGGTGGGGTGGGGGTGGGGTTGGCATTCTAGGTCTGTGTTTCTGAAGAGCAATAACTCTAGGTATGCCTCCGTAGCAAATGTTTTTGGTCTCCATCTAGCAGTAATTTCAACCTATTGTGTTTTAGTGCAGGAAATGCCTATTGGTATATACTTTCCAAAATCTTCAGAGTAAATCAGGATATGCTTGCTACTAGGATGTGAAAAATACAATCTGATAGGTTGATCGTAGTAGCAGACTTCAAGGTCTCTCTTCGACCTTCTAGGAAGAAACCAGTCTCCTGTATGTCCAGGACACTACCTTCTTCCTTCCTTCT
Organism: Chauna torquata; assembly: GCA_013399475.1. Taxonomy (NCBI): domain Eukaryota; kingdom Metazoa; phylum Chordata; class Aves; order Anseriformes; family Anhimidae; genus Chauna; species Chauna torquata. Next base: position 16,271 of record VXAL01018004.1, on the reverse strand, counting down.
GGGAGTGTGCAGCTGTTCAGATAAACAGGACTCCAGTACTTGACAAAATAAAACAGCCTTTCGTAGCAGCAACATCTCCTTCCCACATCTCCTTTCCTCCCAGAGAGCAGCTTGCCTCCCACCACGTCTCTGTAAGTTCTCTGTTCATTCCTCCAAAACATTTTACAACTCTTTAATTAGACACGTATCTGCAATTTACTACTATTTAAAAGGGTAAGCAGTTAATGTCGTAAGACTGAGAATGCCTGGTAATTAATTATTAACTCCAAGGACCTGGCTATCTCTCTAACCAGCCTTGTCTCAAATTGCATCTCTCTCTGTTAAAACCTCTGTTCACAGTAATTAAATAGTAAGGAGGAGGAGCACCTTGGAGCCTGCCCAACCAAGTCTGTCTGACACCAAGTGCAGCTCTGCCAGGCTGCCCTTTTTCATCTGACAATCCGGCATGGGCATCATAGGAAAACAAATTTTCCTGACCCCAGGTGCACTCTGACTTTGTTCAACAGAGGCTTCTGCAAATAACTCAGTGGGATCCCCTCTGCGCCACCACCATCAGAACACAAAGCTAGTTGGGATCCTCCCTGCGTCTGGAAGAGCAGCATGTCCTGAAAGGACCGCAGCTTTCAGCCAGCAATGCTCCCACCTTGTGCCCAGAAACTGAAGCATTAAGAGCTGAGGAAGTCAGTTTGTACTGCTGGCCCTGAACACCTTTACAGCATCCTGCAGAGCAGAGCCTAAGCTGCACTTGGCTCAGGTTCTACTCTTTAATATATCCTTTAGCCAAGAGCTTTGCAAGCGGAAATGCTAGTGCATTGGTAACAGATGTTTGTTAAGCATGTACTGTGCCTTATGCAGAGATACAGAGGAAGATGATTGATGGGGGAATCTGTCGTTTGCAGTGAGAACGCGCTGGAAATGTTATCAATGGGTTTACAACCTAGAGTGGATACTGGCCAGGTGGATGCATGACTCTCACCTCCTCAGTGAGAAGCTTTAAATACAGATGTGTCCAGATGCAGTGAGCACAAAGATAATGTGGGAGATGGCATGACACGTGGAAGAGCAAGACTGGGAAACCTGGGGTGTGTTCTCTCCTCTGCTGCTGGCTCATTGTGTGTGGTTTTTGGCACTCCATTTCCCCTTTCTAGATTTCCCTTTCCTTATCTACTATATGACAGAGATAAAGATGCTTAACACCTTCCAAAAGTGCCTTGAGCTCTGTGAATGAAAAATGCTAAATAGCGTTAGGGAAAAGTAGGATTGCTTTATTGTCTCCTGGCCACATTTCACTTTGGTTAGCTGCTTAATTGCCTCTGCACTTTCAACTGGAAGAGGTATTCTAAAGAGCTTCCTTAAGCTGTCTTGTGGTGCATCTGTGCACTGCTAACAAGCGAGGCTTTTCAAGTCTAAAGGGAGATGCCCTTCTGTGATGACTGAAGTGATCGTTCATTGTTCCTTCCCCATCTCCCAAAGGTGCTGCCAGGCTTTAATGAACTATTCATCAAGTGCTTTGAGATCTTTTGATGGAAGCAGTCCAGGCGAGTACATGATTCTCACTGCATAGCAAGAGGGTGACATCCAGCCATTTACTGATTGCCTTCATCTACAGTGAATAGCCCCTTTCTTTGGATGGGGGAGTCCCGCAGCAAAAACTCTGCTACAGGCTTAACGTGTGCAGAAATAGGAAGTTGTAATTATGTCAGGCTCCTCTTCTGAATGTTTGAATTGGCTAGATCTGTGGAAAGGGCAGGCAGGTTGGATTTGTTTTTTTTGTTGTTTGTTTGTTTTTTAAGTGGAGTTGTCTTTTGTTCTTGTTGTCAGTCTGGTGCACAGAATTGGCTGTTTTTCCAAACTGGTCAGTCTGTTGGTGTGAGAGCTGAGCTTTTGTGTGCACGGTTGTCTTCTGTGCAGCCCTTGTAATTTCACCTCTGTAATAAACCTCTGTGCATCGTGGGACTCAAGTGCATCTGCTCTGCCAATAAATCCCGTGGTCTCAGCATGGTATCCCTTGTCTCTGCGTGTGTGGATGGATAGTGAAGCAAATAGGAGATGAACATGTCAGTGAGGGGGAAGTCTGAACTTCTTGTGTACGTCTCCCCTGCCTGGACGTATAGTTACCTGTTTTATAGTGCCACATTATTTCAGTGTCATATTTTGAAAAGGCTGAGCCTCAAGGAAGAAAGGAAGACAATGCATTTCACTCCTGCTGTCACAAAAATCCTCTCCTGCTCCAAGTAGTCTGTTTCTGTGTGCTGGGGAAGCCCTTCCTTACTCTCTGACTCCAAATATCTCAGCTCTTTCTTCTCTACTTTTTACCTCTCTTTCTCGTTTGCCCTTTAATCCTCTATTTCCTTTTTTTTTTTTTTCTTTAACCTCTCCCCTATCGTTCTTTCTCTATTTCACTCTTCTCCTCCTGGCAGTGCCACTTCCATACCTTTCCGCACAAGTTACCCCATCCTCCTGGGCTTCAGTTTTCCTTCTCACAGAGTGGGGTTGTGATAGCTGTCTCCCTTGTAAAGCTCTCCGTGGTCTGTTTATTCCTGATGTGACCTTGCCTGTGAGTCAGAGCTACAAGTCCTTATTCCTTTTTACTGGGCCCTGAGTCCAGAGAACAAAAAGGAGAATCCTCCTTCAGGGAGCTTATGCTCTGAGCACTGGGGATAAGAGGCGAGTACGGACAGACAGCAAGCGCGTGGAAAGCACAAGATACTGCAGGTCTGTGTAATATTGGCAGCCAGGCCCTACAGAAGTACCTAAATAATATTATTCCCACTTCTATTTCCCTGTCTGCTGTCTTTTCTATCCTTTTAATCACTTTCAGGTTGTCTTTTTCTTCCGTCGTAGAGATTATAGGGCTTTGTCATTTTGTCTCCAAGCAAAAAGAAAGAGTGCAGAGTGTTTTCATTAGGCCAGAGGCTGGAGGGAAGGAGCGAGCCATGGTATTTGCTAGCTTTAATCTTTATGGTAATACTTTGGTAAATATCTGCTGTTCTTTCTCTCCTGTCAGTGTGGCAGCCTGTGAATGATATGGAGCTGAGATCGGGGGAAGAAGAGGGAACTGCAGAGAGGATTAGAAGGTTAAGATAGGATTATGGGGTCAGAACGGAAAAAAAAAAGAGAGAGAAAAGAAACAGCAAAAGAAAGGAAAAGAAAATGAAGTGTAGTGGTTCTGACAGTGGAAGGGAAGGCAAGTATACAGGGTACAGAGATGATGAGACTTTTATGAATGGGTCGATGCATTCAGAGGTCCTAGAGTCAATAGTCTCTCTAAAATGATTTATTGAACAAAAAATCATTTGTTCCGTGTTGCCCCACAAAGACTTTTCTCCTTCTTCAGTCTAGGGAAGGAGTCTAGCATGGCTGAGCAGAGGGATGCACAAACACCACGTTACCCCAGCTCAGACAGGAGAGTACAGTGGGTGAAACTGTGGTGGGTGAAACCATGAGGAGAAGTGTGTGAGCCACCACAGCCACACAGTGCAGGAGCAGATAGTGGGAAAGTCGTTGCTTGACTCTAACAACCTCACCCACTCCCCTGTGGTCCTGCTGTTTAGTGCCCTACTTTTAGACTGCCTCTTGCTGAGAGTGACAGAAAAAGAGAAAAAGGTGAAGAAGCCTGCTTCCTTGAACTCCTCTGCGTGGAGTTCAGGGAACAGCTAGTGAGGCAGGCTCAAATTTGGGACTTTGAAGGTCAGGGCAGTTTCAGTCCTGCTTTTGGTTTGTGTAATCAAAAGGAAAGAATGGGTGAAGCATGTCTGTATTGAGAAGGAAGTGACCCATACCATTGCACATGTTTAATATGTTTGGATGAATTAAACCAAACAGGTCAAATGCCTGATCTGCTTCTTCTCCTCTAAAAAATAATGACACGAGAAAAGCTAACAAGAATGCGGCATTGGGTTTTGGTAACAAAGCTCTTGGAGTCAGGGCAAAATGAAAGTCTCCCTCCCTCCACATGAACTCAGCAATACATCCAAAGTATTTGCACCTCTGGCAATGCTAGAGGAACGTAGGCGTTCCTTCTCTCTTTACTTGTCACGTAACAAAAAGGTGTGGAAGCTGTGAAATGGCTTCTGACCCGTGGTCAGAGAGGGGGGACAGTGGGATATGGTGAGGGAGGAGCTGAGCACAGCTTATGCACACATGTGGCTTCCCAAGCAGTCCCGGAGGCCTGGCGTATAGTCTGTCGCGTAGGCTCTGCTGCTGCGTTAGCACGAGTTTTGCAGCAGGCATGAACGCCTTTCTGGAGGAAGGGATTAGAAGAAAGGAGTGCACCACTTCCTCTGCTTTAGACTTGGTGTATTTCATGATTGAATGCAGCCTGCAGCCCTTACATTATTTTATACACCTTTGGTTGGCACCACCTGGACACGTGGCAGTTCCCTGTACCGGGAAAGCAGAATTGTGCAGTTCTCCTTCAGCCCTCTCCATGGGTGAAGGTGGGTTCTGGCTGGTCTGTGTGTGACCGGGAGGTTGTGAGGGATGTTTCTCCTCTCCTTTGTGTTTTCTTCTCCTGAAACAGCTTCTGCTCCTGTCAGGGCACATAGTCGCTGCTTCTCTCTCTTCACTAAAGGAGTAAACATTTATTAAAGCTTTTTCCCTCCTTTCTTCCTTCCTTCTCAGTTTGCTCTTTGAAAAGCTGGAGGTAGCAAGTCCTGTGCTCTCTAATGTCTCCGATACAACTTGGTCATTCCGTGTAGCAGGGCAAGATGCTTGCTGTCAACCAAAGTTGGGATGCTCTTAAAATCTAGGCAGCTCTTTTCTTCAAGTTCACCGCCCTTTTGACCATCCCTTTCTCTCTGTCTCTGAGCTCTCCCTTTCTTTCATTTGTGCCATTGCTTTCTGAAGTCACCCTGTAATGTGTCACTTTTTTGAGATAATGCTGAGTGCAGCTCCACTGAAGCAGGGTGTTTTTGCTCTCTTGGACCATGTTCTCTTGACTAGTTAAGATCTCCAGAGGTGCTCGTGGGCTTTATGTAATTTCTATCTGCATCCAGACAGCCAGACTTCGTTTCGTTTTATTTGCATTTAACAATAAGCTGCTTTTCCTTAGCTGTAGGTTGCAAATTATCAAAAATCATCAAACCCTATCCATTGAAACTAAACATATAGTCCCTAATCAAATCCAGGTCAGTTAATGTGACTGGCTGCAGAATGGTCCCAGGGCAGGACTAGGACAACTGCTGTATATACAGGGGTGGGAAATTCTTTGATGTATTTTACTAGGGGCCACACAAGACATTTCTGATATAATGTGATTGTTCAGACGAGTGCCTAAGCTGCCTTTGCTCTGTGTATTCATCTTTAATTATTAAAATAGGACAGATAATTCATAACCCTTGAGGTCTTTATTTTCTGACAATGAAATTCAATGTATGCTTGGCCAAGGGAGAGAAAGGTAGACTCCAAGAGCAAAAGAACAAAGCAAGAGGAGAGGAGAGAGGATAAAGAAAGAGAGAAAGAGATATTAAAATAAAAAGCGTGTTGGAAATGAGAGGGAGAATGAGAAGTAAGTGGGAAGAAAACACAGAATAGCCTAATGGTTAATTGTACATCGTTTATTGTCAGGAACTGCTCTGCATTAAACATTGTCATGTTGTTGCTTCTTATCAAATACAACTAGATGCATTGATCTCGATGGTCCCTCCACTTCTGTGTTCTGAGGAGTGGCCTAATCAGCCCACTGGGGTAGGTACTTTGCAGGGAGAGTGAGTGATGGTCCTTGCTCCAGTGATCTTGAAGTGCATATGCGTTTGCATCAACTCACCAGCAGAGCCAGTTGCCAAATAATAGCATCTTTGAGGGGATGTTTTCAGAGAGTTTGGAGGACAAGGTTCAGAAGTGCTGAAGGATGGAAAGGGGAAAATAAAAGCAGACAGAGGAAGAAAATACAGATAAGGAGGAGAGACACACATCACAAATGGGCTGCAATAAAGTCAAAGGGAATTAAGACAGACCACCAGGTAACAGCAGAAGGATAGACATTCAGATGCCAGCAAGCTGAGAGGCAGTAATGTCGATGTCCTCTTGCTAGGTCACTGTCAGTCTGTACAAATGCTGCTGTACATTCACAGCCAAAGGGGCTTAGCAAAGCTAATGAGCAGGGAAAGAATGAGGAACTGGGGAAGGAGAATTTCTCTGTTAAAACTCTGGCTGGGAGAGGATGTCTCAGTGCAAAAGGATTTGCAAAGCAAAACAGCACACACTGGTGCAATAAATAAGCAGGGCTAGGGAGACAGTGGAGGAAGGGAGGGGAAAAGAAGTCAGGCTGTAGTAAGGAACCTGGGGGAGAACCTGGTGTATTTGTCCTGTCTAAATCTGCTTGGTCCTAGTAATTAGAAAGAACATACTGAGAGTGCTCATCAGAGTTGCAAGTTTAATGACTCAAAATTACAGCAGCCTGACATCCATTAAGCTGAAGCATTTGTTTTGGAAGTGTCATTTTTCATGAGGGAACGTTGTCAAAGCACTGCCCATCTTATGCTGGCAGAGCTTTCTAATGGCAACCCCAGATTGGCATGTCAGGAGCCTGCGGGGCAGGAACGAGGTATTTTGGCAGAGCTGGGTTTGGGAAACCTAGGGCTGGGCGAGCAGGGGTGCTGCAGGGCAGGTGGGGGGCACTGACAGGATTAGGCTAAAGCATACCTAGTACCATCCCCCACTTGTGGCATTCTTGTTTCTAAGCATTCATGTGCACCCACATTTTTCCTTTATGGGAAATGCAATTTCTGCTTTGTTTCGCCATGCTGAGCTGGTGGCATGAACTCTGCCATGCCTAGGGGCTGTGAGGAAACAGCTGTCCTTAGCCACGAGGAGCAAAGAAGGACCCGCTTTTGGTCTTGCCAGGAGTTGTATTCCTTTCTGGGCCCAGAGGAGTTACAGCAGGGATTAACTAGCAGTGCTGCCCTGCAGGTCCCCAGCTAAATGGCCATGTCTTGCTCCATGCCTTAGTTTCTCCTTGCAGTAATGTGAAGGCAGCGGGGTTTCTCCATTTCACAGAAAGGCTCATTCATGGGTAAGCATGTTAGCAAAGATCACTTTAACGGAAATGCTGCAGAAAAGTAAAGTATTATCTTTAGAACAGGTCTTTGTACTTTGGGAGATACTACTTCTAGTGGAGATACACTTGCAGACTGTGGCAGGGAGAGAACTGTTACGGTTGAAAACCAAGCCTCTTCCAAGTTGTGGTGAAGAACTTGCTGAGCCTCAGGTCATGCAGATAAACAGGAAAATATATCTACATTTTTCATCCCAGTTTATCTCAAGCACTGAAGCATCATCAAATCATAAAACCACAAAATACCTTACCTGAGAGCCCATGACCTGTCAGCGTGAACCTGCAGAACATGTTGGGTTTTTCAGCAGTGCTGGCTCTCCGCAGTGAACGTGGAAGGACACCAGGTAAACTCATTAGAAACCAGTAGGTCTATTAGTGTCATAAGGAAGCATGTTTTCTGCGCCTCACATATCACAGCATTGTTGGTTACTGATGATGCACAAACTGTTTAAGTGTTTCTAGTAGGCGGATTTTATACCTTTCCTGCTGAGTACTTCCTTTGGTGGTTGGTAATGGTCTCCAGATGTATAGCAACATCAGTGTTTCAATACCAGCAACTACAGTAGCTCGTGTTCATCTTTTATCACTTGATTATCAATTTCCAAAGTACATTTCAGTGTGTCTAAACTATGGATTTCAGCACTGAAATCTGAGCCAAACCTGTGAAGTATTTTGAGTTACTGGAGTTTTGGCTCAGTCTTTTGACCAAGGATCCCCACCAGTGGTTACGTGACCTAGGCCAGTAAGCAGGGATACCAGGTGCATTGACCCTAGACAGCACAAATTATGCCAGTAAGTTAGTGAGAGGACAGGAACCAAAAGGTTTGTTTGAGTTCACCTCCTGTTGAGAGAGCATTCACTGCAAAATTTAGTGCCTGTTCTGAACTTTTCCTGCACATTTCTGAGTATCTGAACACTGGTTTTCTTGGGTCTGCTCTTGCTCAGTGTGGCGCTATCTTGCAAATTTGGTTCTGCAAGCTAAGGATTCATATCTTAGTGGTATGGTATTTGATGTCGGTATGTGTGGAGATGGTAGAGCAAAAGACTCATGACAATGCCTTAGGACAGGAAGCAACAATGTGAGCAGAGTTTTGGGAGGCCAGTACAGGAGCCGAGGATTGGCCAGCACAGCAGCCAAACCCTGCCTGTTTGTCATCCCTTAGAAACAATAAGGGGCTGAGAAACAGCTTCTGTGTTTCAGCCGAGGAGCCCCAAACCCTCGATTCCTTTGAGACTGGGACTATGGCACCCGACTTCATTCCTAACAGAGGGAGTCAGCCTGCTCTTCCCTTACTTCTTTAATCACCTTCCTGCTGAAGGTTGACAGCTTTTGGCTGCATTTGTATCCCTTATATTTTCCTCTCTGTGCCATCTGTTCGCAGACTGGATTACAGTTGCCGCCAGTTAAAAAGCAGATTGTCTTGGCCCAAGGTCAGGATCACAGCCCTGGTGCCCCGCCTGCCTCCCGTGGATTTACACACTGTACAGAGGGCTTGCCACTCGTCTGCTGCTTCCCCCAAAATTCCCATCTGCTACCATGGAGAGATGCTCAGGCCTTTCCTCCTGCACCACACTCCCTCTCTTGCTCCCATCCGCCTGCCCATTGTCCTCCTGTGTGCCCTCCAGTTGGCTCAGTTTAAAGGCCAGGGAAAGCAGGAAGAAGGTAGAAAGTACTGGCTGTCAGCCTTGATTTACCTGCAGTGACACACTGTGCTCAGACCTGTCAGTGCACCAGCCTCAGCATTCATCAGTGCTGCTCGGAGCAGCGCTTCTTGCCAAATCGCTTTGGTGACTTCTGAGGGACGTTCAGGTCCTGCTCTGCCCTGCTAGCAGCTTGGAGGTTGGCTCACTGCAAGGGATGGTGGGGAGGTGCTGGGTGTTAGGGTGTCCATCCTGCCATCCTACGTTTTGTCTTACTAGCTATGCCCTTCACAAAAAAAGGGCTGTTGCTTTTGTTTACCAGGGCCCAGTGGTATCCAGAGGATCCTGATGAATAGCAGGTGGATTCTCCAGTTAATATTAGACTGAGGAGAGCAACAGAGCAGCTGGCAGGCCTACCATTGGCCTCAGGACAGCTTGCAGTCACTTGTTTAGTGACTCTGTGGCTAACTCTGGCCACAGAGCTGGCTAGCTTTCCCCCTGAGATAGTGTAAGACTCTCCAGTAATGGACTATTCATGCTAAATGTGCTGCTTCCTTCCCCGGAGCTTGAAATTGTCTTCTTCTGACTCCCCACATACAGCAGCACAGATTCATGTGAACCATGGCACTGTACTTGAGACTGAACAGAAACCAGGAGCATTAGTCTCCACCTTTCCTTTACTTCTGAACTGATTGTATAGACTCTTTGCAATTGCTGCTTGATTTTCTCTTCTCTTGTTCCACCTCAGACCCTGTTTAATTTGCCCTCTGTGTTTTAAGGACAGTTCTGTGCCTCATTCAGCTTCTTTGTCGCAAATTGCAGGGCTCTCCCGGTGTGCTCCCTTGTCTGGTTTGACACAGCATGTTACCTTATTCCATTTTCTTCTTCCAACTTTGAGTCACACACAGCATTTCGTCTGTCAGTGCTCTGTCCTCATGAACTCTGTGGATCTCAAAGGGCTCTGTCCTTGTTCTGTGATTTCTAGATGATCACATTGCCATACCCAGGTTCGGCCACCCAAAGCAACTTCCAGACCTACTGCACCCTAACCTGTCACGTGCTGTCTCCACACCTCACAGTCAACTAATGCTCACAGCTCAGGATGAATATTGTTAAGAAAGCTGCTTGCCTTTTCCTTTGAAATCTCTTCACTTCAGTCTTTTTATCACACCTAATGATGAAAATATCCTCCCAGTCACATCCTCTTGAAGGCTAGTTATTTTCTCCCTTGTATTCTCCCCAGCCTGTTTCTTCCTCTACTACATACAGAAAAATCCATCTCTCCTTCTCCTTCTCAGTGTTTAAACCACTTGTTCATGTCTTAATCCTCCTTAGGCTTGATTATTTTAACAACAACTGCTTCCCTACTTCCTTGAAAGCCAGCCCCCTTTCTCTGGTCTGTATAAAGTGGGCATGCTAAAACCACCGCTTTTCCTCTACCACTGTGAGCACATTGCCTTTCTGTTTGCATTGCTCAGCCTGATCCTCTTTGGACTTGAAGCTCCTTGTCCTTGCCTTCATGACCCTACACAACCCTGCTGATGTTTCTAATCCAACTCTCACATGCCCTACATTTTTATAACAACTGTGTTGTCCCAGTCATCTCCCACCAGTATTTCTCAGGTACTTCCAGTAACATGACCCTCTTCTGAGGCTAATTTTTCTCTATAACCCTCCAAAGTGTTTATGTTCTCCTTCACTTTCTCAGTGTCAAAGGAGCAACCCTTCCTGCCTCCTTCACTCTGTGTCTTATCTTACCCATTTCCTTTGGCATCGAAGGGTGCTTGCTTTGCCCTCAGCTGGATGGTGCTCAGTGACTTACACACCCACTCAGCTGCCCTATAATCCAGCCATCCCTTCCAAAGGTTTAGTTCCTACCACCTCAGTAATCCATCTTGCATATTGCAGCCCCTGCAAGAAGCTGGGGGTGCTGGGCCAGGGGAGGACGTGCCCCTGATCTGGGGTGTCTGTGCTGGAAATGACCAGATTAGGGAGACCTGGTCAGTTGTGTAATAGCACTAAGAGGATTGCTGTTGCCTTCCCAAGCATGACTCAACTGAAACTTATTTTGGATGTAGGTGTACAGGTGATGTCTCCCAGGAGGAAGGGGAGGGGACAGATTTCTCAGTTGTAAGTCACCTTTTTTTGGTTTGGTTTTGGTCTTGTTGCCAGAAACACAGCACAGCATCCGACTTCTGCGGTAAGAACAATCCTGTTGACCCGGCCTTTCCCTGTGGCTACCCCTGTACACATTTCAGACCCCTTTCCCTGCTGCTTATCCTTGCTTATCAGTGGAAAGTATCGAAGCATGGAGTGAAAGGGAGCAACCAAGGGCGCAGCAGGGACCTTGGCCTTCCTGGAACTGTGTAACGAAGAGAGCTGTCACAGCAGACAGGTCTCAGGAACGAAAGATGGGGCAGCATCCCTCCTGCTGCAGGGCCCGGGGAGAGCTGGGAGGGGAGGAAGAGGAGCAAAGCTGGCCCCTTGGCACAGAGCTGAGCAGGCCCTGGGCTACTCCCTCCGTTAGCTGTATGGATTCAGGAGGCAGATGACCACTCGACCACTTCTCTCTCCCTGGCCTGGCTGGATGAAAGAGGTGCTTGCTCTGCAGGGCACACGGCCGTGAGCTCCAGCGGTTCAACACAGGCCAGTCTGGCTGCCCGTTCCCAGCTCAAGAGGCCTGGGATTTTGCTGAGGGGCGCAGGGAGCACAGGAGGGGCTGCTGCGCCGGTTGGAGTGGGACTATTAAAAGCCAATACTCTAATGAACCAGCAATGGCACCTAATCAATGTGTGAAAAATGGGTAATTCTTGCTAATGCCCTGTTAATGTTCTCATAATGATCTGTCAGGGATCTCTGGCTAATTACTGTCATGGCAATTTGGCACAGGTTTGCCTGGGATAATGTGGCCTGGGTGAACATTAGCACATATTGCCACCCGTGTCCTCATGCCCTACTGCTCCTCCGGCTTCCTCCTGCTTCTACCCTGCTATCTCCCTTTCCTGGTTGCTCTTTTAGCTTAGGCAATTAGTTGATTGATTACTTAATGTTTGTACAACCCTTTGAACATGTATAGTGCTAATTCACTGCTCTGTTCTTGCTCCTTTGCTTCTGTCTTTTTCCTTGCTTTTTTGATGTGGCTTCCCATCTTCTTTCTTTCCTTTTCCTCTCTCACTCCTTCTTCTCCCAGAGGTACAGGACAGATTTGTTTTTGCTGTTTTTCCCACTAACCTGAGGACCGTGTGTGTTCTATGATGTCATAGGATACTGGTGACATCATTGTCGGTACTTCAGAACCCCGATTTCTTCAGCCTTAACACTACCCTGGGGTGCTTGCTTTCCCCTACCCCTGACTTTGGTCAGCTTGGTGCGCATAAATCTGAAATCCGTGCTGCATTATCCTGAAATTCTCGGTGCATAACATAGGGCTAGCATGCTTCAGGCAGCACGGGGCCTTGCCACGGTTCCTGTAACTCTGGCAGGTGTGCTCTCATTCTTGAAATTCTCTGCTGCTAATGTGGCTGTGTGATGCTGGAACGCTGATCCTGATTTACTGGCCGATGCGTTGTTGACCTTGGGTTGGGTTTTTCTTCATGTAACTTTGGGTGGATCTTAGAGAAAGGAAAGAGTACGTTGCGCTCTGTGCATCCCTCTTGCTTTTGAAAGTCATGTTGTTTCCCTGCTGAGCTAGATCAGGAATATTGGCAACTTACATTTAAACTCCTGGTATGTAAGCTTGAAGCTAGCTGGAAAGGAAGTGAGTGGGAGGGCAAGTGGAGAGTGACCTATTTGCACATTAATGTATGATACACCCCATTGTATTATGTAAAGGCCTGGTTTTGCATGTGTTTATATAGCTCTTCAAAAGGGGAAACCCAGTCACTGGGAACCCTCAAGATGAGCATATGGCTACAGAATGACTGTGCAGTTACAGAGGAGCTTTTTACTCATAGCTGATGTTTATATAGCACTTTTTAGTGTCAGACAGAAGGATCCCAAACCACTTAGCTCGCTGCTGAAACGCAGCCAGCTCCAAGGTGGAACAAAGTCACTGTTCTTGCAGCAGCATTCCCATGCAGTGAAAGTTTAGGACAGGATCTGGAGCACCTTTCTGTGGTGGGACATGCAGGACGTCAGCTCAGCCAGCTAAAGGTGCAGCTGGTACACTGATGCCAGCATGGCCTGTGCTTCGGGACTCCTCTGGAATTCCTTAGTGATAGGCTAGGGCCTGTGTCTTTGGCCAATCTGAAAAATTCTGCTTCCCACAGCCGTGTGCTGAGGTTACCTTTGTACAAGGCCAGACCTCAGGACCTCATCTCCTTCACTATCAGGAGACCCAGAAGGTATTGCCTGCTTCTAATGAGGGAATAGAGCGAGGCTTTGTGTCAGGTTGGGTCTCCATCCTAGTGGCACAGCTTCCTTTCTGACCAGCAGCATCGCTGGTTCTCTCCATTTGCTTCCACAACAACAACTTTGCCATCCCCTAAAGATTCAGAGAAGATGTCGCTACTGCTTAACATTAACAACCATAATTCCTCCCCCCCCTCCCCCCCCGACCCAGCTTGGCTCTTGAGAATGCCTTGCTCTGATCTTCAGCCTTCTTGTTTACTTGCTACGTCACTTCTTCAAAGTGGGGATGCTTTTGTACTTCGGAAGCAAATGCTGAATGTAAATCTACTGAGAGCTGGATAAATCCTGCCCGAATGTACCATGGTGGTAGTCAGCATGCCTGTTTCTAAAAGTTATTCCTCCTGTAAGTGACCTAGAGCTGACCCACATTTATTTTGGTATCACTCAACTCAAGTCCGTGAATCTGGCCCAGGGACACATTTTGTCCGTTTTTTTTGCCAGGAAAGAGTCATTGCAAAAGATGGAGATATTGCTTCTGTTTCACCACTCTGAACCCCTCTGTGTTTTGTTCTAACCCTTTTAGAGGCTGTTAGCTTACTGAGCTGTGTTCGCTCAGTGTTTCCAGAGTGAAGGAAAACAAGTACCAGTGTTCCTACTGTGTGAGTGTCTCGAATAACAATGTAAGAAAAGAGAGCACAACAAACAGAAAAATACTCTGGTACAAGATTAGGCAGTAGAGATTTAGTACTGAAATGTATAAGCTAGAGGGCATATCTGTATGTCTCATCTGTTTACTGATCAGTCTCCATGTCTATCCTCCCTTTCCTGCTCCCTTCCTTACCCATTTAGACACAGTGGCCAGCACTGGGAAGAGCATAGCTTTCCCCTCAGAAATGTGTTTCCAATTACAGGCCCTGCAGGCACTCATTCTGATGAGAGATTAGGAAATGACTTTCCCTCTGCTGCTCATCCCCTCCCATAATTTACCTGCTCATATCTGTGTGTATGGAAGTTTGATGTGCTGCTCCCCTTGCTACTGGGTCTCCCGACAAGGAGAGATGGAGTAGACTAAACTCTATGGCTTTGAGAAAAGACAGTAAGAGGAGGGATTATGATAGGCATTTATAACATCATGAATGTTGTGGAGAAGGTTTCACTGAGTTTCCATAATGCAAGAACTAGTAACGGGTTCAGCATGAACTGAAGAGGAGCTATTTTTTCAAACAGAGGATGGTTATTGTATGGAATTTTCAGGAGTTAGCACCCAGAACCAGGTTCAAGAAGGCTTCAAAAATTTGCTGCTGGTGCCCCTTGGGGACGAGCACTTGACTTGCTGCTGGCTCTGTCAGGTTCCAGAGAGCAGGTCTCATCCTGTCGTGCCGTTGTCACTCCTGGTTTTCCTTAAGACAGTCAAATTGATGCCTACTGTGGGGAAGGCATGGTTCTAGGGTTAAAGCTTGGTACTTAGGATGCTCCTTAGCCTCGTCCAATTCACTGCCTTATTTTCTGTGCTAGCTTCTAGCCTGTAAAATAAGAAATATGGTATCAATTAATACCTCAAATTCTACTACAAATTACACAGCTGATTCATGCCCTTCAATGCAATGGTTTGTCACCCCTTATTAGACATCAGAGAATACGCACAGGGGCCCTTTTGCAGCATGCAAGTACACAAAACGCCAAGTTTCGTTGGCTCTGTCACTCAGTGTTTTTGAAGTACTATGTCACTTGTTCCTTCTTTAAACCGTTTCTGTTTTCTAAGATCCTTCCCAGCCCAGAGTCTCTCCAGGACTCTAATCATTTGCATTGCCTGTGTCTGCTTCTCTCACTCTCACTTTTAGAAAAGCGCCAGAGCTGACCAGATGCGGTATTCCAGCTGAAGACATGCCTTGGCATATGCAGTGGCATTAATACTTTTCTCAGTGGGTGAGATTCACCCACCCCTGAGAGAAATGACTCACACAAGGTTTAGGCACCACTTAAATCCAACGTAAGCTGTATTTTGTTGGCTCAGATGAGATTTTGCTAGAGCTTTGGCCTCGCACTGAGCCTCTGCACAGGAGTGATTTTTCACCAAGTATTATATTTGTGTCTTAACATTCCATTTACTTTTTGGCCTACTATTGAGGTACATCAGAGAAAAGTCCTCATTGATCTGCCTACAGTAACCATAGTTTTTTTCTTGTCGGATCATACTTAATTTTACAACCCAGGGAGATATCTGAGGAGTATAAACTATTTTTCCCAATACATATTGCCAGTGTCAAGACTGAAACTCTTTCTGTGGTCTGTTGGGCTGCTGTGTATCACCTCAGCTCTCTGAGGATCCTCTGGTCCTCAGAGTCCAGGTTTGATCATTTTTTATTAGCAGTAGATGTTGGTCTGTCACAATTTCATTCTCCCTGTTAGTGCTTCAGCTGACATATGGCATACACAGGTCATAGCAAAATTCTCAGCAGCACCCTGCTGTTAAGTTTTCACCATATTAAGAGAAGATCCATTATTCTTTCTTTTCTGCATTTTGTCTTGTAGGGACATGTTCTCCATGAGTGAACTTTACGTCTTCAACCCAGTCCTCCTTAGTTTTTGTAACAGGTTTTTTTTTTTTTAATGAAGTGGTCTGTCAAAGACTTTTTGAAAGGCAATTTATAAGAATATCCATGTGTGCCCATCTTTTGCTTGGGCATATAAGTCAGAAGTGAAAAACACTTGGAAAGGATTGAAAACCATTTGTATAAAGAACTGTTAAAGATGGGGCTCAGTTGGAGTGTAAATAGCTCTAACAATCCCCATGGCAAAGACTGCAAAACCAAAGCAGAACAACATGGGCAGCTCTTCTGTGATGACCTTAGCTGAACCTCACATACTCCAGCAACCCAGCTGGCCCACTGACTTTTTCTCTTCCTGAAAGAGGACCAAAGTAATGAGCATTCCATACATCTCTGCAGCAGCAAAGGGCAAAGAGAATTATTATCAGTTATTATTTTCCAGTGATGCCAGGCCTCAAGGCTTGCTGTCACAGTGATGTTCTAGCACATGGCAGATTTCAAGCAACATGTTATTTGCAGTCACGCTTAGCAAAACTGTGAGGATAGGGGCAAGTTGGCCTTCCTTTGTTCCTTCGAGAAACTTTTTTCTTCTTCTTCTTTAGTATCACATGATTAAACAGGCCTCCCTTCAAGTGAAGGTGAGTAGTCGAGGTCGAGGTCGACTGCCTCAGAGC
>VXAL01018002.1:31427-42357 GCA_013399475.1 Chauna torquata | reverse complement strand
AACCACACCAACCAGACAAACCATGGTCCTTTAACCTTTCTAGCTGACAATAGGCAAAACTGTAGAAGCACTTACAGAGATGTGGAGCATCCAAGTTAGGTATGTAATTGAGATTTATGTTAGAAAATCAGGGGCTAAAGGTTCTGTACTTTTATGCCAGAACATGCAGGGGAAACAAATCTGAAATTACTTTAATATATAAAGATGTTTACAGTGGGCATCCTGCACGCTCTGTTAATAAATAGCATTTCTGGAACTACTGCATCTTATTGTTAAGAATATTATGATAGTAGATTTGAAGCAAATTTCTTATAGTGAGATTTTTTTTATAGAGGAAGTCAGTATCCTATGTGAAAGTCCTGTGTGAAAGAGGTCAACCAGGTTGTGAAAGGGTTGACAATAGATTCAGTCTGATTTGGTCTGAAAGATTCTGAAAGCATGAGAAAGAACTATAAAGAAGGCAAGAAAGCAAGAATTTATTAACTAACATATATGTACATTATACTGCAGTTCACAAATCAGTGTTTGTTGTTACTAGTGTTCTGATCAGAAATTTAGATGCATGGAGGAGTGCAAGAAATTGCATATTGTGGCTCTGATTGACAGTTGAAGATTTCAGGCCATACTCTTGCCACCAACGTTAAGTGACTTTTCCATTGTCAATTAGCATGTGCCAGATGAACAAGCTGAGTGAGAGAGCTATGTTTGCTATGAAGTAAGGAACTAATACAAAACCAAAGTGCAAGTACATGCAGGCAAGTACTTTAATCCTGAGAAGTCCCATAATGTGCCACTATGTAGCATCATTCTCAGTGACAGATGCCTTAAGTCAGAATATTGATTAATAACAAAGTAGTGTAGAAAAAGAATGAGTGGACTTGTTAATGAAAGACAAGAGGAGAGCGAGAGAGAGAGGAGGGTCTGAGCGGAAATCCGTATAGACTGAACAGTCTTTCTGATACTGTTGTTATCATAAAGGAGAAATGAGTTAGGACCAGATATAATCATTTTGTTTTGCAGAAAGAATCTATTTCCAGAGAATTAGGAGTGAAATGTTTAGGTCACCACTGACTAAAGTCTTGGTTATGAAACTGCGACAGTCTGTATTCAGCAGTGCAGCAGCATGCTGTGCAAGGAAATTTAAACACATGAACATGGAATGCAATAGAAAGAGGCTTACAGGAAATTGATTGAACTCTAATGGCTTTCCTCTCTGTCCTCTAGCAGCACGCTCTGTTTATGTGAACAGCAACAGAGACCAGCCAGTGAATCATGCTCATGTTGGCCCGGCAGCACTTAACAATTCTTTGTATGTGTGGTGTATTGTTACCTGCTGGAGTATTTTAAACCCCCAAATTAGCTGATTCACTGGATCCCATCACTAGAAGGGACAGCCTATTGATTC
The DNA here is from genome assembly GCA_013399475.1 of Chauna torquata. NCBI lineage: Eukaryota > Metazoa > Chordata > Aves > Anseriformes > Anhimidae > Chauna > Chauna torquata. The sequence goes on along the minus strand of VXAL01018002.1, from coordinate 40,952 downwards.
CATTTGGGAGGTGGCAATATGGGAAGAACAGCAATTTTATTCTGTGACACAAGTTTTTGCAGGCTGCTGAAATGGCATTTTAGGCCCTGCCATTATAAATCCACTAAAAACCAAGAAAGATATAGTACTCATTAGCACAACAGTGCAGATTTTAGGACTCATATGCTAGGCAAAGCAAAGTTGTCTGAAGGGGCAGCAAAAAGCTCTGCACTTTGTCTCTGTGAAAGGCAGCTACAGTAAATTCTCCTGACATAAATTGCTTCTTACAGTGTTTGTAGCCAGATTTCTCTCTTTCTTGTTCTTTTTCCTAAAGAATAAAGTGGTTTGACTGGATGGCTGTCTCTTCAGGTTGCCCCGTATACCCTTCTGGTCCCATCTACTCTAGTGTAATTTCCCCTTTATAAGTCACTGAGAAAGTGCCTTTCATGGGCTTTAAGTAATAAGAAATGCTGCTGCTCAAATTCTCACTATGGATAAATTTGTCTCATCAGCCCAGAAGCTCTCTAATATTCTGCTCTGCTCTGCTCCCGGTTGCCAGTTTCTCCAACTCTGTTTGGAAACCCAAAGCTGATTATCTGCTTTTCTGTAAGTACCACCCAGCAAAATTTAGCAGACACATTAAGAAACAACTCTTACTTCTAAACAATACATCTTGGTTTGTTACTTGTCATTATTTTATCCAGTGCAGTATAGATGGTAAAATCCAATCGTGATTGGAAGACAGAAGAGCAGTCCTGTTGTCTGGACTCAGTTGTCACTCTGAGTTGTTGTTGTTGTTGTTGTTGTTGTTGTTGTTGTTTGTTTGTTTGTTTTTCTTTGCTACTTATAAAATCTTGAGAAACATGAAAGAACACCAGGGCTTTTCAACAGACAGCCCAGGTCAGGAACTGATTCATTTCAATCAGTGTTGGGCACATATATAAAGTATTTTGACACTTTTAAAACAGATATGTCTCTCTACAGTGTTTCATCTTTCCTAAAACAAAGTGTTTCAGCCTAACTGCTAAAAGCACTCCAATCAAATCTAGTACATATACAAAAAGGTGAAAAGTATTCAGAATGAAATTCAGTTCTCCTCCAGTGTATATAAGGACATTCATATTCAGATTATGTCTTAGTGATACGGTGAGTATAATTGTGTTGTGTATATTAAAATATATAGACTTTTTTTTCTTTTTTTCCTGATGTGCTTATTAATCATGGGGCAGGTCCTAGAAAGTTGCCAAGTATTTGAAACTCACATTGAGGATTGGTAATTGGGACCTCTCAGAATTTAGTCTTAAACTAGTCTAGCAGATGTAGTGTCAATGGATGCCAAAATATTTGCCCTCCAGAATATCACATCTACCACATATTCATTAAAATAGATTCTCTCTAAATTACGTTTTCCAAATCCCATGAACAAAATTTTCTGCAGAACAATTACACTTCTCATGTATTTCAGTCTTTCTCCAACTGATTTTATTATATTGAGGCAATGATAGTCTTACACTCTGAGCATGCTGTAGGGTAATATTAATGTGCCAAACTCTTTACAAGGTAAGTATGAATAATTAAAGGTAAAATATGAAACACTGTACAATATTACCTTTTCTCTAAGCTAGCCAAACCCTATCTTTTGCTCAGTCCTGAGTAATAGTATTAATGATATACTGTTCTCTTCAGCGTTTTTGACCTAGAATGGATTGCAGTACGTTGCCTATGGGAGATGCACAGTATAGGTACTCTACTATGTCCAAAAAAATCTGAAGAAAAAAGTGTTGATAGAGAAAGCACACCATGTGGGGCTTTTTTGTCTGATCATCTGTATCTTCACACTAATCCTTGCAGGAAAATTTGATCAAAGCTAGGAACAGACCCATGAACTATAGTCTTCCCTTGTAGTTAAAGAAGATGTGGAACCGTAATTGGCAATGCCAAGATCCCAGTACAGGCAACAGATTATAGAATCATAGAATCATAGAATATCCTGAGTTGGAAGGAATTCACAAAGATCACCAAGTCCAACTCCTAGCTCTGCACAGGACCACCCAAAAATCAGACCCTATGTCTGAAAGCGTTGTCCAAACGCTTCTTGAACTCTGGCAGGCTCGGTGCTGTGACCACTGCCCTGGGGAGCCTGTTCCAGTGCCCGACCACCCTCTCAGTGAAGAACCTTTTCCTGGCACCCAGCCTGACCCTCCCCTGTCACTGCTCCATGCCGTTCCCTGGGGTCTTGTCGCTGTCACCAGAGAGAAAAGATCAGCGCCTGCCCCTCCGCTCCCCTCGTGAGGAAGCTGCAGGCTACCATGAGGCCTCCCCTCAGCCTCCTATTCTCTGGGCTGAACAAACCAAGTGACCTCAGCTGCTCCTTGTACATCTTCCCCTCTGGACCCTTCAGCACCTTTGTAGCCTCCTTTGAACACTCTCTAATAGTTTTACGTCCTTCTTATACTGTGGTGCCCAGAACTGCACACAGTGCTTGAGGTGAGGTCGCACCAGCGAATAGCAGAGCAGGACAATCCCTTCCCTTGACCAGCCAGCAGTGCCATGCCTGATGCACCCCTGGGTATGGTTGGCCCTCCTGGCTGCCGGGGCACACTGTACATAATTTACTTAATACTAGATTTATGTCAGATATTTTACTAGCTTTCGTTATGCAGAAATAATAAATATATTTGCCCTTCTTCCTGGATATGTTACCTCGTAGATATCTCCACTTTCTCTTGAGAAAAGGGCTTGCTATCCATCTTCATACCACTGTCTTATCATTTTTATATCATTTTTGTTCACCTGATCTTGGTGGTTTTACTCCCGATTTGCTCTTGATGGAGTGAAGTAACGTTAAAATCTTCATCTCTTGTGTCAAGCCCGAATAATTTTATACTGGAAGGCAGAATGTAGAAGGGAAAGACCTTGCCTTTTCCCTTGCCTTTGTACAGTTACATGAATTCTGAAGTCAATGGCTTGAATGATATAGCTATGTCAGGAAGCTGTGATGGCTATTAGGATTTCATTTGTGGAGAGCAAAAATAGTTGCTGAAGAACTGACATCCACACTGTACACACTTATGTGTCTTTTGCTTCACTGTAGGTTTAATTTAGCTCAATGGACTGAATGCTTATTTGCAGCTCAAGGTTGAAGGGGTGCTCTAGAGGCACACCATCTAGTCTAGTATCATCCAAAAGCAATCCAGCTCACATGCTCCAAGACTTACCTGTGATGTTAACCAAAGTGAAGTGTGTGGGATGATCAGGTGATTGTCTGCAAAAGCGGAATTCTGACCCAAACTAAAATATTAATATGGACAAACCTAGATTTCCACCTGGTGTTGATATGTCATGTCCTTTATCCCCAGGAAAAAGAGCCCAGGCAGGTGTAGGTCAAATGCCTTATCTGGATAGCGTGGGGACAGGCTGTGGGGGTCCTCAGCAGCTACATTTAAATACATCAGCAGAGTGAGCTGCTAACTTTGGGGTGGAATTCTGAAGTTCCCCTGGACTGAAGGAGCTCCAGACACAGATGAAGCAGGAAAAAAACTTCAGTGCTGTTTGGATATATCATACCCACACCACTGTACGTAGTTCAATGGTTAAGGGATGTGCAAAACATGCAAGATAGTGAGATAAAATGGAACCAAGGCTAGTGGAAGAAGAAGAAAGCACCACTGCTTTTACAGTTCTCTATTGCTAATTTTTATCTTGTACTTGGAACACAAAGCTACAAGATGAGGTTTGCTTATTTCTTTTGTAGCACAATTCTTTAGTGGACAGAGAGGAGAACCTGAGGTCTCTCAAACCCATTATTAATTACAGAAAATACTAAAGTACGACTGTTAATAATGGTTTGTGAGGGCTGTTGTTGTTGTTGTTGCTGTTGCTATTTTTTCATTTTCTTTTGTTTTAAGAATTAGATCCTCTCGTGTCTGTGTATTACTATTCCTTCTTTAAAGAAGTCTAGTGTTAACTCCCATGCAGATGACATCTGGCCCTGTGTATGTACACTTTGCAATGAGAAGCTATGGTGGGGCACTATCCTGCAACATCAATTCCATTGGATATGCTGGAACAGTGGAACATTTCCTTTTTTTTTTTTTCCCCATAGAATTGGTCTTACTAGTTCAATCCATCTTTCAGAGATGTGAATGTTTGCCAAAATGAGGAAGGTGATGTTACCATCTATTATGAAGCCATGTTATTTTTCAAATGTCTCTATATCAAGGGTTGCAGGTTTTTGAGAAGAGCCTGTCTTCTTTATCGGAAAAAGGCATGGACTAATTCTGAATCAGTGACTAACGTACCTGCAGTTGCACACTAAATGACATATGCTGAGTTAGATTTACCTCTTCAACTAAGTGACCTCAAAAAACAGATGAGATCAGAACGCAAAATTTTAGCCATCAAATCCAAGGCTGTATAACTGCAGAGCGTACATTGTTCAGAGTGGCTCACAGAGTTTGTGGGCAGTCTCCATAGGCTGGCAACAGCCCTCAAAACTACCATTTCCAATGCATTGAGTTTACCAACATAACATATGTTCTTCAGTGTCTAATGTCCATGCAAATGCTTTATCTCCTCATACACTGACATGCTTTCTATAAACTTTATTGCCTTGAGATGTTGCCACTACCAACAGCTGCTCCACAACATGTTTGGATATGAAGATAGTAATAAATAACTTTATCATTGTTGTTGTTATTATTATTATTATTATTTTATTTTGTTGTTGTTTTTCCTAGGCAGTAACAGTTTATGGTCTCAGTGCTGCAGACTCCTGCTTAGATCCAGTTCTGACTAATTACAATAGCAGCCATGAATTCTAGTACAGTAGTGTAGCCTGGAGTGAAACTTTGTTCCTCTGAGTGTGTTCTGCTCTGTTTAGTATTTTCAAATAATGAGTCACTGACACAACATAACTGGTGGAACACTCTGTGAAAAACTATTATTTTCAGCTTAATTAAAATATTTTGAAGTAAAATTGACTGCTGTTTCAGAATTCTGGCTTTAGAAGTCCTGCTTTCATCCTATGTAGAAATCTCTGGGAGAGACTAAATAATTTTTTTAGAAATTCAGATAGTCCTCCTTGGTCCAGATTCTATCACCTTTAATCACCCTGACTAGCATCAAATACTCAGGTTAGCTAACCTGCTTTATGATACACAAAGTGAACAAGCCTCTCCATTTTTAAAGTACACTACTCCTTTTTGGAAGACTTCTAAGGATGAGTTTAAGGCAGCTTATATTCCTATGGCTGTGCTGTACCTGTTGGTAGATAAACGTAAGACTGCAATTTCCTGCACTGTCAATCTGGCCCTTTCACAGGCACTAAATGAAATGGAAGATAATCAAATGACTATTCACAGATAAGAAGTTAGTTGAAAATCCAGATTTAGAAAATATCCCTTAGTATTGATTTGACAGTCTGATTGTGTAACAAGAAATGTGTATATTAAGAAAAAATAGTAGAGTAAGAAGAAATTTCACTGAATAGTTCTGATCATTTCTCTGGTCATTCCTCTTCATTTTACCAATGTGCTTTACAGCATATAATGCAGATATCCATTCTTTACTTTTTACTTTTGAGATTCAAAGGCTGTACTTTTCACTTAAAAGTAGGCACTGTAATAATAGTAGTATCTGAAATAGACATGAATTGTAGCAAATGAAGTTACATGTGATTGAAAGTGATGAGCAGGTAATGACTTCAGAAGACCTTAACTCCGTCTGTGAAGAAGGGATGCCCAGGGCAGACAAAAAATGACTGAATGTCCTTTGGATTCTTCTCTCATCAACATTTAACAACAACATTTTCACATGAAGAGTAAGGCTGTGCAAAATTATTTTTTTTCCTTGTTGGACTTGCATGAGGTATCTAAAATGAAAGGTAGAAAAATGACTGTTATACGTTACAATTAATGTATTCTTTTTCAGCACAGTCCCTTTTGCTTCAAATTAAGATTTGCCTTGTTGTTTGCCATGCCTGTGTAATTTCAGGTTAATTTTCAAGACAAAGAGCTATTTTATCATAATATACCTCTGCCTTGTAATCTTAGATTAAACTGGTTGAAAATAAGTGTTAAGTAATCCAAATGAAGGAAAGAGGAAGATCATATGAGGAATTACGATGAAGAGATATGTTCTGTATACATATTAATGTATATATGGTACAAATAATAATTACATATCCTTTTAAAGGATGACCAGCCATAGGAAAGCTGAATTACTTGAAGAGAAACATATATATAAATAGCTATTTAAGATAATGGTCTCAAACACTACGCTAACACTGTATAAAACTGTAGCTGCTTTATTGCTATAGAAAGGTATTAGGTTTAGTGGGTCATATGGTATTTGTTAACCACACACATAGTGTGGAAGTCTTTACAAAGGAATATGTGCCAAATGTCATCATCCATTTACCCCATGGTTGCTATTACTACAAAAAATCTGGGAACATAAAGAATTTGTAGATGTCCCAGATACACCTTTGTCAGAGCAGTCAGTACGAAGTGTATTTTTAATAGCATCTCCAATCTTCAAGTTACAGAGCCAAGCAACTCAAGGAGATCAGACTTTTCTCCTAGATGTTTATTCAAACTTCAGAATGATATTCAACACAGACTGAACACAATATGAAACTAAACAAGAATGCACTGCATTTGCAAATAATGACGTTTTGTTCCTGGAATGCTTTTACATAAAAACCTTAATATGTAGTTATTTAGAAAGCAGGCCTTGTACTTCAGGAAAGTGGAGCCAAGAACAGTGGAGTGACAGCAAAGTGAAAGACCTGTTGAGAGGAGTGGACTTCTTGCCTACCTTTGTCAGAAGCATTCTTTGACAAAAGGTAACATACAACTCAATTTTTTTTTTTTTTGCTTACAAAAATGCGTGTTTTGTAGGTCTTTGAAAATATTTTCTGAAATCTCTAATAGTTTTTGCTTCATTTCATACTGTGATTAAATAGGTGATTCTCTCCTTCCCTCACTCCCTTTTTTTTTTGTCATTCTTTGGACTTTTGCACACTGAATATACTCAGACACTTCGTCTAAATCTTGACATGAGGCATTCTACCCTAGCTGAGCTAATTCAACGTGAAAAATTCATTTATATCAGCAAAGACAAAGAAAGAATTGTACTAGGAATCTGGAAGTATTGATCTATGTGAATGTTGTATTGCTGAGCTCTCTGTAATTGTATGTCACAATACAATTTGCCACACGGAAGATTTAGTTTCAACAGGCTTCTACTAAAGAAAAAATCTTAATATATGCTTACTGGAGGGATATAAAAATGCTCTAATATCCACCTCCTTGGTTAGAATCTGTAATCTCAGAAATGAGCTTGCATTAAGCTGATAAGGCATATACTATCAGACATTATGTGATATTTAGAAGCTAATGCAAGTTCATTGATTTATATTGTTGCTAGTTCTAGTTTCCCAATGCTGCCACAACATATTGTCCAAACTCATTAGATGTCATTGTAGTCAACAACAACAACAAAAATAGCACACCTCACAAACTGGAATTGTACCAGTATGGACATGGGAAATGATCTCTTGTGCAGCAGTGAATATTGTCTGTTGATGAATACAGATAACCTCTGTGTAAGTTACATGGTAGAGTCACATAAATAATGCATGAAGTGCAGGAAGTTGTTTAAAAATAAGACCTCAAATACATCTCCTCACTCCGTGAAGCAGCAAATAATATGAGTCTACCCTTGTTTCTTTCTTTCTTAATAGCCTTGCTGCTGCTCAGCTTTCATCTTTCATTAAGACTCCTGCAGATGCTGCTTTAGGTGCAATATAGCATAATGACACTGAAAGCAGTAGGAGGACTTAACCCCACTGCACTTTTCCTCTATTATAAAGACTAGTTTAGCAGAGTTAATATCTTCTATAACTGAGGATGTACTCTTTTTCCTCTAAGATACCTAGTCACATTTTGTAATAATAAGATTAAGATAGATTTGTATCATCTGGCAACAACCCTTTTTTTGTATTATTACTTGGTCTTTTGCTTATTGTGGTCACACCCAGTTTTTTTTCCTGTGTCACTCTCTGCTTTGTTTTTGAAGCCAGTAAGTAGTACCTTAGGCTAACAAGAGGGTGTCAATGAGCTATGTATGGAGTGCAAGTAGAATGAATAGAACTCTAGGCTCACACTACTGATGCAATTTAGGATTGATTGCTATCTGATGATCAACAAATTATTGTGTAGTATATTCCATAGCTCCTAAGGAAAGTAAGAATAAAATTGACACTGATTTTCAGTGAGAGTGTGGTATGTAACTCCTCACACAGATTTAAGAACTGTAACTCACCAAGCCTCTTCCTTCTGTGAGAGAAAGCGGACTACTGAACTTGCTGTAATCACAATAAGTTCCATCAAATACTGTCATAGACATAACTGCTTTTCATCCTCGGAGAACTGATCTTAGACCTAGGATTTGGCATTGTTTCTTGTTCTTCTTGTTCTTCTTGTTCTTCTTGTTCTCGTTCTCGTTCTCCTTCTCCTCCTTCTCCTCCTCCTTCTAATTCTTTTAATTCTTCTTCTAATTCTTCTAAAATTCTTCTTCTAATTCTTCTTCAAATTCTTCTTCTTTTTTTTTTTTTCAGTGTAACTTTGCTTTCTAGAAGATCAGTGAAAATAATTTCCTTACTTCTGAATATGCAGTGTATTTCAAGTCAGCTGCAGTTGTGTAGTTGGCCACCTTCTGAAGCACTCAGATGAAAAGGTAGGATTTCCAGAGGTTCTCAGCACTGTTGTCCCAGGTAAGAGCTATCAGTTTCCCATAAAATTAAAAAATCTTGCCAAGGCATGTTGACAACATACAGTGCAGTATTATCTTATAGATACTTAAAACACTTTTGAACAATCTAGTAAGCCTGTCAAATATGTTGTTATGGCATGTCTTATTGTTGTGCAGAGTTTGTACTATAGAAGTGGTTTGGCTCCCTCAAAGGAAGGTAGTACACTAGCTAATTGACACCCTCTCTCAAATAAGTTTCATTAGACTTTTCTCCCAGCAGGACAGTGAAAATAATTTCCTTACTTCTGAATATGCAGTGTATTTCAAGTCAGCTGCAGTTGTGTAGTTGGCCACCTTCTGAAGCACTCAGATNCTATATCACTATCACCATTTCTGGTGCTTTCTCACAATCCCAGAGTTTGTGCTGGCATTATGATATGCTTCCATGTGCCATGAACAGTTGGAAAACAAGGATTCAAGTCTGGAAGCAGAACACTTCTGAAAATGTTGGCCCTTCTCAGGATTTTTTTTTGTGATTTTAGGCAGAAAATTTTGCAACTTCTATTTCATCTTTCACGTAAGTAGCAAAAGATGAGTTATTTCGTTGAATAAGACTGTTTCAACATGAAGTGGATTCTTAATGGGAAATTATCTGAGCCCATTTCTGTCATTCTTAAATTTACTGGGGAGATTTCTTAGCAAAGAAGCTAAGTATCTAAAATTTCAGTCAAAAGAAAATACCCTTCCCTATTTCCTTTTAGCCAACATTTCTCTCTTTACTGGGTAAAT
>VXAL01018001.1:15472-45120 GCA_013399475.1 Chauna torquata | reverse complement strand
CTCGCCTCGTCGCGGTGCAGCGGCGGTGACGGGGCGTTTTGTGTCTGTGCCGGGGGCGGGGAGGGACCTCTGGGCACGGTCACTGCTGCTGCCTTGTTCTCAGCTCTGCCTTCCTGTAAGCCCGGTGCCGCCGCGGCGATGCGCCCGGCGCTGCGTCCTGTGGCAGGGGCGCTCCCGGGACCGCTCGCTCGGGCCGAGGAGTGAAAGAGTGAGGAATTGGGCATCTCGCAATTCTTCAGTCAGGCTGCTAGCCGTGTGGACAATCGGTATTCTTTGCCGATTTTTTTTTTTTTTTTGTAAATGGCTTACATATTAAAACTAAAATGGTTTTAATAAAGAAAGAGGAACTGGGGATGGAAAGGGCTTCTTTGTTCTGTCTTCTCCAGAACGTTACAAGTCTAAGAGCTCAGGACAAGAGCAGCAGAAATACATGCAACATGGTGACTGGTGAGTCCAGATTGTCCACATGCTGCGAGTTGTGTGTGTGTTTTCAGTAACCTCAGTCTAAGTTTTATGAACTAACCGTATGTGCTCATGATCCTCAAAGAGTTTCTTGAACTTATTTCCTGGAAAATGCAGTTATGCTGAACTGGGAGGGATTACATCCCTTTATTGAAGAAAGCTTACTGCTTGGATGCTTTTGTTCCTTTTTTCTTTTTTTTAAATACAGTCTTAAAAATATGCTGCCAAGGTTTAGTAAGGATGGTTATTTGCTATTTCTAACGTGTGTCTAATAGATTAAGGGAATGTGTACATTAGTCTGCTTTAATAACGTTGCAAGTGGCAGCTGCAGCAGTAAGCTGTGTGTGTTGCAGTACAAAAGCCTGTTGAATGCACTATTGAGTCTTAGGGCTTTTTTTGTCAGAAACGTAGGTGGGTTTAGTTTTAAAAAATATGGCTTCCGTGGGTACAGCATTACTTACCCGAATCTTCACCTAGTCCTGGTGCCTCTGCTGCTGTGCACGGTTCTGTGAGGTGCAGCTCTGAGCCGTTCAGTGCTCTTCATTAAACGTCCCCAAGCAGCCTTCAAACCAACCAGAATGATTCAGAGAGAAACTTAGTCCAGGCAGCTCTGTTACCTGTGGTATCGTTAGCTCTTTTCTGGTTGCCAGAGTTGGAGAGCTGCAAAGAAAACCGAAGGAAGATCCTGTTGCTGTTTTGGAGCAGGAGCAATGCTTTAAGTACCACATGGCGCAGTGGGGTTCCTGTCCGTGCTTGGGGCTTCATACGCTGCAGTGGTTCAGATGAGCGTTCCACTGTTTTAGGCATTAGTGACTCTCAGTGTAGTAACTTCATGCAGATAACAACAAAGATTTTTCCATGCCAGAAGAGAGGACAAGAGAGCTTCCTTCTGACAGCTTGTGACAAGATTCACAAGACTGGGCTAGCAGGCTTCTGATTTGGAGGCTTGCTAAAGAGAGCTAATTAGGACGGAGCAGCTGAGCAGGGTCAGGGATTTGTATCTGAAGAATTCATGCTGTGTTTGTTCCGATTCCTGGTGGTCAGAAGAGGTAGGTGATGGTTTGGTGGACCTCCTCCTGATCTTTGGGCCTGTTGATTGTGCATCTGGGTTTCTGATGGCTTCTGGTCTCTGCTGCACAGGAACACGATGTACTTATGAGCAGCTCTTGGCAGAAGAGTTGGAGTTCCAAAAGTGATGTATGAGCCTTAACAGGATGTAGTTCAATGATGTAACTTTAGCTGTTCGGGTTAATGGATAACTGCTGTTGAAAAGAGTGGCCCTGCTCACCTCCCCACTCCTTCCCTTGACAAGATTAACGGAAAGTGAATAACCTCCTAAGACCTGATTCCCTCAGCCGTTCAGCAGAATAAGCACCAGTGCAGCAGCAAGGAAGAAAGCAGGACCTTTGCTGAGAGGTGAGCCCACCCAGTTTAGCAGCAGCTTGCTGTCACGCTGGCTTCACTGTAATGTCAAAGAGCACCCGTAGCGTTCACTCCTGGGCTCCCAGCGTGGCATCCTTGAGGCGTATTCCTCAGAAGTCTCCCCTCTGCAGGCCGTGTCCACTAGTGCACCTCTGTGTTTACGTGCGCAGTGATTATGCTCATCTGAAAGCTTCGCTGTAAGTCAAATGTTTACAAGTTCTAAGTAGAAAACTGGGACAAGTTAATGACTCATAATGTGTTTTCCAGCTTGAGAGTATCTAACGGAGCTTCTTACAATTAGGTGCAAGACTGATTTGAGTGTGCCTGTTGTAGGTCCTGTCTGAGTCCTTGAAGATGCGTTAGCAAGGTTGTTCTCCCATTGGTGTCACCTTGGACGTGCAGTCAGCAGTCACCTGGAAAAAGGTTAACGAGTAGAGGTAGAGGGTACCGACTGAGCTTCTTCAGTGGGAAAGCTGAGCGTCGAGCGTAGAGATACTTAGCTTTTTCTTGAGTGGCTCCTGGAGGAAAGCTCACTAAGTCAGCAACCAGGTGAATAGTCTTAATAGCTCTGTCACGCAGAGCTGGCTTGAAAATTTGTCGAAGCAGAATCACTGGAAGTCAGGAGAATTGTCTTTCTGTCCAGCTCTGGGCTCTATGGGAGTTTCCCTATGCTGATTTTTACAGGATTGTTGCATTTAGTAAGTGAACACTTGTGCTTTTTACTGCTAAGCACTGATGCATGTTTTAAGTGTATTTTCTGTAATGATCTCATACAGCAACAGTTGTTTAATAATTCCAGAAATTGTATATTCAGCGCAAGTTGCCTCGTGTATTTCCCTTACCTTTGATATTCTTTCTTTTTCCTGCGGGCCTGGTCCAATGCACTAGCCATGAACCTCCTCCATGTAAACAAAAAATTCTGTGTGTTTAGGCTACTGTCACGTAACAGTAAAGAGTGGTTAGAATTTGCTGAAGCGCTTGCTGGTGGTGGTGGGAGTTGGAGTTGGACTTGTGGAATATGGCTGCGCTCAGATGTAGCACCACTGACAGCCTAGAACTCGCTCCCGTTTTCACATGGCTGTTGTAGTCTTCCGTTCGATCAGATACTTGTGTCCAGGTTCCACCTGATGAAATCACTGTGAAATGACTTAAATGGTTCTGCTTTTCATACTTTCTTGCTTTAGAACTACAGCCAAAACGGACCTACAGTGACATTGTCCTTTTCTCTACCTCTAGATAGATCTAGTAATACCAAATCTCCTGGTCCTAATCTTGTGCTGTTTTGCATCTTTTCAAAACCGTGTCAGTAGCTGGTGGTGTTACAGCTGAAATCTATTTACCCTTTGTCAGGACTAATGAGTGCCTTAGAAAGAACCAGTATACTCACTGCAGAAACAATTTCTAGGTTTAAACAAGATAAGTCAGTAAGACAATAATGCTGTCAGCATATACCCTAGAGCTTTCTAATGTTCTCAGGTGTAGTCATCTTTTTTTTCTCCCCCTTGCTCTCGCTTCCCCCAATCATCTGGTTTCTTCTTCTGTTTCTCTTCTGTCTTCATACATGGCATGTTTTACGTTAACCTCTTCCTAAAAGGACATCAAGAACTGATGCTGCTGTTGCCTGTTTTATTTCCAGAGCTCTGCTTCTCTGTGTGTATAGTTCCCAGTCTGAGGAATCTCTTGATTCCAGCACTCTCCTTGTGCTTGTTATGTTCAAATTAATAGGGCCGTACTAGTTGTAATAGCAGTGGGATGAATGGTGCATCTGATGCTCTTCCGTTGTGCTTCCCGTTAGCTGCCTAGAATAGAACTGCATGGCCTGACAGAACATACTGCTTGGTTCTCCCACCTCTGTGGCTGCAAAGCAGGGCCACGGATATTGATTTCTAAGCTTCTCTCACTAATACTGCATGCTGCAAACGAATGAAATACATGACTTGATTTAGTCTGTGATGGGACTCTCCTGGTCTGGGTGAAGTACAATGCTAGAAGACTTTACATGGCAGTGAGCTCTCTGAAATAGGTATTGTGGTTACACCTGGTTATCATTCGGACTTCCCTGAGCTGCTAAGGGTGAGTTTGAGAAGAGCGTAGCAGTGCGAGATGCCTCATAAAACTAAAGCATCTGTCTCAGGGCATCTGGCTGTGCATGTTTGCGAGTTTTCATATGGTACTCAGTATAAGAAATTAATTACTGGAGTTGGGAATATCCTTGCACTAGAGGAGTGCTGTGGTTAAGAGTTTTAACTTTCTCTTTCCTTAAGGAACCCTCAGGACCTTGCAATATGAATAATTCTCTGGAGAACACCATTTCCTTTGAAGAATACATCCGTGTGAAGGCGCGAACGATCCCCCAGCACAGGATGAAGGAGTTTCTGGACTCCCTTGCTTCCAAGGGGCCGGAAGCTCTGCAGGAGTTTCAGCAGACCGCCACCACCACAATGGTGTATCAGCAGGGTGGCAACTGCATTTACACGGACAGCACAGAGGTGGCTGGGTCTTTGCTTGAACTTGCTTGCCCTGTGACAACCAGTGTCCAGCAGCAAACTCAGCAAGAGCAGCAGATACAGGTTCAGCAACCCCAGCAAGTCCAGGTAAGCATCTGAAGTCATCTTTAAATGAATATATGACTTGCTAACCCACGGAGTAGTGTTCAGAGCCAGCTCCTGTCTAACCTTGAAACCAAAGGCAAGCACTTAAGAAGCAGGACCAATTAACTTTATATGGAACAGCACCATTTCCCTTTCATTTGAGGAATTTGGTAGTAAATTTCTCTCTTGCCTGTGCCTCCATTGAGCCCCGCTGTAGGAGGAGTAACATACATAGCAACGCAGTGGTGTAACCTATCTGAGAAACGGTTGACAGTTCTGGCATGTACACAGCTCCCTGAAGCCTTGCACTCTGTGTGAAGCGGCTATAAATACCCTTCCCCCTCTGCTGGTCTTACTTTTGTCTGGTTGTTTACAGTGGCTGTGGGATCTAACTCTTTCAGTTTTTATTTTTTTTAAATACTCTTTAAATGATTTTACTTGAACGTTCTAGAAGTTGTAGTTCTTGAACTGGCTTTTAAGCTGGGGGAAAATGCAGGGAAGTCAAGTTATGAACCATGGTAAGATACCCTAAAAGATGCATATGTGTCAAGGAAGATTACTCCTTTGCACAGTGGAAGGAGTCTTCTGCAGTTTTTTTAACAGATCTTTAATTAGTATTAAGTATTAAATGAGCAAAATCCAGCACCAGGGAAAAAACACAAAATATCTAGAATAACTGCCTTGGTCTTCAAACACATTTCTTAGAGTTCATAGGTGGCAAGCCCTTTACTAAGCTTCTCTTACAGTATGTCTCCATATTGCTGAACTCTGACTACAGCTGTGATTCTGGTACACTTCAGATATGAATCTTTTTGCCTTCTGTAGCATGAATCTGAAGTTGTGAGCTTTTTTCTTTTGCAACAATGAGGGTACGGAGACAAATTACTGGAGATAAGGTCGTGTGAAGTTGTTGCAGTGCAGTAGACTTGTGCTAACAGCTCATTTGTGTGCTCTTACTCTACAGTAAAGACAAACTTTCCTCTTTCACTGGGTAACTTCTCTCCAATTACTCCTTCTATTGAGTAAATGAGTGCTCAACTAGGACTTCTGTAACCTGTTGCCCTACAGTAACTTGTGTTGCAAGGCTTTTGAAGAATAAAAGCCTCTAGTCTCACTGACAGATGCCTTGGATCTCTGCGTGAGTCTATTAAAACTGATCAAGGGTGCTTTTGGTTCTGTCAGCTAGCAGATTTTTTGGGAGAAGTTTCGTTTTTCCGTTCAGTAGAAGAACTAGTAGAGTTGGCTTTTTGGTGGGTTTTTTTTTTGGTGCCTCAGCCTTGAAGGCGCCATACCAATTCTAAAAGTTAGAAGGAATATATATGTGTGTGTATATATTTCCTGCTTCTGCCTCCTTTTGGAACTTCTCAAAGTTCAGTTTTGACTCTTGCAAGCCTTGTAGTAGCGGAGATAGGGAGGGAGGCCATATGTCGTACACTCTAGAGAAAAATAAACTCCCAGCCTCCTTGAAAATAACCATAGAGTTGCTGCCAGAAACTTGTTCCTATTTTGTAAACTAAATGGCCTGCACCTTGAAGAGAATGAAAACTATCTAATGAAACTCAAGCTTTCAAAAACCTTTCCTAAAACATGTTGTGTACTCTCTCTCCTTTGTTTTTGATGTGACTCTGCTTTAAAATATCTGCTTTCACATCTGTCAGTACAGACCATAATTAGTGTTTGTGTTGCCTACTGTGTGGCTCGCTTTAGCCTGTTACCAATCCCCCGAACACTTGGGTGGCACGTCTGGTGCTAGATACTGCTGTAGCTTTTGTGCATCAGCAGTGCAGCTGGATTCACATGTATTTGAGTAACTGGCTTAGAATTATCTTGAAGTGAATGAATTAGCCTCTTTTTTTTTTCCCTGAGAATTGGATGGAGTAATGTCTTTACCCCTTTGCGAGAGTGCTTTAGTGTTCTTCTGTCTTCCAGTATTTCTCATCGAGGTGTGATTAATGTCAAACCCATGATTTAGCATTCACCTGTTTCATGGCTGTTGCTGTGGCAGCAGTAACAGGCGTGGTGTCTGAGCAAAGCGGGGACGATGTTATGACTCGGGGGGTGACAGTGTTCCACTAGAGCAGTGCGCCCGATTCAGCTGGCTTGTTTTGCTGAACTACCACTTCTGTTGCATTATGAGAATTTTTGGTCATCCTCTGATGGCTATCAGATTTCGATCAAACTTATGTCATCCCAGTACTTGACTTGATAATCTGTTTAGTTCTTGCTAATCCAATTGCAAATCAGCGGAAGACCCTTTGGATGACTACGCTTATGTCTGGCAGTGTGACAGTGGTGCTGAAGGTGACTAATAATATCACAGGTCAGATGACCTCACGGTTCCAAGTGCTGATGACAACCTTATGATCATAAAGATAGACAGTGCTCAGGTTTCATCCTCAATCTTCCTTGCTGCGACAAAGTCCGTGGCTGCTGCTGCTTCTATTTATCCTAGCAAAATAAATTTCCCGTTCAAAGGAGAACTTGCCACCTCAGGGTTTTCTTTCCTGAAAGGTTCAACAAACTGTTGCCTAACATTTATTTCAAAGACTAAGTGGATGCAACTGTTCAGTTAGGTTATATACTTAGAGATCTTTCCATACCCAGTATCACAGCGATGCCTTTAATGATCTTAAGAAATAGTTTAGTGCGTCAAGCTGTCATACCCTGTGCTGCATCAGGGGCTAGCTGGGAAGGGCTGTGTTTTGCTCCAGTCGAGTAAGAGTTTTATCAGCTCTGCCTCTGGTGAGATTGTTGCTAGCTGGTGTTGAGCATTGAGGCCATAGAACTGATGATTCAATTCTATGGCAAGAAGAGGTGTTCGCACTGACTTGCTTACAGAACATGCTATTTCTGCAGAAGATAGTGAACCTCTTCCTCTTTTCACTTCTCATCTTCACCTGCAAGAAGATTTAGCTGAAAGAATGTCAGAGGAGATTAAGCATCTTTGCATAGGGTGTATACAGTGCACGTAGGGAAGATCCTCAGTTCTAGATTTTTTTAAGACAGTCTGATGGCAAAGCTGCAGGAGCTTCTTGGACCGGGGTGGAAGGGAAGGTGCTACAGGTGAGCAAGATTGTTGAACTACATAGGGAATGGTTAAATGACTGCATAACCCATAAAAGCTTATGCCTTTCTAATTCCTCAGTTCCTTATCTGTTGGCTGCTCATCTTTTACTTCTTCAGCCTTCTCCTGGTCTGTTCTGTGACTTCAGACCACTATAGGGAGCTGGGCATTTTTAATGACATAAGGCAGGAAAAGATGCACTTAAGTAGCTCAGAAGAAAATCTTACCCCTGACTCTGCACAAAATACATCTTTCCTTCACTTTTGATGGATCCGGCTTCGCCCCGCCCCAGTCTTGGTTCTGAGGTTTAGCCTGCTTTTCTAACAGGAGGTAGAGCTCCTATTTGCTTATCTTTGAGAAGCATCCCAATAAGAAATATTAGTGTAGCAGCTAGTATTAATTAGCATTTGCTATGGCTGAGTGTGCCACTTCAAAGAACGGTTGTAATCAAGAGTGGTGTTTTAAAGATAGCCGTATCTTGGAAATAGCTTTCTCTTTAGGAGGGGGGAGTTGTTTTGTTTTCCCTGGTTCACATGTTCTAACTGTCTTAGGTCTAAATCGTGTCCCAAAGTACAGCATGACAACATAATCTTGATATGATAACTGTTCAAACATGCAAAAGACCTAATTAGGCCTATGGCATTGTCTCACTGATGAATTAAGCAGAGGAAAAAACCTGCAGTGAAAATCTATCTGGTTGTTGTTCTGAAAAGTTGACTTGTACACTCCCCGTAGGGCTTGTTTACTTTGATAGATAGCAAAGGACTTCCTGTAAAGCAGTTGAATAACAAGTTCCACGCTTCCTGCTACTTCAGTGATCAGGCTTTTCACCTGCTCTGTACTCATATGTATGCTCTAGGTACCTTCTGCCATAACGTTAGAAGGAACCCTTTACTACAGTGTTAGTTTTTAATGCTGGAATCGCTTTAGCTTAGGACTGTTTTGGAGGGAAGTGTATTTTTAAGCCTAGTTTCCTTAAATGTGACTGAGAATAGTTACGAGATTGTCATTCTGATCTCCTTAACTTTTTCACCAAGTGGTTCACTTCCATTGGTTTGCTCAGGTGTGGAAGTTTGAGGTGCACCTACATTACTTCTTGTGGGTTTTGGAGTGTACTTCCTGCAGCAAGTTTGCCACCTGCACCCTGTTATCTCTCCTGGGTTTGGAGCCTAGCATTTGGAATTGCCTTCAGATGAAACTAAGGCATAAACTGTAGTCTTGTTGTGGCTCAGTGTTTTGCTGGCTTGGCCACTTATTGTCTCTTTGCACGAGCTCAGTTCTAGACAGAATGTGTTGGGTTTATTTTGTTTGTTTGTTTTGCCTAAACTGACAGAAGATTTCCCTAAAGGGAATTAATTTTAGTTCTGTCCTCCTCTTGTAGTACAGGGCTGACATCTAATGCTTTTGATTCTCTACTCTGCTAGTATTTGGTCCAACTTCTAGTTATTTTATGGTAAAAGTGCATTTCTCCTTGTGATTGCAGCCTGCTGGGAAGTGATTCTTTTCATGCTGTTGCATCCAAACTTCTGACAATAAGCAGCCTTTCAGTACTGGTAACTTGGCATGTTACCGTATTGTACCAGTATAATCCAGGAATTCCCAGCATAACATGTTCTTGCTTTAAATCTTCACTTTAATGCTGAAGATTTTCCTCTCAGTTGGTCTTGGCCTGCAAATTTAAGACATTCCTCTCTGTACAGAGTCGTTTAAAAAGTCAGCCGCTGATGCTGTTTAGTGTAATTCTTTGTCCTTTTGTCTCAGATACCAAGTTGGATCAGTGAGGTCAATGTAGGAAGCTCTGGTCTCACCCTGGGCTGAAGTCCGTAAATCTGAAATGAACGCTTGTAGCACTCCTGGGTGCAACCTACTTGAAAATAGGGAGGGAGCTGCTGCAAAATACGGTTGTTAAAAATGGGTATGTAATCCACAAGGGATGTGTAAGGTACAGTAGGTAGAGCTTCAGTATTCAATAGGAGCAATCTCTAGTCAGAAACATGTCAGCGGTTTGCAGTATGGAGAACTTCCAGTGGTTCTGGAGTCAGACTTCTACATCTGGTTCGGGTCTGGGCTCGTTCTTTGGGTGTTTTTTTTTTTTAATTTATTTTTAAATAAATAATAATAATAACTGCGTGAACTCTAAAGCAGCAGTAAGACATTCTAGTTGTAGGGGTTAGGATTTAGCCTTGGGGAGTATCATGTAACTTGAGGTCACGACCTCCTCACCTGCTGAAAGGGATGGAAGTTGCCCATGGCTTTCGGAGCTGGTAGGTTTAGGTTCTAAAAGCAGAAAGAAGAAAATGCTATCTTGACTGGCCTGTTCTTAGGCTATGCCTCTTGCTGATGATACCTTTTGCTTAAACACATTTCACTACCTTTCTAACTGCACTTAGATGATAAAATCATTGCAGGAGTAGGCTTTCAAGTCTTACTGCTAGCAACAGAAATACCCTCTTTACGTTGTATATATGAAATCAGTATCAGAAACTCTAATGTAAAATTGTATGAAATGAAGGTGGGGGTACTTCTAAGGTGTTCTTAGTCAACATGTGCAGATTCTCAAAACACGCTGCAGAAGTACAGGATAAATGACATATTTACCTCTTTCTGTGACATGATTTTGAATTCCAGAAGACAAAGCAAATGTTTCTTGTGTGAAACTGAAAATTTTCTGTGCAATAATGCGTTTTAGTTTGACCTATCTTGTGCCTTTGCCTCACAGGTAGCCTTTTGAACAAGGACTTATATTAGTACTAAGGACTATATCAGTGATTATTAAAATAGTATTATTTTGGGGAATACTTACTTAGAGGTATAACTGCAATTGGCCTTCTTAAACTGAGTTCATAACAGGGACCTGTGCTTGGGCCTTTTTGCCCAAGGCAGTAGTGTATGGAAGCATGATCTGAGTATCAAGTAGAATTGAGTAAGTGTCCTGTAGGTGACTTATCTTTTTCAATTAACTGTCTGAGCGCATCACTTGCTCATGCAGATTTTTAAGCTGTCATGCTGGCACAAGGTCGTGTGTGTGTTGTTACCTTGCAGGAAATTATATAAAGTCCACATCATCTGGATTACAGTATGCTGCATATAGCTGTCAGCAGGAGCCTTTAAAATTCACTATTCTTCCTGAGAACAGAATTAGTTCTTAACAGGAGGTGACTTATAAAATTGGTCTGCAAGTGGTGCATTAGTTACCTCACTTATCCTTAGCAACTCTTAATTGGCTGCAAATGAATCCTTAACTTTCTTTTTAAGACTTCTTAGAGGTCACTTTGGGAAGTGGGGTTGAGGTTTTGTGTGTTTATGCAGTGTAGACCTGAGTGAGTGCGGAGTCTGTTACATTAGTTTGACTTGCTCTGATAAGTGAGATAGAAAAGGGTGAGGCAGTGTGAGCAGGAAGACATGGCTTTGTGACTAAATAAATTGGTATTGGCTTCAAACATCGTATGGCCGATGTAGGTGACGCTAATAAAGCTCTACATCTCTCAGTTGGATTTGAAAGGAGAGGTTGAGTAATCCCCCCCCGCACCTTAAGATGTAGTGTTAAGGAAGCCTGCAGAAGCAGGTGATCGTGGAAGGCTGGGATATCGCTTCTAGAACAAGGCAAATGCCACAAAGTGGTTGGGAGGGTGAAGGAGGGAAGCCTCTGGAGAGGAGAGCAGACCTCACTTAGTGTCCTGGGAGTGAAGACATCAGCTGGGTTGGGCTCAAAGATATTTATTTATTTTCCCTGAACTAAAATGAACTGTGTTTGGATTCCAAGTCCTAACATATTTTGTCCGTATTATTCAGCATTGTGTAAATGCATGAGCTAGAAAATACAGCTGAATAACTTGAACAATAAATGGAATTAAATGGAATAAGTAAATAATGAAAAGTTAACTGGTTTTAATTACCAATGTCAAAGAAATACTTCTGAAGCTTGAAAACACAAATGCTGTAGTGGTGTCCTTTAGCTCATGACGAAGATTCACAATAAACTTGCAATGCTTCCTGTGTTAACACCTGCTTGTGTAGTGCTACTATTAACAGCCAGTTTCAAAATAATACTTCTCTGCTTTGTGTGGAAAGAGCCAAGTGCCGGTTTCAATTTACCCGTTTGTCTTACTGCCTGTCACTGGCAAGTGATCCTGCAGCTATCTGGGGTGCTCGGGTTGAGAGCAGTAACGTTGGTCTTTAGAGCATAGTAAGAATGAGGCAAACTCCTGCATTTTGTAGCAAGATAAACTTAACATCCAAATTGTAATGTGTGTGACCTTAAGGTCTTGCTATAGCAAGGCCAGTGCTGAAATAAGATTTTTGCAATGCGAATAGCTCTGAAGACTCTTTTGGCTTCCAAGGATGCAATACGTTGACTTGAGCCAACAGCACTTTGAGAACGGAGATGCAGCTCACGTGCAGTTGTGTCTCTGCTGAGCAGTATGGTCACGTGCAACGCTGAGCAAACAGCATCCGTCCTACCTCTGTTGTCAGCCAGGCACTTCTGGAGTAGCTCAACCAGTTTCATTTTCCTGAGAGATTTAGTAGTAGATTAATATATGGAATTGTAAAACCGAGCGTAGGAGACCTGGAATATTGACCTCCAGTGGTGGACATCTCTGTCGATGGCTCCACTGTTGAATCACTGACGCTTGCTGGTCTCTAACTGCTGAATTGGTGTCGTTGCAGGTTCAGGTCCAGGTCCAGCAGTCACCGCAGCAGGTCTCCGCCCAGCAGCTCTCTCCACAGCTCACTGTCCATCAAGGTTCGGAGCAACCAATACAGGTCCAAGTGCAGATCCAAGGCCAGGGGCAGCAGCAGGCATCCCAGACAATACAGAGTCAGTCTCTTCAGAGCCCCAGCCCATGTCAGCTGCAGGCAGCCCAGATCCAAGTGCAGCACGTGCAGACTGCCCAACAGATCCAGGCTGCTGAGATACAGGAGGAACACATACAGCACCAGCAGATCCAGGCCCAGCTTGTGGCAGGACAGGCCATTACTGGTGGCCAGCAGATACAGATCCAAACAGTCGGGGCGCTGTCACCTCCACCTTCTCAACAAGGCTCTCCACGAGAGGGAGAGCGGCGGATCAGCACTGCTAGTGTCCTTCAGCCGGTGAAGAAACGTAAAGTGGATATGCCTATTACTGTATCGTATGCTATTTCAGGGCAGCCAGTTGCCACAGTGCTGGCCATTCCTCAGGGCCAGCAACAAAGTTATGTCTCTTTGAGGCCAGACTTATTAACAGTGGACAGTGCCCACCTGTACAGTGCTACTGGGACCATTACTAGCCCCACTGGAGAGACTTGGACCATCCCCGTTTATTCTGCTCAGCCACGTGGTGACCTTCAGCAGCAGAACATAACCCACATCGCCATCCCTCAGGAGGCCTACAATGCTGTCCACGTCAGTGGCTCACCAACGACACTGGCTACTGTGAAGCTGGAAGACGACAAGGATAAGATGGTGGGAAGTACTTCAGTAGTGAAGAACTCTCACGAGGAAGTGGTGCAGACTCTTGCTAATTCGCTCTTTCCAGCGCAGTTTATGAATGGCAACATCCACATTCCAGTGGCAGTGCAGGCTGTGGCAGGGACGTACCAGAACACAGCACAGACAGTGCACATATGGGACCCGCAGCAGCAACAGCAGCAGCCCGCACCCCAGGAGCAGGGGCAGCAGCAGCAGCAGCTACAAGTCACTTGCTCAGTAAGTTTAAATTCTGGCTCTCGGTCCATGATTAACAACTTGCAAATATTGTGGGGAGAGGGGATGTGAGCAGACAGCTGGTGTCTAGGAAGCAGGGATGTGGCTGTCCCCGTAGTCTGGGCGTGACATAGGGCTTTTGACTCCAGATAGATGGAGGACTGCAATATTGGTACATAATATTGGTACATAATTACAGGGTGCAAAACTTTTTCCAAGAGAAAGCTCAGTGTCGATCTTTGTAGTGTAAATTAGTAGATAAACGCTCATCGCTTGCTTCTTTATAGCAGGTACTCCGAGGTCTGTAGTCTTCTCCTGAACTGCTCTAGGGGTTTCAGTGGAAAGGCGGGGACCACTGCAGCGAAGTAAGCCGTGCAAATATACTAGTCACCTAGTCATCAGTTACTTTGTGTTACGCAGCACGTGGAGTCCACAGCAGATCCAGTGCCCAGGCAGAATGTCAAAATCTGACTAGCTGTCAGAGCAGACTTCATGGATCAGGCATACCTATCTGTAACACCATGTCCTGCTTCCAGTAAATGACTGGTGTGCAAGAACACAGTAATGACCAGTGGCAAGTAAGCATCTCTTTGTCATGCCTGGCAAACGCGGCAGCCAAATTTGTTGATGCCTTTTTTTAAAGGTTTTGTTGTTAACTTTGAGCCATAGATGATTTTGAATTGGCTTTTAAAACTTGAGTAACAAGGGCAATTAATGGCTTGTCCTTTATGTGCAAATGGATGTAGATTTTCTTTTATTATCAGAAAGTGCAGAGATTGATCTGTGTCAGAGCCTGTTGTTGCTGAATGGAATGAGAGCAAAAATACCCAAGTCCACTCGCATAATGTTGTTACAAATTCTTTCCAGTTTATAAATAACGCTGTTGGCTTTATAAAGACATATATGCCCTCTACTTCATCAGTAAGCACTGAGACGAGGAGGATTGCTTTTGGAAGTCACATTCAATTGTTTCTGAATTGAGTCATAACCTTGGTGGGCTATCGCACGCCTTCACTGAAAGGGGTTCCCTGCATCTCTAAATTAACTCTCAGTTGCTGGGTGCCCTCTTTTACAAAGCTGTACTTTAAGCTACAGCTTGTAGTTCTTGTTATACATGTTGTTTGGTTTTGGTTTTTATTTGGTTGGGTTTTTTTTTGTTTTGTTGATTTCAAAGAGCCTTCTGTATCTTATTTTTTCCCTGTGTTGGTATATTAGAGATCTCTTCGTTGCTTTCAGCTGCTTAAACAAACCAAGTTGATAGAACTTCTTGCCTTTCCACTAAACAGGATTATTTGGGCTTACTTATATGGTATTCAAGGCAAAATCAAGAGCATGAGGTACATTCATAGGATCCTTTCCGAAGTATGAACTCCATAATTTCTTTAATGGCTACTTGTAAAGCTTCTGCTAACGCTGTGTATTCCTGTGCATTGTGGTCCGCAATTCTTGGGTATCAGGCAGTTTTCTGATTACAAATCTGTGGAGTATTGAATATTGTGGAACCCCCTAAACAGGAAGGCAAGCGCAGGAGGCACGTGTTCTTCCTCTACGAGAGCAATAAAGCTACTATAGGTGAGCATCCAACTTCTGGGTGTTGTCTCTCTCACAACTGTGAGACTGAGAAGAAATCTGCTTCCTTGCCCCCACACTGTCCTCCAGCATTGTGCTGCTGTGGGGGAATATCATCGAAACTTTGGTTCTTCTAGTAGCTCTTTCATGCATCGTCCTTTCTGTGTAATGATCCCTGTCGCAGCGTCAGCTTAACTGCTGCTGACTGGGGCAAGTTGCAGCTATTTTGCTCTATTTTTAAAAAATACAAGAAGCCACTTAAGAAGCAGCTTCCAGTCCAGTGAATTAATTCCAGCCTGCGTGCTTGCCTTCACACCAGACAAGATAGCTGTGAGGCCAGGGCAGAGGACTGCCGTTTAGTTGGGGCTGAAGGAGGTGGCTGACTCTCAGAAGCTTTCTGTTCCGTGGAGACTAATGGGGCAGCACTCTGGTGGAGAGTGGAGGCACAATCCTGGCTCCTACAAAGACAAGGTGTCGGTTCACCCTTGGACTCCTATCCTCTTTAAGACAGAGGCTTGCTTGACAGCTTCAACTTTATTGCCATCTGCCTTGATAAAAGCTGAGACCTTTCAGTCGTAGTCTCCCTCTGCAGCTATGGTGATGGCAGGGCTGATATGCAAACAGCTAGTAGGAGCTGATGCGAAAACAAACAAACCAACAACAAAAGCACAAGAAATCGGAGGTAGGCAGTCTGTCTGAAAGCTCCAGACAGAGGCTCTTACAGGCTTTGCCTCTTCAGTTGTTCAGTTGTGAGGGGGTTTGTTACACCAAGTAAGGTACAGGTATTACTGAAGTCTGTACGCCGCTTTGATCGTGGACTGGTACTGCCAGAGCAACTTTCACTAGTGATTGGCTATTGGCAGTATCAAAGGAAAAGTTACTTCATTGTGACAAAGCCTTTCTTTTTGGGGTGACTTTTAAGAAATAGAAAGCAAAACTGCTGTGATGTGGGAGTTGATATCTCTGTAACATTCAGGGCTGCCAATGACAATTTGACTAAGGCTCTAAAAGTTCAGGTTAATCTTGTTAATCAGGGTAACGATGAGACTTTCTGTGGCATGGGATTGAGAAGCTGGAGTGAAGAACGTTGAGTGAGTGCAGCTGTAGCATTTGCTGTTCCTTCTGGATAGGCATTGGTTGCCTGTAAAATAAGTTTCAGTTTGAGGCAGTAATACTTGATGACTTAACATCCTGTTGCAAAGTAAACTTCTGGAGGGTCTGAAGACCTGTTACCTGTTTAGGTCTATAGCAGGACATATAGTAGCTATTCCAAAACAGTAGCTAGTGTGCCTTTGGTAGTTTGAAAGCACTTCATTACAACTGGATGAATATTTTGGTACTGGTGTTCTAGGCTGTTATTACTTTATCTCTCTTACAGATCACTTAATCTTACCAGTTCGTGAAAATAAGAAGAGCATATTTGTTCTGTCTACCTGTTATGTACAGAATAACGAAGAGATGGGCAAGGGTAGGGTGGGATGCTAGCAGCGTACAGCACACGAGTGTACCCGGAGCCTGGCTCAGGACAGTCTAGGTGTGGAGCAGCAATGGTCAGTAAAGGTGATGGCACCTTTCCGCTCTTCCCTGCCAGGAGCAGGCAGTCTCTCTAGCTGCTGTGTCTGTGAGGGGCCTCAGGCCATTCTTGCTGTAGTGAGATGGTAGCCTTTTGTGATGGTTCAGAGTGGTAAGTTAACTAAAGCCAAGGAAAATGCAGTGGAGCAAAAACAGGGCTCCAAAGTCAATAGTTGCTCGTTTTGCTGTTTGAGAGGAGACCAGGAGTCTATTTTTGAGAGGACTTTAGCCCTGTGAAGGTCTTTGCCTTTGAACTAGCTTCTCCATGGTGTGGCAGCAAGAATCACTCATGGCTGCTAGGTGTCCTATGATGTTCTGCGGGACTTCTGAATGCATCAAACATCACGTTGTGTAGATTTGCTGAAGGGATTTTAGATATGTCCATTCAAACAAAAAATGTACTTGGAGAGACAAATGCTCTTTCATGAGCAGCAGTTCAGGTTAGACAACAAGGGTTGTGTTCCTTGGATTAATCTGTTGTTAGAGTGTTGCAAAAGGCTGATATCCTGGGGCTAGAGGTAGTGCTGCGTTATTTGGTTTTTGTCTAACTGTTGCATATCAGTCTATACAACTGAAATGTTTTCTTTCACAGGCTCAAACCGTTCAGGTTGCTGAAGTTGAACCGCAGCCACAGCCACAGACTTCACCTGAACTTCTACTTCCAAACTCTCTGAAGCCAGAGGAAGGGCTTGAAGTGTGGAAAAGCTGGGCACAGACCAAGAATGCAGAGCTGGAAAAAGAAGCCCAAAATAGGCTAGCACCTATTGGAAGTATGTGTAATGACACGGACTTTTTCCTTTCAAGAAGGGATTAGGCAGTGACTGAAATATTAACTGTTTACCACTCTTCTTAGAAAACACCTTTGTTTCACCAGTGATTGTTTTTAAGTTTGAACTTTGATTTACTTTGCAGTACTAATTTTTGCATGATCCAACTGCCACAGGACATGTTCCAAGGGAAATATTATAGGTCTGTGCTGAGCCAACTTGAGCAACTAGTCTGGTGGCTGTAGAAAAGGATATTATATGACTGTAGTGCGTGGACAAACAAAATGGCTGTGCGTGCCAGCCAAGCTGGTAGAGCAGTCCTGGCATTGCTGTTTTCTTGTTGCTGCAGGGCAACATTTCATTGTGAACATGGTAAAAGAAGGCGATCGTCATGCAGTTGGCAGGGCAGTCTTCCGCTCGAATTTTTGCCTGCTTATCTTTTAGTAGATCTGACAGCCTAAGATCTTGATTTATTTCAGTTTTCTTTATTATACAGGGAGAATGTGGTAGTACTGGGCCTGCCGGATAGAGTGGCAGAGCTGGAGACATGAGAAATCATTCCTGAAAGGTCAGAAATAATATGGCTTTATGGTTTAAATAATATGGCTTTGTTTTGTTTTCCAGGGCGTCAGCTGCTGAGGTTCCAGGAAGATCTCATCTCTTCAGCTGTGGCTGAGCTGAATTATGGTCTATGCTTAATGACACGAGAAGCTCGAAATGGTGATGGTGAACCCTATGATCCAGATGTGCTCTATTATATCTTCTTGTGTATTCAGAAGGTAGGAGGAGGGCAGTTATATGTGCAGCAGAGCTGTGCGTGTTGTCAGAATGTATAGGGAGATTCTCTGTTATAAAAAGGGAGACTTTGGCTTCTATTGAGCTTGCCAACAATTCCATAAGAAAAGAGTCTCTGGTTCTTATATTTAAAAAAAAAAAGTGTAGATGAAATGTAATTAATATGCAGCAATGTTTTCTTCTCCTGAATTAAGTGTGTGAAAAATGGTTAATAACTGAGTTCAGTATCGTGGTGAGAATAATAAATCCTTTTAGGTTTGGCTTTCTGGGGGAGGGGAGACCAGGGGAGTGATGTCTGAGAAATCTATCAATGTCAGGGCTTGGTCTAACTGAAGCTTTACAGGCAAGAACTTAGCTTTGTGTGGTGTGGGAAGTCTGAGCTGGAAATATTAGTGTGTTGTCTGGAAGAGCTGCAGGAACAGAACTAAACTCCTACAGGGGAATTGGGCATCTCCTTATATGAAAGAGTCCAGAGTCCACAGGACAGTCATGTGAAATAACTTCCAATGAACACATCTAAAATAAGACGTGAAATCCAACCAGCTTTGTTGCCTGAGATGTTTTTCCTTCCTGTCTTAGCATTTCCATGATGGTGACTGAGGTTACTTACCCTGTACTGTCCTCAGTCCTCGCTTTTCTAGGTAGGATGTATTAGTCTTCGGTGCTATGCTGTAAAAAAAGTGTTTGAGTAACTAGGTGCGTGAGCTCTTAAGATAAGGTCTTGTCTGAGAGGATCGTACTACCACTGTACTGGACTGCATTGTGAATCTCTTACAGTATCTCTTTGAAAATGGTCGAGTAGATGACATCTTCTCAGATCTCTACTATATTCGGTTCACTGAATGGCTGCATGAAGTTCTCAAGGACGTGCAACCTCGCGTTTCCCCTCTTGGTAAGAGCTTGCTTTTAAGAACTTTATAAGTTTCTGGAGTTTGGAATGTTTAAACAGAACTGCAGGTTGAGTGTAGTCTGAATAGAAACCCTTTCAAAGTAATTAATGTCCCTAGGATGGATCACATTGATCAGGGAGAAAAATGTTGCATCTACAGTGAATGCTGGGGTTATTGCATGTGTCAGGCTCTAGCCCTGGTCGTTGCGGAGGATTATTTGTCTATTGCTTGTCACTCATCAGAAGGCAGATAGTTGAGATTTTGTACTGTCATGAGGTCGGCTTACTTGGAAGTCAGCTGATCCTTGATCCAAATTGAGCTTCCTCATCTGAAGCACTAGTACATCTTGCCTCTAATATTTATTGTTGCTTTAGGAGATGATGCAACACCATCATGTTGCCATGTAGCCAGATGGATATGGGCTGCAGGACCAACTAAGTGTCAAAGTAAAAAACAGTGCATGATTAGAGCCTTGACTGCTGCAATCAAATGCAGCTCATCTCAACCCTGTGTTTACAAGATGATGGCTACAGGGGTTGGGGGAGCAGTTTGAGAAGAGACAGATTTTGCGTGCGAGAGCTAGAGTAAGAATTGTGTTTTTAGGTTTCTTACGACTTCATTCCCTTTGATCTGATTAGATGTCAGTGAAGAAGCTATTGCTTGTGTTCAGAAAAGTAGCTGATGTTACTGGCTAGATAGCTAAGTAGCACCATGAGTTTTGGAATCCTTTTGTTTTCACTCGGGCTGTTTGATCTGCGCTTTGTCATTCCACAAGCCCCGGAGTTCATACTGCTGTCTGTTTTTCTATTTATCTGTGTATTTGGAGTATAGTATTTCTCTTCTACACAAAGGAAAAAAATCTGAGAATCAAAGGATTACTCATGTGTCCAAATACATCACTTGGCACTGTGTGCTGACTGAAGCTGTGCACAGGGCCAAGAGCTGATTTGTTATACTGGCCTGCCTGCTCTCACATATTATTGGATTGGATGCATCTGCATTGGAGTCGGGCCATTAATTAAAAAGCTGTTTAAGTGTGTATTTATTTCTCTCTGGGCTGGGATGTATAAATGTATTGCAGGAGTATATTCTCTGTAACTTGATGTTGAGATATATATACACAATTGTTTCCTAACTGTACTTGCTATTTTAAAAAAAATATTTGTGCAGCAATTAATCTTGACATCATTAAGGATCTCCTCCTTCCCTTAAAATGTATAGGTTCTCTAATACTTACAGACTATAAAATGCTGCCTGTGTTCCTGCTGTAACTGTCTCCTGGCATGATGCTGACTTCTGATTATTGCAGGTTATGTCCTCTCCAGTCATGTAACAGAAGAGATGCTGTGGGAGTGTAAGCAGCTGGGAGCTCACTCCCCATCCACCTTGCTCACTACATTGATGTTTTTTAACACAAAGTAAGTACTTAGGTCTTTGCGACTTTTGCAGCATAAAAACTTCAAACACTTTGACAGGGCTGGTAGGAAACTGCTGCAGTGGATTAGGGCAACGTCATGAATTTTGAGTGGTTGTAGACAGAGCCCTCTTGCAACCCCATGAGGCAAAGAAGATGCAGTACAACACGGAAATGAGCTCGCGGAGGGGAAACTGAACTGGCTGTTGCACGCTTTGCTGCTGGAACAGTCTTTAACTCAGTGTTGATTTGAGCTTCAGCTGGCTCGTGATAATTAAAGATAACTACATCGCTGTAGGGACTGTATCCTCTGAGTGTCCTGTGTTCTTTTCTTGCTGCTCAGATACTTCCTGTTGAAAACAGTAGACCAGCACATGAAGCTGGCCTTCTCCAAGGTGTTGAGGCAGACCAAGAAGAACCCTTCTAATCCCAAGGATAAAAGCACGAGTATCCGCTATCAGAAGGCTTTTGGCATACACCAGACAGGCCAGAAAGGTAGTGTCTAGAAGTTTTCTTTGGGAGTATTTACTTACTGGGCTTGAAGAGACCTGGAGATGTCTGCAGGTAGGGCCGTGAGAACCCAGGGCTCTGCTAATTATTATTATCAGCCTAAAAGAGTGAGTTTTCAGTTATTTTTGAGAGAGCTTAGTATCTTCTAATAAGACGAATAAGTACCTTCTGGGGACATGCCTTACCTGAGGAATATAGGACTCATCAAGAGTTGAGGTTAACTTTTCTGTTCTGTTTTTTGTGAGCAAAGGGGCAACTGGATGTAAGTGCTTATGAACAGGGGGAGAAACATCTACGGGAGGACTTGCCTTATTCACAGTACTTGATGCATGTGAACCCATGTAGAATTCCTACATAAATGTGGTCTGCCCTCACAAAAGCATGGAGCCAGGATTTGGCTCAGACGTTGCATTCTCAGTAGTGAGATTTCTCTCATTTTGGGCACAGGTAGAAAGGGAAAGATGGGTATGGATGGGTTGTATTGTTCAGTAGGCCTTGGAATAAAGCAAGCTCTCCATGTAATGCTTTGAGTACTTACAACCAGGCAGCTCTGCCCTGGAACAGCCGTGTGTCTCCTACCAGCTATAGCATGGTGATGGGATGCTTCAGAGTGCTGAGGCTCTATGGCACTGCTCATTTGTTGTGCTTCTCATACAGAGTGTCTGACAGACTTCTGGGGGTTGGTTTGTAGTTACAGATGACATGTATGCGGAGCAGACTGAGAATCCAGAGAACCCCCTGAGGTGTCCGATAAAGCTGTATGACTTCTACCTCTTCAAATGGTGAGAGCTCCTGTTCTGTCATTGCTTGTCTTCTGTGACTGTGTTGAACTGCGTCTTGTAGCTCGCCTAGTTTTCAGGGTGTTTTATTGCTGTCACAGTTTCTGCATTTGCATAAATTTACGTGGATGGGGAGGGACATTGATGTGAGAGGGTGGGATTTTGCTATGATGTCACCTAATTTAACATGGAACTTCTGTAGTATTTAAAGAGACAAATCCTGACTTGTGAACTGGCTGATTTTTAATCTCATATTCACTCTGAAGGTTTGCGGTATTGGCATGAGCTCACTGTTCTGCCTGTGACTTGGAAATAAGTGATCTGGAAGCATCTGCTACTTGAGATTAGGGTCCTATTCAAATTGGCTTCTGAACAAAAATGAGGACTGGAAATTGGAGGGAGCCTCAAAGGACTCGCCTCTAAATTACGATGATTCAGATAACTAAAGTATGTGTTCCTCTTCATGGATTGCTGTGCAGCTAGCCTGGATGTCAAAAAATATCCTATTCTTGCTTCACTCCAAAAGACCTTTAAGGCCAAGTGTTTGTTGTACTTACCAGTGTGAAATAAGAATTACTTTCTTGTAGTTGTCACCATGACTTTTTAACCTTGGCATGGCCTAAAAACTTTGGGACCACTGTTGTCTCTAGGAGTAACTCTGTACCTATAGAACAAGTACCTTCATGTCTCATCAGCCAGATGTCCGCTGTCAGGATTTGTGAAGCCTGGGATGAGGACAATGGTGGTCTCCCCCTCCCAGGACATTCCGTTAGTCTGGTTATTTCTGATCTTCCTCATGCAGCCCCCAGAGTGTGAAAGGCCGGAATGACACGTTTTACTTGACTCCGGAGCCAGTGGTGGCCCCCAACAGCCCTATCTGGTATTCCATCCAGCCGATCAGCAGAGAGCAGATGGAGCAGATGCTCACCCGGATCCTGGTGATACGAGAGATTCAGGAAGCTATTGCCGTGGCTAATGCCAGCACCATGCACTAAGGCATCCTTCTTGGCTCAGAAGGGGTGGGGTGGGGTGACGGGGGAGGGACAAGCAAAGATAAATTGTACAGACTTTTACACTAAAGGAGATGCCTAAGTTTTTGGTTTTTTATTGGTGTAGTTATGAAGCCCTTTTAGGCTTCTTCTCTTTAAAAGAATCTAAAGGAAAACCTACCCATTGTGTATCCTACCCAACACACCAAACTGTTGGAACCATTGGAGGCTGCGTATCCCCTGCAAGCTGGGAGCTGTGGAAAGCTGCTGGTTGACTCTGGTTTTTTTTTATGATGTAGAAAATATGAACTACAGGATTGGCCTGGATGACTGGGGCCTCTGTCTCCTTGGAGCACGTGCAGCCTAGAGGGCACAGAATGATGGATGGACCTGCTCAGCCAGTGGAAGAGAGGCAGGCATCTTCTTTTCTTGTGCTTGGACATTAATTTGCTGTTATCTTGGAAGGAAGAGGAGAGAGTGAACTACAATTGTCATTTATACAAAGAAAAAAAAAAACACAATGATTTCTATTCAGACCTTTAAGTGACATTTTTAGATGTTAAAAGTACAAACTTTACCACACTCTTCTTTTTTGGCCTAACATTGAGGCCTTAAACCTTGAGGCTCCTGTGCCTGATGGAATTCTTGTAACATACACTTGTGTATCATATAAAGATACCACCCTGTTTCTCTTATGTATTCTTACTCTAGTTGTTTATTAAGAATGACGAGCACGTCTTTTCAACATGCCATTGAACAATGTGTCTTTATTTGGGGAAGAGTGAGCTGTGAGGGTGGGGGTGGGGGGGTCATTATACGAAGATCAGTATGCAAACTGGTTGTTTTCATCCCTGTTTGTGCTTTCCAGCTTGAGTCTGCTGGACTTCTTTCACCCCAACAAATTAGGAAGGTAGAAGGGGATTAACTTCTGTTGAAGGACCTGGCTATCTGCATGCTGATGGAAGCTCAGTGTCAGGCTAGGAACGTGGGATCTGTGAGACCAGATCAGACTGTCAGTCTGTCCTAATGTTCTGTGGCCAGCCTGTGAGGCTTCACTCCTAGGCAAATCCCCCTCTCCCCGCCTTTACAAACACACCATACCAACTGCATGGTGGAGGGGTGTTGGAGAGAAAAAGGCCTTCCAGGAGCAGCATGTGGCTTACTCCTGCCATGTAACAGCTTTTTCAGAGTTTAATACAGCTGTGTAGCTTCTGGCATCATTCATGATCATAAACCCCAACCCTGTAGCCTTGCCTTCCTGCATCTTAAATGGTTGCTCTATTCTATATTATTAACAAATAGTCTGCTTTTTTGAAGCCAGCGGGTAGCCAACTGTGCTTGAAATGGGAGATCACTCTAGCCAGGCTTGTTATTTGTGCCACCAGCTTCTTGGATGCGGAGAGGTGACTCTGCTTCTATAACTTGTCTTTCCTGCTTTTCCATCTCATGTCCCTTCCCTGTTCCAAAATATATAGATATATACTTAAATATATATATATTACAGTAAAAGAACTTGTGTACAAGCAAGCAACTTTTTTGAAGCTTCTGTTGGCCAACATCTGTCTGTACTGAGAAGGAACATTTGCCCTCTCTGTTGGTTGTGCACAGTGTAAATCTGCACATAAGATGAGTAGGAATGATGTCTGCTTCTGTGTTCTTGATCCTTGTCGAGGTGTGTGGGCCTAGAGAGACTTCAAGCCTCTGATGCTTCATGTTGGCATTGGTGTTCTTGAGAAAGCAGATGTGCTTGAGTTGGTTGTGAGTATGATTAGTTTGTTCCCTGTAGAGGACTCTGTGCTTAAAGAGGTGCAGAGAGGTGAGGCAGCAACTCACTGTTACTGATACCTGCACTCTAAAGTAGACTTATAGCTTAGTTTCCCACCTCAGAGTTATGCAAGGGGAAAATAGCACTGGGGTGGTGCCTCGATCCCAGTGGGTAAGTTGGGAAGATGGTGCCTGGGTGGTGTGTCGTGCTGGCAACACATGCCTTCAGCTAAGTTCAGCCATCGGGAGCCAGCAGCTGCCTCCTGGTAGGGCGATTGTCAGGATCGCTAGTGCCACTTCAGCTGTCAGAAGCCTGTAATCCCTTCAACCGTACCTTAGTGACTGAAATGTCTGTCTCTGGCCCTAACTTAAATATTGAAGGGCATGGTGAGGGGCCAGCTCTCACTGTTTCAAGCAGCTGGGTGTGGTTGTCTAGCAGGATGCCTAGCAGGCCTGCACGGAGCAGATGTCCCATTCTTTTGGGCAGTTTGTCCTGTCTTCTGAAGAGAGATGCAGTGATGTGAGAGAAACTGCAGGCTGACCACCTGTGCTCAAGTCCCAGTGTGTGCTCTGCAATACTGCATGTGAAACTAGCTCCAGCATGCCTGCACTTCGTGTGAGCCTGCTGCTTTGTCTCCATCAGAAATGCAGTGGGTATTCAAGTCATCTGCCAGGTACTAAGTGTAAAAGTCACTTCAATAAGTGGCTTTGAGAGTCACCTCTTACTCTAAAAATTGTGAGAAGCTGGAATAACTTAACAGAATATTAGGGCAGTTTCAGGTTAGGGTTGAACAGCTATTTCAGCTGAACTTTCAGGAGAAACAGAATTCCATGTTACCATAAAAAAAAAAAAAATCTAGTTGGTGCACTCTCCGTACTACCCTTAACAGCAGGATGATCTAAAATCTTAGGAGGAGAAGAGTTCTCCTTGGTCTTGGACTATACTGCTTAAGACTGGAGGAACTCAGCTATGGAGATCTCCTAATGACTGGTTTTGTTCTGACAGACTGAATTGTTTCCATTACTTTCTCATTGTTCAGACATAGGAGATGAACTTGCTAACTTGGAAGTGGACTGCTGTACTGTTCTGCACCGTCTCATCAGAATGTCCACTGCGTTAATTTCATTCCCTATTTTTAGAGACAATCGATATACTGTGACTTGAGGATTATTTTTCTGGGCCTGGCTTCTAGTCTGGCTCTCTGGAGCTAGTTTAAAAGGTACAGTATTTCTAGAATATAAATACTATGTTCTTTGATACTGAAGAACAGGATCTGCTCCCTTTTAGGGGCTCATAGGAAGATGTGCACAAAGTAGCACAGAAGAGTGCTGTGGCTTGGGGTTGTTATCCAAGTTCTGGGAAGTGTTCCCAAACGTGTAAAATAGCTTTTTAACACTTTCCTATAACCAGCTTGTTTGACTGCTGCTTAGAGGGCATTCTACCTAGGCTCCGAGAGTGCCAAACTGCTAGCTCTTGTATGTGTGTATATATTAAATGAGAATCCTCCATGCCCTATGCCTTGTATGAGACAGGCTGAAAATGCATCAATCTTTAAGTAACTAAAGCTGAAAAAGTCAAGCTAGAAGACCCTGCATTGTTGGTTTTGAACTACGTCCATCTTGTCTCTGTGGTATGAAAGGAACTGTAGAAAGCAGAGTATGACTGACTATTGTAAAGCACCTCACACTCTGACATTACTCACGTATTGTCCTATCTCTTGACACTAATAGCATTGCTTTCTTACAGAAACTTGTAGCCTCTTACACACTTGTCTATGGCAGCATCAGATTTTCATTTACTTTCAAGAGTTCAAGCATTTCCTTTAAGTGGTAATGGCTGAAGCAGCAGAGCAGACTAGGGAGTGGTTCTTCACTGCTGCCTCGAGTGGTGAGTGAAGGGAACAGTCTAAGTGTAGCTCAATAGGATGCTTGTCTGTTGGCTGCTTCACCCCTAGAGATCTCCTGGGTTTCAGATAGGAGACAAGGTCTGAAGTAGATCCTGCCTTGGGCCAATGAAAAAGACTTAATGTGATTCCCTAAATAAGAATCCTCTTCTGCACTATTGTTCCTAGGGCAGAAATTAAGACAGTCTTGTTCTCGACTGCGTCAGGGCTACCATTTGCTTTGGTGTAATTTGAGTGAATTAGGCCATCTTCAGGCTTCCCACACAGTGATAAGACCAGCTCCAAAAGTGGTAGAAATGAGCCCCCTGAGCATATGTGGGGTGGAGGCCTTCCTGATACTGTAGTTACTCATCTTCTTGCTGGTCTGAGTGCTGCTAGACACTAATTGACTCTGCACAGTCTAACCAAACTGCATTCTCATCCAATTTTAATAGTGACTTACTTGCAATTAGTGTTTGGGCTCTTAAATCACTGTTAAAGTGGGATATAAACAGTCTTCCACCCTATATGGGATTTTCCTCCCCATCTTCTTGCTGGAGCTGCTCCTCTCAACTACTACAGGGAACATACTTTATCCTATTGTTTCAGCCTGTTCCGTCTCACTGGTGCCAACGCATAGGAAAAAGCCCTTCTCAACTGCTGGCAGTGCTAACTTGAGCATCTTCCTACCTTAAGAAGCATCTCAATCTTCCAGAAGTCTCACTGACGTGCTGCCTCAAGTCTCTGCAGCAATTGCTTTGTCCCCTACCTGTCAGTTCCCTTCCGTTGAGTGGCTGAAGCTCAGCTCTCAGCACTGCAGTCACTTTCCCTGTATAACCTCACCCACGGCAGCCAAGTTTGCCTGCTTCTCTGTTCTTGTTTGAGCTCATCAGGATGGGGAGGCAGATTTAACCCACTTACAGCAGCAATAAACTGTGTCTAGAACTCAAGAAGGAACTGCAGGAAAGAACAAGGTGGAGGGGATGTCTCAGAAAGGCAGGGTCCAGTTGCAGCCCAGAGCCTCGCTTGATAATGAGTGTGCAGCCTATATGCAAAATACGTCTTGTCTGTCCCTCCCGTGTTGACCCTGATCTAAACAGCACATGTGATTGGCATCCTGCAAAGTGACCTTCAGAATTCTCCAGTAGCTTTGCCCTGTGAGTAACTCACACTACAAATCATTTTAAAGAGATGCACTCAACTATTTTTTTAATTTAATTTTACTCTTATATTCTCTGCTCTTTGTAATCTGCTTGGAAATAAAATGTTTTTCCCTGCAGCCTTTGTTGTAGTCTGTTTGAGAACCATTAAACTTTGCCTGGTGTTTCTATTGGAACAGAAGCCAACTTGCCTATTTACGGCCGTGCCCATGCTCTAGCGCAGCAGCTGAGATCAGCGTGTGCCTCCTAGGTAGGCTTAACAAACCTTTGTTAGCGCTGCCCTTATTTAAAATAAAGGGTACCTAGACTTGTTAAACCAATCTTGGTCTGGCACAGTGCCTCCGTTTCTGCTGATCCCGTACCAGGTAACGCTGACTCCGGAGTGTGTCTTTGGTGGGCAGCTTTCCTTTGGAAGGCAGCGTTTCTGAACCCGGCCTCCTGAATGAGCATCTAGGTGTCCTCCTGGTTACTGCTGCTGGGGGTGCGAGTCTAGGCACTTTGCTTACTACGAAGGACAGTGCTTTTCTTCCAGCTCCACAGCCCTAACAAACTCCAAACAATGGGAAATGGGTGGCTGGATAGGTGAAAACAACTCTTAGCTGAGAACTGACCCAGAAACTGTGTAAAACCAGGGCGAGATGCTATCTTTTATAGCAGACTGTCAGGGTATGAGAACTGAAAGCCTGTGCAGTTCAGGGCGTAGCGTAATGACAAGCATTATTAACATGCGGCCGTAGGAAGGGGATTGCATTGATGTTGGCACTCACAGTAACAGTAACAGGATCCCGACCGGTCTCTTGGCTTAAACTTTGCAGCGTCACTGATTCCTTACTGTGCAAGGGCCTCCTCCTCTTGGTTACGTGAGGGCCGTTGGAACCCATGCTGCTCCTTCCTCGTAGCAAAGGGAGCACCCCTGCGCTTAGACATGCACCTTCCTTTCCTGCTAGAAACAAAACCACAATCTGACAGGAAACATTTATAACTTTTAAAAGCTGCAGCCTCTACTCTGTACGGATTACTGCTGTTGAGACCAAACAAGCTGCCGCAGACTCCTGCCACTGTCCTTAGCGTTTCACTTGTTTGGTTCACCCCTGTGTAAATGTAAGCATTAGCATCCACCAAAGCTTAGCTAACTGGTCTTTCTCCAAACTCTGAGTTGTCTTTTGGACAACCTTACTCAGACCAAAACACGCTAAACCAAACTACAGGATCAAACCTGACTGACTAACCTTATAGCATACAAGGGCCATTTGCTTCTGAGTTTCACAGGAGACCTGAGCAGCCCGCTCTGTTCCTGTGCCCTACAGTTGGGCAATATGAGTAACGTGTTTTCTTAAAGCTACTTGCTGATCTTTGGACGAGGATTTAATCTACTGCAGTAAGAAACAGGCGGAGGTATAGGACCACCATTCTTTAGTTTCCTGAACATCTTGATTTTAAATACTTGATTGCCTCGGACAGACTGTCATACCAGAGCAGGGTGAGAAGGGGCTGATCATCTCCTTTCCCTGGTGCTCTGAGATCAGAGCGGATGTATCAAGACACGCGAACCATCAGGGGAGGAGGTGGTTCTGTAAGCACGTAGTGCTTGAAGCTCTCCTGATGCCCAGATGGACTGCAGGGAGGCGGAATGTCTCATCCTGGAAACGGACGATCGCTGCTTTCTCTAACTCCCCTCCATCACAGGACAGTGTTTATGCCCCTTTGTCTGCTGCGGGCACAGTGCTCTCCTGTTCTCACCGCTGCTCCTTTCTGAACCCCCCCCCTCCAGCTGCGGCTCGGGCAGGAAGGCGCTACCGGAGCACAGCGGAGCCCTCCTCGTGGAGCTCTCGTCCGCACAGCCTGGTGCCATGGCTTTGGGGAGGGTGGATGGCACGAGGCTAGCGCCCGGTTTGGGATAACACGGATCCTCTCCTGCGGTACTGCTGCCCGGCCGCGATTCCGTCCCACGTTTCTGCCTCTCATTTCCCTCCCCTCGCCAGAGCATCGCCTTTGCTCCTGCCTCCTGTGTGCCATCCTTACTGCAGGTCACCTCCGGCCTTAGGAGCTGCTCGGACTCGTGGTGCCCTCCAGCTGGGCACCGACCGCAGCCTCGACGGGCGCGTTTGCTGCTCTTCGTTCTGAAGCTGCTGGGGTGCTGTCTGCTGCCCGAGGCAGCGCCCGTCCCGCTGGGCCCCGCTGGCCGCGTCTCCCTGGGAGCCACCCGCGCCTGGGCTTTTCGGGGCTGTCCCCCAGGCAGGCTCACGCCCAGCGGGCCGGGCCTGCGCGGGCCACGCAGGGGAACGCCGCGCCGGGGGCAGGCCTGGGGCCGCGCTGCCCGCCGTGCTCCGTC
>VXAL01018001.1:0-14774 GCA_013399475.1 Chauna torquata | reverse complement strand
GCGGGAAAGGACGGATCCCGCGCTCGTCCCCGGCGCTGCCGGCCGGAGGCCCGCTGCGGCCGGCTCTCTGCCGGGCGTCCCGCGGGGGAGGGCTGCGCCTCGCCGCCGGCCGCTCACGGCCGCCTTTGTGTCCCCAGCTCACAGGGGGAATCGGGTTCATCCACCACAACTGCACCCCGGAGTTCCAGGCCAACGAAGTGCGGAAGGTGAAGGTGAGCGGCCGAAACGGCGGCGCCGGGCGTGCGCGCAGGGCGCTGCGTGCCGGCGGGCGGCGGGGTTCGGCCCTGCAGCAGGAGCTGTGAAACGAGCTGCAACTGCGAGGAGAAACTGTTAGGTGTGCCGGACCTTGACGTTTCAGAGCGGTGGTGCTGGCGTGGTTGCCGGCACAACCCTCTCGTGTTGTGCGTTATCCTGCGTACAGCGTGGGTTTTGAGAACTGTGCGGGGATAGTCCCCCTAATTTCAGCAAGGAGGTTAGTCCTGGAAATCCTCGAAATCTAATGCTACTTGAGTGAGCCTTGGTGCTGTTTTGCGGGTCATCCTGTTGGCGAGCATCTGGCCAAGTTGGGTGGTTGCAGACCTTCGTGGCTGGGCAGTTCCCACCAGGCACGCGTCCCGCTTCCGCTCAGACCGGCGGTGCTGCTTAGCCTGCCTGCTGAATCTCTTTCTTTTTAGAAATATGAGCAAGGATTCATCACAGACCCCGTGGTGCTGAGCCCCAACGACAGAGTGCGAGATGTGTTTGAAGCAAAAGCTCGTCATGGATTCTGTGGGATTCCCATCACGGACAATGGGAAGATGGGGGGCAAGCTGGTTGGCATCATTTCATCTCGAGATATCGACTTCCTGAAGGAGTCGGAGCACGACTTGCCTCTTGGCGAGGTGAGCCCCCGTTGGATGTGAGCGATGTGAGCGTTGTTAGGAAGCAGCATGGCTTGTGATAAGGAGAAGGGTTGGCGCGTGGCTGTGAGGAGACTGTGCCAGCTGGAGGTAGCAGGCTCCATGTTAGCTCTGCCGGGTTGTTCTTTTCCATACTTCCAGGGGAGAGCATCTCCTTCATTTGAATTCTCTCGGCGACTCCTGCGGCGCAGATACAAGAGTGGCTGCGCAGTTGGTGTTTGCGTAACTCCTCCTGTGGGGTTATCGTTCAGTGTTGTGGAAGCCATCCTCTCTACAACTGGTGCTGTCCCTTGGTTTAGAAGCTCCCGGTGTTCCTGGTTGCTGCTGCTGTCCCATGTAGTGTGCTGGCGTGGGATGGGGCTGCAGCAGCTGCGCTGTGCCCAGCAAGCCCTCCAAGCGCTGCTCCTCCTTTTCTGGACTGCTTTCCCTTCATGCCTCACATAGGCTACTCGCTTTTTAAAATAACCCTGAACTTGGAGAATGATAGTTTACCTTTTATAATGCTGCACTCTCAAACTGCCCCCTTACAGGAACACGTTCTCTGCAATGCTGGTGTTGATTCCGTTAGTTCTGGTGTTCGTGTTACTCGAGCTGCGTAACCGTACACCTGCAGCGCTGTTACACCAGTGGTGCCTCGGGCCAGCTGCTGCTCTTGACTCATGACTGTTTTTAGCTCTTGCTGACCAAACCAGGTATCACATGCTCATCCCTGTTTGGTTTGAAGTGTCCTATAAGTACCCATAACAGGAGTCCTACAGCAGGAGCAGGTTCTAAAAGTGTGCGGGGCCCTTTGAAGTGATGCTGACCCATTCAGAAGAGCCAGATGAGAACCTCCTCTCATCCTTTACGTGGGTCATTCAGCGTTGTGGAGTTGGAAGCTCACTGCTGTTAGCGTTTGATGTTTACCTCTGTCACCAGACAAGGCTAAGGCGATGAATGGTCTCCTAGATCTTTCCCCACTTGCAGTCCAGCACTGGTCTTGCCGACCCCTTTACTGCCATCCAGTTAAATACACAGGTCTCCTGTAGCTCAGGAAGCTCATGGATCCCACAGACTTAGGGAGTGTATCTGGGTATTTCTGTCGTGGTGTTTTTTTTTTTCCCCCCCCCAGGCTTTTCCTGAGATGTAGTTTTTGTCAGAGACAGGATTTTGGGTGGATGCAGGCAGGGCGAACATCTTTCCTGATGCAAAATGTCTGTTCTCTTGGTATAAATAACTAAAAAATTTCCTCTTTTCTCTGTTGTGTGCGACTAATCTACCTTCCTTGAGGTTCAAAGAGTCTTCCCTTTTAGCTTTGCCTGGCCTTCTTGAGTAACTTTTTATGAGAACATTGCACGTGAACTTTGTGATCACAGAGTGCTGCGGGTGGGAAGGGACTGTGCGGTCTCCTGTCCGACCTTCTGCTTGAGGCGCGTTCAGCTGGAGCAGGTTGCCTGGGGCTGTCTGTGTCTCCAAGGATGGAGATTTGACTGCTGCTCTGGGCTGCTCTTCTGGTGTTTGACCATTGCCGTGGTGAAGGCTGTTTTCCGTATCCCGCATCAGATATTCCTGTGTTCCAGCTGTGTCCGTTGCCCCTCGCCTTTCTGCTGTGTTTTGGTGCGTGTTTGTCAGAGCGAATGTGGGTGAGCATGTTTGTTTGGATTCAAGCGGCTCCTTTGCCCCA
The DNA here is from genome assembly GCA_013399475.1 of Chauna torquata. Classification (NCBI taxonomy): domain Eukaryota; kingdom Metazoa; phylum Chordata; class Aves; order Anseriformes; family Anhimidae; genus Chauna; species Chauna torquata. The sequence continues at coordinate 12,212 of VXAL01018001.1, read as the reverse complement.
GTGACCTTCCCAGCAGCAGCAGGCTATTCTGAGCAGAGTCCTTCCAGAGCCACGTGCTGGGGACTGCTGGCTGAACACGGGGCCGGGGGTAGCATTTCTGCCAAAACAGCAAGGGACTCTGGAAGCATCTCCAGCCCTTATTTGCCTGCGCTCTATTAAAAGGGAGGCTGTTTGGGTGACATCCCAAACAAGGGTCATCTGAGAGTCGTCCCTTGCTTGCAGGTGCTCTCCCCCGGCTTGCTGAGGCCCTCTGCCATCTCTTGTTTTCACTGCACCGATGGGTTTGGGGGCTGAGCGTGACAGATTCCATCTGGCCACTGCTTGCATGGGGACAGAGCATTGGAGGCTGCTCTGAGTGTTTCTGGAGGCGTGTTGCTGTGCCGTGGGCTCCTTTGTCTGTAGAGCACTCCCACAAGGCTGCTGTGGAGCATTTCACGTGGGCAGAGGGGTTTGGTATTTTCAGATCGGTGCGAAGGAGTTCTTAAGGCTTTTTATCTTCTCCCTCCCACTAGATTATGACAAAGCGGGAGGATCTTGTTGTGGCCCCAGCTGGCGTAATGTTGAAAGAAGCAAACGAAATTCTGCAAAGAAGTAAAAAAGGTACCTGTGAATGTCTGTGACGCAATGGAGCGCTGGTTGGGGAGCAGTAGTGGGAGAATGTGGGCACGCATCCGTGAGTGGGTGGAACATGGAAGAGCTGTGTGCCAGCACGAGGGAAGCAGTGGGGAGAGAGTGCCCAGAGCCCTGTGCCAGGGTATGGAGTTCACATGCGTTCATCTCAAATCTGTTTGAAGTTGGGGGATTCTTGGCAACCTGGGGACCGAAAAATGCCTGGCTGTCCAGCCACGTCTTCAATTTTGTATCCTGGCCTTCTCATTTTGGCACCCAGTTCAGCTCTGTTAGGGTTTGATAGTTCAACTCTAACACTGTGTCATGCATCTAATTCTTAAAAAAGGCGCACTTTTTCTACAGTAGCTGTGAAAATACTGAGTCCTTTTTCAGTCCTGCAAACTCCTTGGTCTGTTTCCTGAGCCAGGGCTGCTGGCATCCTCACTCGATGCTAGTGAGGACAGGCAGGTTCATTTATGGATCCTTGGCAGAACGAGGACTGGCTGCAGGGTTGTGGTTATAATTAGAGATTTATTATTACATAAAAATGTTAGCAATCAGCATAGCTTGTTATCTACAATTTCTAGCACTTAGTGTAACTTACAGTTGCACAGAATTTCTAGAGTTCTCGGTTACGTAGGCTTATCAGTCAGCTGGACCCTCTGCAGATTGGGTCAAATTCTTAATAATCAGCGCACGGTACAACAATCGTAATCCAGACTCAGACTCTGTGTAAAAGAACATGAGCTCCTCATGTTCCTCCTTGCTCCTCAGAGGAAGCAGATGACAGTAGAGACGTCCCTGGCCACTGGGAAATCACAGGTTTTGCCATCCAGCAGCAGTTCTGGTCTACATCCCACTTAGGGCTTGCTGCTGCTTGATTTTATAGACAGTGCTCCCTGTGCTGTTACACTTCCCTGTTTCGTGATGGGTGTCACCACGTCCTGACGACCCAGCACCTGGGCTTCAATGATGCTCATGGCCTTAGTCACCCTGTTAATGGCTGTCCCCACACCCTGGCGCCAGAGACCGTCCGTATTATGGATGTTTGCCTTATCATTGGTTATGCTAACCATGTTACCAGGGGTCAGGAGCAGGGGGTTCCTATCACAAGCCAAGCCAGATTTGATAACACACCTCTTTGAATCACCACCTCGTACCAGTTCCTGCCTGCCTGATGCTCCTGGTCTGCCACACTGCTCCAGGCTAATATCTGTCTCCTTCAGAAATGTGCAGTGATGTTCTCTCCGTTTGTTTCAAGGCAAGCTGCCAATTGTTAATGAGGATGATGAGCTGGTGGCGATAATTGCCCGCACTGATCTCAAGAAGAACCGGGACTACCCTCTGGCTTCTAAGGACTCCAAGAAGCAACTGCTGTGTGGTGCTGCTATCGGGACCCACGAAGATGACAAGTACCGGCTGGACCTCCTCGTACAGGCTGGCGTGGACGCAGTAGTGCTGGTGAGCCACCGCAGGCATCAGCGCTGGCCTGAGGGGTTTGGGTGGGCTGAGGATCCGATCTGAATGAATCCCTCTGACAGTGGAACAGCAGCGTGGCAGTTACTGTTTTCATTACAGGTTCTTTTGTGGTAGAACGTGACAGTTTGTTGACCTCTCAGTTTCATTCAGGTTGGAGTCCTCATATTCCTCTTGCCTGGAAATTTATTTGGCCTCAAAGGAGTATGTAGGATGTGGCAAAGTCCTGAAGGCTGAGAAAAGAAATGCTGTCAGTTAATACCATCCCCTCTGATGTTTCTAACTAGTTTTATGTGTTTCTTACAGTTTTCCTTCAACTGTTCAGCATTTGTTACTGTTTTATTCTCTTAACTGCCTGATGTTCAGAGTCGCAGAGCTGGAATAATCAGCCCAGAACTGCTCTGCTAGTCTCCACTTCTGGTCTGTAAGCTTTCAGGCACAACAGTCACTGGTGGTATTTGCACATTGTTTTCTCATCGATTGTTAGCTTGCAAGTCTGCCGTGCTCTGAGGGCATGACTGAGCAGTGTTGCAGCTGGAAATGTTTAACACACGGCTAGTTGCCTGGGTCACTGAGGATTGGCAGGGCCTGATTGCTAGGCGGTCAACATCTGGTATTTCAGCTGTTCTGCTGCGCAGCAGGGAGAGATGCATTCCTCCTGCCTTTCTGTTTCACCTGCAGTTTGAGACAAGGTGGTTGGTATCCTGTTGGTAGAGCAGCTGGTTCTTATGTGCAGCCAGACCTGCTGCTTGTTGCCTACCACAGATAGCGGGGAAGCTGCAGGGTTTAAGTGCGAAGGATGTTACTGAAATCTTTATGATTAAACTGCCTTGCACAGGGAGGTACGTTACTGTCTGGACTGCAGCTCCTCCTCTGGTTCCCTGCTCAATTTGGGGTGTTATTTTGCCTCCTTTGCCAGTTTAGTAGAGATCCCAGTAAGCAGAGTGAAGATCTGAGGTTCCTCCAGAGCTGTACTTAGAATCTTTTGCAGAAATTCTGGTTGAAATTGGTTTTCTTTCTGTTGCAGGATTCCTCTCAGGGGAACTCCATCTTCCAGATCAATATGATTAAATATATTAAGGAGAAATACCCCAACCTTCAAGTTATTGGAGGAAATGGTAGGCATGTGTTGAAGACTTCTCATTGCTAAAGTATGTTTGCTTCTTAGACATAGAGGGAGCTGCAGGGACGTGAATGATATGAGCCTGTTGGTAAATGTCTGAACTTAAAATGGTTTCGTCTGACTTGTGGAACAGAGCAAAACCATTCTACAGATACCGGGCAGTACCCTGCTGCTGCCACTGCTGCAAATATTTTGAAACTTTCATTCTGCAGCACAGTGTGCTACAGTGCTTGGTAGCCCCTTCACATTAGCCTCTTTTACACACCAGTTTAAAATTTTGGATAATAATAATAATGAATATTGCTTTAAGTGGAAGTCTAGTGGAAACTTTCCCTGCCTCTTGACTGCAGAGTACAGCAGTCCTTGTCTTTACCTGGCTAATGTGTTACTGGTGCTGATGTTAACCTGTGCTCTGCCCTCGCTGCCTGGTGTGACCTGAAGGGTGTTTGGCACCACATAGTGCCCTCTGCTACCTCTGCCTTTGGGTATAAGGTAGCCTAGTGAGCCAGTGTCATCTCATCTTTTGGGGACAGCTGGGACAGAATCCAGCTCCTGCATTTGCAGGAGTTGCAGTGGCCTGGTAGCAGTGGACCGATGGCTCTGACAGCTGGTGCCCTGGGTAGGGGATATTTGCAGCCTCAGGGGCAAGCACCAGGGCAGAGCAGTGTCACGCACAAGTCTGCTTGTCTCTCCTCAAACCAGTTTCTGCTCCCCACAGTTGTGACCGCTGCTCAGGCCAAGAACCTCATTGACGCAGGGGTCGATGCCCTGAGAGTCGGGATGGGCAGTGGCTCCATCTGCATCACGCAGGAAGGTGAGAGAGATCAGCTGTCTCCCAAATAAGACTGAAGACACCTGTTCGGTAGAGGTACTCTGCTGAGAAGCAGCCCAGCCGGGACAGGCTTGTCCCATTGTAACGGCAGTATCTAACAGCAAGTGGTCTTCTGCCCCTTTGTCCAGGACACACTCATCACTGGGGTCAAACCTTTGGGGTGGCAGCAGCAGCAAAGGCATTTCCCAGTACTGACTGAGACTGAGTAGAGCAGGTGTGGCACACGCGGCTTTGCCCGAGAAGAGCCACTGGCTCGAGGTGGGGTGGGCTTGGTGGGCAGCTCTGCGGCAGGAAGGACTTGCCAGGTCTCCAGTGCTGGCAAAAGCAGCCGTGGGGATGAGTTAATGCACCAGGCTATCTGCTCCCCTTCCCTCTGGCAGTAGTGTGCGTGGTGCTTGAGTATTGGTCTGCTGGGCGTGATGGCTTGATGCCTTTCTGCAGTTTCCAGGCTAAAGTGGGATTTCTGGCCATTGTCTCTGCAGTTAGCTGGAGCTTGTGCTGGGCAGAGGCAGTGTCACCCTTAGCTAAAAGGCGGAGAGGGTGTCCCCAAGGCCTGGAGAAAGGCTGCTTTGAGGACAAGCTCAGTCCTCCTGTTCTGAGCCTGGCAGGTGAGGCGCAGAGGGAGTGGCGTGAGGCGCTGCAGCCTGCAAACACAGCCCCTCTGCTCTGCTCCTTGGTCCTCGCCACAGGAGGCAGCAAGAGGGTAGCTGACAGATGAAGGCACTGCGTTAGCGCTCTGCTGATTCCAGCGTGGAGCCTTAGGGCAGCCCTGGACCTAGCCTGTGCTCTTGCTTAGCCTGCCGTGGGCTCACTGGCTGCAGGGGGTTCCCAGTCAGGGCAGGCTGCCTCCAGTGACCTTTACAGAGAGGCTGCCGTGTCCTTGGCCGCCTCTCAGCCAGCATCGGACTGAGGCTTCCACAGCAGGAGCAGAACCAGGACGCACGTGTCCTGCTCTGGCCCCGAGGCAGAGAACCGACTGAGGCGTGCTCTGCTCTGCAGCATGGTGAACATCTCCAGAGGGTGCCGCAGGAGGGAGGGTTGGGTGCTGGCTTGGGGGAAGGAGCAGAGCAGAGCTAGAACCTGGCACTTCACAGCAGAGGGGTTTGCAAAGCTGTTAACCACAGCTCCCCAGGTTTTTGGCCCTCTTAGGGCAAGAACTCTGGTTCTTGGGCTTAGTGGGTTTACCTCTGGTTGGCTGCTGGGGTAGGGCGAGCATGCGCTGTGCACAGCCAGGCCTGGCTGGCTTGGAACTGGCCTTTGGCTTGGCTCAGGCTAGGAAGGGTTTGCAAGGTCAGCTCTGTCCCACACCGTATGCTCTGCCTAGTAGCAGGTCACTGCTGGGGTCCTTTGTTCTGCTGCTGTTCTTCTGTCTCTAAAATGTGTGTGTTTGTTTTTGTTTAGCTGCTCCAAAGATCCCTCCAGACCTAAAGTCCCACAGCCCCAAATGCCCTTCTACTGTCACGGGCACCTATAGTAAGTCACTTGCCCTGTTCCCAACCCTAATTATGTGTCTTGAAGCAGGACCCTGATTTGGCTGCACATGGCCCTACTGCTTGTTTGAGAATAATTTAGCCGTAGATGCACTTGGGGTTTTGTGGCTTTGGATACTGGTTTTGAATCTGGAATTGAAGCTGAGAAGCCTTTCTGAATTCCTAAAGCAGGGTCTGAACTGTCAATACTGAGGGCATTCAAGCCTGTTCACCCTCCACTCCAAAATCCAGTTCAGGAGCCTGACTGAGCCTTCTGGCCACATCTGTTGGATCTCTAGCTGGGCACCTGCTGATCCAGTGCTGCAAGACAATCCCCGAGCAGTCCTCGATCCCGCTCTAAATCTGGCTCCGGTTGTGGGGAAGTTGTGCACTGGCTAAGCTTTACTTGGAGCTGGCTCCCATGGGGGTTACAAAGGAACTTAACTGCACGTGGCCAGCTTGGCAGTTGCGTACCAGAACCACATCTTTCCCTACTGACGCCTGATCCTTGTGGGGAGAGAAAGGGCTCCCCCTCTGCCCAGCACAGGGTGCAGCTTTGGCTGCTCTGTACTTCTCTGATGCTACCGGATCGAGCAGACACTGAAGGTGACTTGTGGTTTTTGCCCCTTCTCCCTGTTTTGAAGCACCTCAAAGGGAAAGAGGGTTCTCTTGAAGATCCTGGAAGGTTTTCTCCAGCGGTTGGTCTTGTAGGGCCACCCTTTGCAGATACGCTAAAAAAGACAAACCCTCACCCCGACTACTTGGTGTGTGCATGCTCTGAACCCTGCTTTGGAAGCCTGCACTTGGAAGCTGTGGCGCTGGGCACTGGGACAGCGCGATGCTCCCAGGAGCCCTGAGCCAAGCAGTTCCTTAAAGGGCTGGTCTCCGTGGCTGCTGTCGTGAGGTTTCCGCAGGCTCCGTTTCCTGGCACCGTCTATGGCACAGTCCCGTAGACCCCAGGCTTTAGACCCTCCCAGATCGGTTGCTTCTCTCCTTTGCAGCATTCTGCAGCCTCAGCGTGGTACCAAGCGAGACCATCTCTTTAAGACTAACGGCATTCATGTTGTACCTGGCAGACGCTCCCTCACTGGCTAAGCCCTAGCTTAATGCAGTTTTGTTCAATTAAAATCAGTTCTTTCATGATCTCTGCCTGGCTTCCCTCTCTCAGCAGCTGCTGCTGAGCCCTGGGAACGGAGCAGTCACAGCCTCTCGGCCTTGGCAAATCTGTCAGGGATGTGCGCTGCCAGTGCTGCTGCCAGCAGGCTAAACCACACCTGGAGTTTGCACTCTGAAGTACTAATCCTGCATGTCCGTAATCTTATCTGCTGTATCAGACTAACTGTGACTGAAGAAAAGGCTTCCAGTTAATTGTGGGGAAGGGAAGTCTCCGTGAGAGAGGCTTATCTCAGCATACTTGCATGCCTGCAGCTGACAAATGTGTTACAAGACATGCCCTGTGCTGGTTTTCCCTCAAGCCTTCCATGCTCAGTGGAAAGCCTCTAACTGCTAGCGACTGGGAAGAGCAGGTAAATCCGGAGCTAACTTCCCACTCACGGGGCAGCTAAACTTGACAGAATCCTTGTTGCATCGCAGGGCAGGACCAGAAATTATTTCCTGTAAGCCATCTAATCATCCTGCCCGTTTCCTTTTCCACTGCTGCATGTGTGTGTGTGTGCGTGTGCGCGCGCGCAGAGATATATATATATAAAAACATATCTATATGTATATATACATATCAGCTCTCTCCCAGCCGCCTTTCTGTGCAAGGGGCACAGCGGACAGCTGCTGGGTATACAGAGAAGGGGTCTGGCACTGCTAGGAAGGGGCAAGTGGTGGACGTGGCTATGTGATAGGGATGCTCTGGAGGGCTCCCTGCCTGCCCGCCACGTGCCAGGATGAGCCATGAGTCTTGGCTCGTCCCAGGCATTCGATAAAAGACCCCAGTCCCAAGGTCACCTACAGCCTTTGGAGTCAAGGGCCATGAGGATGTCCCAGCAGGTGTCTCCCGGGCATCTCCTTCTCTTGCAACTCGGCCTAGGGAAGGCGCCTCCAGGGATTTGTGCGTTCCTGAGTGCTGGAGCATGTGTGTGCTGGAAGCCTAAAGGGCCTGCTGGGGTGGGGACGCGCTGCCGCACGGGAGCTGACCCTTTTTTCTGCTCTCTCCCCACTTGTAGTGCTGGCGTGCGGTCGCCCCCAGGCCACGGCGGTGTACAAGGTGTCCGAATACGCTAGGAGATTCGGCGTCCCCGTGATTGCAGACGGAGGGATCCAGACGGTTGGGCACATAGCCAAGGCCCTTGCGCTCGGTGCCTCCACAGGTGAGCAGAGCATCGAGCGGCCGGGTCATGCGCGTCGTGCTGTGTGGGAAGCCTCCCAGGAGGGGCTCCGTATGGCATCGGACTCGGGGCACAAGAGTGCGTACCTGCAGGCGGCTGTGGGCACGGGTGTCCGGCACAGTTCAGGGAGCTGTGCCCAGTCACCCTGAGGGTTTTGGGGCCACAGCCTTCCTGCTGCTGACGTGCTGCTCCTGGTGATCTCTTGCACTAGTGATGATGGGCTCTCTCCTGGCTGCCACCACGGAGGCCCCAGGCGAGTACTTCTTCTCAGATGGAATTAGGCTGAAGAAATACCGTGGCATGGGCTCACTAGATGCCATGGACAAGAACTTGGGCAGCCAGAACCGGTATTTCAGGTGAGAGATGATGCTTTGGGGCAGCAGATCAAGCTTTTGGGACCTATCTGCTTCACAGACTTTCTTGATTTTGCTCCCATGCAGCGAGACAGACAAAATCAAAGTGGCCCAGGGGGTCTCCGGCGCAGTGCAGGATAAGGGCTCTATCCACAAGTTCATTCCGTACCTGATTGCTGGGATCCAGCATTCCTGCCAGGATATTGGTGCCAAGAGCCTGACCCAAGTTCGGTGAGTGCTTCCCCTCGCTTGTGCTTTGGTTAGGCCACGGTGCTGCCCTCTGGGGTCTCTGGGCAGGCTGTACCCAAGCTGCAGTGTGTTCTGCACGGTCTGACCTTGCCGTAGCCCTCGTCTCCAGTGGGCACTGCATGGTAGATTTGCCAGCTTCAGAGGTGCAGGAGCATAGCCTCCCTGGTATGTTCTGTTGGCTGGGCCTGAAATGGGTTACCTTACCCTGCCTGGCTTTTGGGAGCACAGCAAAGATCGTTCTGGCTGCAGCTGGAGGAACTGGTGCCTGCCTAGTCCCAGCTGCTCCAGCTGAACGTGTGTCAGAGCACACTTTTCCCTGGACGCTGGCTGGCATGTGACTGGCTGTCCTTCCTCCTCAGAGCCATGATGTACTCGGGAGAGCTGAAGTTTGAGAAGAGGACAACATCTGCCCAGGTGGAAGGAGGGGTTCATGGCCTCCACTCGTAAGTGCTTCTGGCAGTGCCACTTTCGCCCTGGGCTGGGTGTGAGGGGGAGTTAAGTGCAGTGGTCCTGTGGCTCAGCTGGCGTGCTGCTGGCTGCACTTGCAGCTGCATAGCTGGCCCGAGGCAAAGCTGTCCTCTGGCCCAGGCCAGCGTTCGTTCTGCTGCACGTCGTGAGCAGATTTGCTGCTCACTGCCAGTGCCTTAGGACTTCCCCAGTGTAGGCCAGGAGCTGTTCCTAGCTGCACTTTTGGCCCTTTCGGGTCAGTAAAAGTGCTCTGTGGTTTGCTGCTGTCCTCACAGGTACGAGAAGCGCCTTTTCTGAAGGCGGCCCATCTGTGTCTGTACTCGTGCCACTCAGCCCCTTGCGGGAGCTGCTCATGCTGCAGAAGTGCCATTTCTCTGTGGGCTGCCTGGAGCTCCCTGTGTCTGTTGGCTGCTTCATCACCACCTTCAAGGGTCCACCAGCCACCCAGGAACAGTGCTCCTGGGCTGATGCCTGGAGCCTTGCATGTGTTGGCCGTGTTTTACAATAAAAGAAGAAAATATATGCAGTTGGTGTGTGTCAAGGCTTCGTGTCAGCCCTTCCGTCTGTACTGCCCGTGCTGACTCTCCATCCCTGGAGCTGTCCTCCTCTTCCTGTACCCTCTCAAGGGTGAAGAGGAAGGAAGGGCTCTGAGTTCAAAAGTAATTAAAAAAAAAAAAAAAAGGTCTTTTGACAGCAGCTGGGGGCTCCCACAGCTCCAAAGGGAGTTTGCTGAGGTTTCACTGAGAAGTGATAAACCCTGCCCTCATGCCATGCTGCAAGGCTGCCACGGGGAGCTGATGGCCCCAAAAGGGATGCTGTGTGAAGGAAAATGGGGAGGGGACAGCCTATTGGCAGGGTTTAATGGCTAATGCAGCTTGGGTTGTTAACAAAGCTGGCTGAGAGCAGAAAAGAAGTGGCCCCTGGGCAGGAAAAAAAATTGGGTGTTACAAGGCCAGTAACTACTGCTGGGAGCTGCCCAACCCAGCAGCGAGGCAGCACGGTGCTCTGCTCCAGCTGGTGCAATGACAAACATGTAAGTGCGTGTGCACACAGACACACGCCCACAGGAACCGCGCTGCCCTGCCTGCACCCACCCGGCCCTCATACCTGTGTTTTTCCAGCCTTGGTGCTCTCCTCCCCCTTGTGTCGTCCCCTAAACATCTCCCACCCGTGAGTGCGCTGCCCACACCCCCAGCACCAGCCCCGGGCTGGGCAGCACGGCCCTGCTGTGGGAGCCTGCTGGCATCTCACCACTTGCACAGGCATAACGTACTGTTTGCTGGAGGGCACACAGACAACTCAAACACAGGCTCACAACCAAACAGCTTGCGGGCCTATAAGCGACTCGGAGGTTTGCTTTTCTGCATGACTGACCATTGCAAACCACTCCTGCCTGCCCAGGCTAGCTTGCAATACCAGGTGCCAAAAGTATTTTACACCTGTGTCAGCTCCTCCTCATGCCCCCCCCAACGCAAACATTACTCTTGCTGACATGAGTGTATTTACCACCAGTGTTTTGTGTCTCTCAGGCTGCCTGAAATAAAAAAATAGGAAAAAAAAAAAAAAAAACCTCTGTAGCATGGTGATGTCAAATTAGATTTGCACATGCTAAAACCAGAGCCTTGAATTACAAAATAATCATATGGGTGCCAAATACCCATTAGCACAGACAGCTTGTTGAGGAAGGCTAGACCATGGCCTGACCCGAGGTCAGGGACTGCAGCAGAATCCCCTGTGGAGGTGGCAGGGTTTGGGGCAGGAGGCTGTGCTTAGGCATAAATCCCCCCCTCACCCCAGCCCCAAGGGTGGCAGCCACAACCACGGGCCATTGTGGTGGAGGGGACAACACAACAGTGACCCACTCCGTGTCCCCTGCTTGAGCTGTGCGAGCCTGCAGGGAGACAGAAGGCAAGCACCACAGGTGACTGACAGCAGCTCGAGGCTCACCAGGGACAACTGGGAAGTGCCACTTACCAGTGCCGGCCACACCAATGAAACTGCCGGCAGGAGGCAGCCCTGACACCACGCACCCAGCCCTAGGAGCTGCAGCAGGCGACCCACAGCCCCCTCCCCACTGCCTGGCCAGCTCTGCAGGGGTGGTGAGCAAGTGCAGCCTAACAGCTTGTCACAGCTCAGCTTTGCTGGGCGTTAACCACTATGCAGTTGCTTTGTACTTCCCCTTTATGCATATTCTCCTTGTGGAGCCCCCAAGCATGCCGGGGGCTGTGCAGCCTCTCACAATGCCCTCCTGCACGCCAAGAGCCACTGACAGTTTATTCCGAAGTGTTTCTCCCTCTGGAGCAGCGACGGTTGGAGTGTAGCAGCCCCTGCGCTTCAGGCAGGCAAGGGACGAGGTACTCAGTCCATGGCAGAGGCAGGCAGCACCTAGACCCCCATGTACGTGCCCCGCGGGGGGATGAGCCCAGCAGCTGCGAGGCGCTTTTCACTTGTTAGGAAGTTGAAGGTTGCGCATGCATTTGGCTGTGAAATGAAAGAGGGAGGGTGCAATGGGTCACGCTGCTGCTCGCCACAGAGAGGGCCGCCCCCAGCCAAGGACAGAGCCCTCGGGCAGGAGATGCAGCCCTGCCTCGTGGGACAGAGGACCCCCTCCCTCCAGCCTGCCTGTCCCCAGGGCGCTCCCATGCCCCTCCTCACCGTGTCCTGCACCTCCACAGCAATCCCGCACACCCGCATCTGCTTCACCACGGCGGGATGGAGCCGCTCCACCCTGTCACCAGTGCCCAGCACCAGGATCTCTGCAACAGGACACAGGACCAGAGGCAGAGGTGGGATGGCAGCGCCCTGACTCCTGCCTGCCTGCAGCGACCAAAAGCTCCCCAGCACCTTCCCCTAGGGGAGCCCAAAGGAGGGGCAGCCCGCCCCGCTGCGCGGCTCCTGCCCCGCTGCGCCCATGGAGCATAAGGGACGCAGGGAGCAGCTCCTTCCCCGCAGGGCGCTGGGGCCGGCGGCACGGCCCGGGCTGCCCCACGTACCTATTCGGGGCTCCAGCAGCCGGAAGAGCGACAGGCTCTGAAGCGAGATGTCCCGGTAGGAGCCAACCTGCGGGGACAGCGCGGGCCCTGAGCGGGGCGGCCCGGGGGGGCGGCGCGGCCCGGCCCCGGCCCCGCACTCACGTTCCACTGGAGGATGGCGCGGGGCAGGATGGCGCAGGGCCCCACCACCACGTTCCCGCTGACGGTGAAGCCGCGGTTGGTGTAGCCCTCGATGAACATGCTGCTGGGGGTCTCCGGCTCCAGCACCGTCAACCGCGTCCTCTGGTACAGCTCGTCGTCCGCC
>VXAL01017996.1:1117-11567 GCA_013399475.1 Chauna torquata | reverse complement strand
AATCCCAACAGCCCATCACCCTGTCCCCTGGCACCCTGGCACCCAAGCACCCAGGCACCCTGGCACCCCAGCATCCAAGCACCGCGACACCATGGGACTCCAGTACCCTGGTACCCTGTCACCCCCAAACCCCTGCACCCTCTCACCCCATCACCCCATCACCCTTGCACCCAAGCACCTGTGCACTCCTACACCCCATCACCCGGGCACCCAGGCATTCTGGCACCCTGGCACCCCAACATTCAAGCACCTCGACACTATGGGACCCCAGCACCCTGGTACTCTCCGTACCCTAAAATCCCATCACCCCTTCACCCTGACACTTCATCACTCTGGCACCCAAGCACCCCAGCACCCCAACATCCCAGCACTTCAGCATCCCAGCACCCCAACAACCTGATGCCATGGCACCCCAGCGTCATGGTACCCTGATTCCCTAACACCCCAACACCTTGGCACCCTCGCACCCCAACACCCCAGCACCCTGGCAACCCAACACCCCACTACCTTGGCACCCTGACACCCCAGCACTCTGACACCATGGCACCCCAGCACCCCGGCACCCCAGCACCCCACTGGGGTTTTCCTCCGCTCTGGGGTGACAGAAGCCATGGGGGTCAGGGGCAGCCCCCTCCCATCACCGTCACTCCCGGGGGCTAAGGGGGCACAGGGAGGCAGGGCCAGGCCCCGGACAGGGATGGGGCCCATAGGGCTGATGGTGGCAGCAGGGCCCCAGCTTGGTGTGGGGCACCCCATAGCGGCTTGGGAAGCCGAGGACAGACCCCACGGAGGGATCAGGGCTGCCCGTGGCAGGGCAGGCTGGGCTGGGCGATGGGGGAAACTGAGGCACGGGTTTGTGAGCTGCAGCTGGATCCAGGCAGAGTTCCCAGCAGTGGGGGAGTCTGGGAGTGCCGTGGGGGCTCGCTCGGCCCCACTGTGCCCCAGTGCAGGTCTGGTGACACTGGCTGGAGGTGGCAGCGTCCAGGTGACAGAGGCTGGAGTGTCCGTGTGGCGGGGATGCTTTGGCAGTGGTCCTGGGCTGGGGGCCGGGGCTGGGGATTTGGGGCCCTCCGTGGTGTCCGGGGGGCTCGGTGGGAGCAGAGTGAGAGCTGTGTGGTGCTGGCATTTCCCCTCCTCTGGAAGCTCGGTGCTGATTTCACTCCGGCTACCAGGAAGAGGGAGGGAGGTGGCTTTGGAGTGGGGAGGACTCGCTTCAGCATCCATTTTTAATGAGATAGATATCTATTTTTCCCCGAGCTGGCTTCCCCCACATCGATCCCTGTTCCATCCTCCGGGCCTGTTTTCTCTCCGTGGCAGTGGGGATGCAGCAGCCGAGCCTCCCCAGTGCAGGGAACCTCCTGGCTCCCTAAATCCTGCTCCTGGGGGTGCTGGGTCCTTGCTCAGGCTGGGGGCCAGGGGTGGCACGTGTGGGAATGCGGGAGGGGTGAGAAGGTCCCCTGTCCCCTCCGATGGGGTCACCTCCCTGTTGCCCATCGCATGGGGACATGGTCGTGGCCCAGCCTGAAAGAAGGGAGGCCGGGGCTCTCGGGAACCCATGGGTTTTGGGGGCTGGCGGCTGTGTTCATGCTGAGCCAGGAGCAGGACCCTTTGGCAGCATCCCACCCCCACCAAACCTCTGCCCACCTGGCACGGGGATGGACATGTTCACCCAGGTGCTCCAGGGAAGGGAGAGTGTTTGGGGAAGGGGCAGACAGGCAGAAGGCGTTCCTCAGGGCTTCTCCCTGCTGGAGGTGTGACCGTGCCCAGCTCCAGCTCTTGGACAAGCAGGCGGCTGCGGGGTTGCCCCATGAGCAGGCTCAGGGCATCGCTGGGCTGGCCCATGGAGCCCCAGTCGTCCCCATCGCACGGTGTCAGCTTTGGTGGGGAAATTGAGGCAGATGGGGGAGAGGGCACGGAGCACCTGGGTGGCACTGCCACCTGTGACAGGGCTGTGGCCTCCGTCAGAGGACAGTACCCAACAGCTTGTTGAGCCTCTGTCAGCACTGAGCAACGAGTCCCGTGGCTGAACGCTGCCTCCCCGCCCCAGTGTCCCACCGGCCTGGAGCCTCTCGCTCGTGGCCAGCAGAGCACTGCTCCACCCCGCTCCTGGTCTGGGTCCTATGCACACCCCTAGCCCGGGGCCATGGGGAGGTGCGGGGCCCCCAGTGTCCTTTCGGGCCCTGGGTCTCAGGCAGGGCTCAGGCCACGTTGGTGGCCTCTCTGAGCCGGTGCTGCTGCACCGATGGCCTGGGAAGGTGCTGGGTTAGGTGGTGGTGGCACGCTCCACTGGGACGGTCCCTGCCAGCACGGGCACCTGCGGTGGCCAGGACTCACTCAGGGCACCAGTGGGATGGAGAGCTTTGGGCTGAGCTGTCCGGGCAAAGGGGCCTCACTGCTGTGGAGGGCTGAAGGTGTCTGCAGGCCCTGGAAGAGGCCCAAGCCCCAGTGGTACCCAGGGAGCAAATCAGTGTCCCAGGGACGCGTGGCTCAGGGACAGCCACAGGCCAGGCGCAGCCTCCTGACTCCTCAGTGGCCACAGTCAGGCCCTGCCCTTTTGTTCGCCTGGTCTTGGGACCAAAAGGGGCAAAGAGTAGGGCTGCAACATGCCGGGCTCCACCAGCGGGGCGTGCTCTGGCTGTGGCACGAGGAGCCGCTCCCCCTTCACGGCACCTTGGCTGATGGGGAGCAGGATGAAGCTTGGCTGAGGGACACGGAAGCGTGAGCATCCTCCCCACAGCAGCGAGGTCCGGTACCTCTGGAGGAGGCTGGAGGAGGTAGGCCCAGGTCAGCCACACTCGTGGTCCAAATCTGCCCTGGTCTGTGTGTAGATGTTTGCTCACGGCCTTCCCATGTCCCTCTTGGGTGGGGGATTCCTCCCCCACCGAGGCTCCTTGTGGGACATGGAGCTGCCTGGGAAATGGAGGAGGTCGGGGCTTGGCATATTTGGGAGATTTGGGCCTCTGCAGTGGCACATCACAGAGTTGCATGCTCCAGGCTGTGCTCAGCTCTCCAGCTTGACCAGACACATCCCCATTCCTGGGGCAAAATCGTTGTGTGGAGCAGCCATGGCTGGGGCAGCACCACTCCTCACCCTCCTGGAGGCTGGGAATGGGCTGGCACGGAGTGTGGCCAACGTCACCTCCTGCTCGGGCTGGGCTCATGCTAAAGTGACAAACCCTGCCACGGGGAGAGCGCGCTGCAGCTGGAGGGGACCCTGCTGCCTGCTGCGGGGAAGTTTTGCCTTCAGTTGTTTTCACAGGGCCTCCTGAGCCTTTTTGTCTGCTGCAAGGTGGGATGAGCTCTTTGGTGTTGTTGGTAGCTGACAGGGGAGCAGGAGAGCTGCGCTCATCCCTCTGGTCTCCCAAGATGCTCTCAGGGTAATCTTAGGAAGGAGTTTCCCAGCTCCCATCACACAAACAGCAGATCTCTGGGCCAAACAGAGCAGAAGGGAGCGGAGGCTCTTCCCCACCATGAATTTCTGGCTTGTACGGTGGGGAAGTACATGGTGCTGAGTTTGGAGCTGTGCTCTGAGCCTGTCTCCCAGCTGACGAGTGTGAGTCCCGAGCCCGAGAGTGCTGATCCCCATGTGCACGTGCACAGGCAGCCTCACTCCACCTAAACACACCCGCTGCCCCTCCATCTCTAGGGGAGCAGGGGCTTCTCCTGGGCCTTCTGCAGCTCTTCTGCATTGCCAGGGTGATCCAAGCACTCCGAGGGGACGGTCGTACGCTCCTCTGACTGCACACAGCATGGGCAATGGTCTGACCTGATGCAGTCAGAGCAGGAGACAGCTTGCACACCACTGAGCACTGCTGGGGAAGGCGATCTTTATAGTGGGATGTCTTTATTACTGCCATGTGCTTTGGTCGACAGGTTCAGCCCCCAAAGCAAGAGCCTGCATGGCATTGCTGCTGGTCAGGGCTGTAGCATACAGCTGATAGTCCCAGGGCACTGTTGCCCTCAGGACTGCTGGACAAAAGCTTTGGCTGCGTGCTCTGCCACAGCACTGTGTCTCGGGCGTGTTTTCTCCGCCTGTAGAGCAACTTGATTTGCTGCATTAGTAAAAATAGATGGGCTAATGAATTCAGCTGATGCAACCCTGCGCGTGTGTGTGTGCGTGCATGCGCTTATCTCTGTTTGTGTGTGCATGTGTGCATGTATACGTGTGTCTGAATGTCAAGGCTCATGACAGGTGCATCCGCCAGCCCCCGGGGCCTTGATGGTGGAGTGTGTTTGTGTGTGTGTGTCCATGCACGTCTGTTTGTGTGTGCGTGCGTGTGTGTGTGTGTGTGTGCAGGAAGCCGTGAGCGATGGCTGCTTGCTGCCGAGCAGCTCTGTCACTGAAGCAGAGGCTGTACAGAAATAATTTTGCATCAGCCTTGGGTTCTGGCAGCAACAACAGGGCTTCACGGAGGCCGGCAGGGCGGCAGGGGGTCTCGCAGGGGCAGCTTTGCGGGGCGTTTCCGGGGGGTGCGGCCACACGGGGCTGGTGGTCCCGGGGCCCGCTGTCCGCGGTGCTGAACGGGCCCGGGGGCCGCTGTCCGCGGTGCTGAACGGGCCCGGGGGCCGCTGCCCGCGGTGCTGAACAAACGGCCCTGGCAGGCCCCGGCCCCGGCCCCAGCCAACTTCCCAGGGACCCCCGAGCCCTGCCAGCCCAGGGTCTCCGGTGTTACCCCAGCCCGGCTGACCGAGACACCTGGGCAGCCTCCAAGCCCGCTGATCCAGAGTCCGCAGTGGCCCTGGAGCCCGGCTGCATCGGGACAGCACTCTGATCCAGCGCACCTCTGCCACAGCCTGCGCTGTCCCAACTAGCACCCATGCAGGGGTGGCACTAACAGGGTGACTGATCATCCCACCCATCTCTTGAGGTCCTCGTCCCTCCTCACCACCACATGGAGATGGTAAACTCTCTAATGGCTTGGATAAACTCTGGCTTCCCAGCTGCTTTTGTCCTATCCTTCCTGGCTTCCTCATCATCCATGTAATGTTTGTAGTGACAGGCTCTTAGACCCTCTTCTTTCTTCTCTCTTCCTGCGTCAAATCCGCCCCCCACCACTGCATCATCACTCATTGTGGATGAGAAAACCCTCATGAATGGAGTGATTTCTGTGGCAATGACATTTCCTGTGAAACGTGCACTCTGGAATGAATTTTGGAGACTAAAAGACTTTGCCCTTTGCTTTTGTCGTGTTTCCTCCTACTGTGGATTGGGAGCTGGCACTGCACTGCTGGCAGACACCACCGCTGTGAGGCCTGTGAGAGCAGAGGGGGTTTTCTGTGAGGGGCTGTGAAGCTGGGTCCTTCCTGTGAGGTCCCAGAGTAAGGATGGTTGTACCAAGTATTGAACTCTCCTTCTGAGAGAGGAGGAAAGGCCAGATCTCTACTATTCTACTGCTCTGGGGGACCAAAAAGCATATGGAGATGCCTGCAGAGCTGCTGGAACATCAGAAGAGACAAAGGTGCCAAACCAGGGCTTGAGAATGCGGCGCTATGTATCAACTTCTCCAAGGCTGTCCCAGTGGGCTAGGGGGAGGTTCTGGGGCAGGGCAGGGTGTACTCTGTGTAACCCCGCACTCAGAAGCTCTGACTTCCACAGGATGGGTGCTTGCATTTTGTACAATGGAGCAATCACCCCTGGGCCAGAGGAGCCTGTGGGGCTGCTGCAGCACTCGGCTGCAGCCAGGGGCTTTCCTACAGCAGTGGGGGGCAGATCCCAGCGCTGCCCCACAGTGCCAGCGACAGAGGAGAGCGTGGTTATCAGACCAACGGACCTCCCCAGTCCGTGCTCCCTGCCCACTTCCTCCAGGCTGGTGTCCTCCCCAGTCATGGTCCTGCTCCTGTCAGAGTGGTAGAAACCCCAAATCCTTGGCTGCCCCTTTTTCCGGAGAGAAGTGGCCATGTACAGAGAGCCTGGCTGGATGCAGCCATCTCCCTGCCTGCCCTGCCTCCCACCGCCCATGCCCGGAGCCTTCCTGTGCCCAGAAGCCTCCATCCCTGGCTGTATTTCTGTTTGAAGCGACTTCCCAGCTCATTCATGGTTTGGGATATCTGTGAGCCAGACAGGCAGCCTCAGTGCCAGGGGCAGGGGGACTTGGCTCAGCTTTGCAAAGCAGGACTGTGGAAGTGGCTGAGCCCCCCAAGCCCTGCCTTGGGGATGAACCATGGTCTGAGCTGGTTGTGACTGTTGCCAACACCTCCCTCTGGCTGAATTTCAGTCCGCCGATTGTCAGCATCTGTCTCCTCCTGTGACCGTCCCCTGCGGGAGCCCCTGCTCCTGGCTTGGTCTCCCACGTCTGGAGGCCCCGGGCTGCCCCTCTCCCACCACCTGGCCTCTCCCCGGAGGCAGCCGGCATGGCGAATTGCTCTCGCTGTGGGCTCTGTGCCGGAGCGACAGCCTTTCTGTGC
This sequence comes from Chauna torquata, assembly GCA_013399475.1. NCBI lineage: Eukaryota > Metazoa > Chordata > Aves > Anseriformes > Anhimidae > Chauna > Chauna torquata. The sequence goes on along the minus strand of VXAL01017996.1, from coordinate 5,162 downwards.
CGCGTGGTAATTATCTGTTTTGATTTGTGTTGTAGAGCTGTGTTAGACACCCTGGTGCATGTTCTGTTTGCTTCCCTAATTGCTGCCAAGCTTGGAGCTGCTGGTTTTAAATTTCTTCCTTTTTCCCCTCCTCTTCTCCTGCTTTCAAGCAAATTTAGCGCATGTCCAAGCATCAGAAGCCCAAACCCTCCATAGGGCAGAGTAAGTGGAGGCAGCGGAGGCTGCATCCGAGAGGGGAGCGGCGCCAGGCTGTCTGCACAGGGCCGGGTCCGTCCCCGGAGGACGGGCTCTGGCGGTGCCGATGCCACCGGCGCTGCGCCGGGCTGCCTGCAGACACGGGGCTGCTTGCACCTTCAGCGCTCGCTGCTGCTGCCGTCCTGCTTCCCCCCGGCCCAACGAGTGGTTCAGTGGGACAAACGGGCAGAAAACTACCCCTTAAAGAGTGGGGCAAGGCCTGGAGCTCGGCCCTGCCGTGCTGGCGGGGAGTCCCCGGGAGGCGCTGCACAGCCCGGCCGTGCCACTCGCAGTTGCCTCCACTGCTGGGCTCTCCCACGGCTCATTTCGGGGGGCTGCTCCCCTCCCGGCTGGTCCAGCAGGGCACGGGGATGCCGTGAGGGTCAAAGCGTTGGGCTAGGGGCAGCAGAGGAGATCGTCAGCCATGCCCCGGGGCTGTGGGGGCTGTCGGGTTGCAGCGCAGAGGCTGGCTTGGCCGGACACTGTCCCCACGGTGGGACAGCCCCAGAGCCCACAGACCTGGGCCATCAGCACCGTGCGTGGCTCACTGGCTGGGACGCTGCTCACTCGGTGCCCTCGGTCACCAGTGAGACAGGGACATCTCTCTGGGGGCAGGGAGCAGGGACACGGCCACAGCCACCTCCTGCCCCCTTTCTGCCCGGCTTCCCTCCCTCAGGGCCCAGCCGTCTGAAATATTTGCCTTGCTTCGCTCCTGGCGTTTATTGTGGGTCTGGAGGGAGCGGGTGACGGAGTGTCCTCAGGTCCCACCAGCCACCACGCGTGGACGTGCCACCCAGCCATGGCCACTGAGCAGCCCACATCCCTTGGGACATGGAGGCAATGCCCTTGTCCCCATGGTCCCGGGGCTCCGCTTCTCTGGGCACCAGCTCCTCCCGTGCCCCAGGACCTCAGTCCTCTCCATCCTCAGCTCAAGGTGGGCCCCGCAAGAGAAACAAGACCCAATCCTTTGGTAGGGCTTGGCCCCGGTGAACGCAGCACGCTGGGGCACAGGGTGCCAGCAGGACGGGCATGGCACCGGTGGGGCTCTGCACCAGGCACCAGCCGGGCTGGGGGGGCTGAGCCCCCATCAATTATTCACCTCTGTGTTTGTAGAGGGAAATGTGTTTAATAATGCATGGCGGGGTGCGGTGGGGCCGTTTGAAAGCCTGCCTCGCTGCAGCTGAAATATTTATTGGCCTGCTTTGCTGCGGTGCCACCGTGAGACGCGGCGCCTGGCCGGCACGGGCTCACCGGCACGGCACGCACGGGCTCTGCCACCACCCTGGCCGTGGCCCCGGCCATGCCTCTCGTGCTTCCCGGGGAGCCCAGTGCCGGCCGGCATCCACTCACAGCCCCCTCATGTTGCAGAGAGACCCGTGGAAGATGTCGAACCCGAGAAACGGCGACACCAAGCCCCCATGTTTGCCCCGCAATGGACTGGTGAAGATCCCCACGCAGCCCAACGGCCTCGGCTCCGCCAGCATCACCAAAGGCACCCCCGCCGTGAAAAACCGCCTGTGCCAGCCTTCCTCCGTGCCTGCCATCCTCAGCCCAGCCTTAGCCCCCCGCAGCGACCTGCCCATCCCCAGCCTGGCCTCGCCGCTCTCCCTGGCCGCTCTGGCCGGCGTCTCGTCCCCTCCCGGCGCCTCCCTGGTGGGACTGAACTCGAGCGAGGCCGCCCCGGGCACGGAGCATCCCTCGCCGGAGCGGCTGCCCGGCTCGCCCTCGGAGAGGCAGCTGGCGGTGGATGAGAAGATCCTCAACCGCCTCTTCTGGTACTTTTCAGCGTGCGAGAAGTGCGTGCTGGCGCAGGTGTGCAAGGCGTGGCGGCGGGTGCTCTACCAGCCCAAGTTCTGGGTGGGCCTGACGCCCGTCCTGCACACCAAAGAGCTCTACAACGTCCTGCCCGGCGGCGAGAAGGAGTTCGTCAGCCTGCAGGGCTTTGCCGTGCGGGGCTTCGATGGCTTCTGCCTTGTGGGCGTCTCTGACCTGGACATTTGTGAGTTCATTGACAACTACCCCCTGTCCAAGAAGGGGGTCAAGTCCATGAGCCTTAAGAGGTCGACCATCACGGACGCGGGGCTGGAGGTAGGTGGCCCTGGTGCCAGCAAGGCAGCCGGGGACAGGGGACGGGTTAGATGCCAGGCCAGTGGCACCGCGGGTCGCCCCGATGAGATGTCCCCATGGACGTCCCTAGTGCTCGGCCCTGCAGACTGGTTGCACCCAAGTGGGGGCAAGGTTTGGGGGGTCAAGACTTGATTCCCCACCACGTGGCGATGCCCCCCGGCGATGCGGAGCCTGGTGGCACAGCGGGTCCGGCTGTGTTGTCCTACCGTCACGGTGGCACCTGGGAACACACACGCTACAGCCTGCACTGCCGAGAGCTTTCTCCAGCCTCACCAAGGGCGCAGACCACCCGTGGGTGCACCCAGCTACGTGGTGCTAGCTAACCCTTGCACCCACCTCCCCGTCCTTGTCCCGCAGGCAGGCGGCATCACCACCCTGCCAGTCCCTGGACCCCCGCCCATGGCCCGGGCGCTGGGAGGGTGCAGGGCTGCTCTCCCAAGCTCTTTGGGAGGGGCGTTCGCTCCCACCACCCACGGGTGCTCCCGCAGCCTTTACCCATCCCTGCCGTGAAGGAGCAACCACGCGAGGCCGACGGTGCGGTGGGGTCGGGGCAGTGGGAAGAACCGGGGGGCTGCGGGTGGGAGCGGGGGCCGCTGTGTGCCCTGACCGCCCGCCCCTCGCCAGGTGATGCTGGAGCAGATGCAGGGCGTGGTGCGGCTGGAGCTCTCGGGCTGCAACGACTTCACGGAGGCCGGGCTGTGGTCGAGCCTCAACGCCCGCATCACCGCGCTGAGCGTCAGCGACTGCATCAACGTGGCCGACGACGCCATCGCGGCCATCTCACAGCTCCTGCCCAACCTCACCGAGCTCAACCTGCAGGCCTACCACGTGACGGACACGGCGCTCGCCTACTTCACCGCCAAGCAGGGCTACACCACCCACACCCTGCGCCTCAACTCCTGCTGGGAGATCACCAACCACGGCGTGGTCAACATGGTCCACAGCCTGCCCAACCTGAGCGTCCTCAGCCTCTCAGGCTGCTCCAAGGTGACAGATGACGGTGTGGAGCTGGTGGCCGAGAACCTGCGCAAGCTGCGCAGCCTCGACCTGTCCTGGTGCCCTCGCATCACCGACATGGCCCTGGAGTACATCGCCTGCGACCTGCACAAGCTGGAGGAGCTGGTGCTCGACAGGTACGGGGCCGTGCCATGGGTGGCGGGCGCAGCGAGGTGGCCATGGTCTGGGGACGCTTCACCCGCATGTCCCATGTCCCCGCAGGTGTGTACGGATCACCGACACCGGCCTCAGCTACCTGTCTACCATGTCGTCCCTGCGGAGCCTCTACCTGCGCTGGTGCTGCCAGGTACGGGAGGACTGGGGCTGGGCTGCCTGCCCTGGGAGCCCGCGGACGTGCCCAGCATGGCTGGTGCAGGGGATGGGAGGGAGGTGGCACCGGCCTGGGGACGGGATGGGGGCTCAGGGTGGGTGCCTGGGTCTGTTGGAGAGCCCTGGGCAGGAAGGGTGACATGGGGCTGGGAACACGGGGAGGGATGGGGGGCACCTGCAGGCTCAGCAGGGCTCAGCTCCATCACCCTGCTCCATCACCCAGTCCCACCACTGTGTCCCGTCACCCCGTCCCATCACCCTATTCCACTACCCTGTCCCACCACCCTGCTTCATCACCATGTCTCACTACTGTGACCCACCACCCGGTCCCATCAGCCTGCCCCACCCCCATGTCCCA
>VXAL01017968.1:0-10437 GCA_013399475.1 Chauna torquata | reverse complement strand
GGGTGAGTGAGCGAGCGGCCCCCGGGAGCCCCCGGCACCCCCGCGCACCGGACCCCGCTCGGGGTCACCCCTCACCGCCCGCTCCCTGCTTCGAGGTGTGGGGTCACCCCTCTCCGCTTGCACCCGCTTTTCTGCTTCACTTCCCCATCCTACCGGGCGAGATGTCCCTTTAACGGCCCAGCTGGCACCTCTGGCTGCTTAATTGGCAGAGGTTAATTAGGAGTCAGCGCCGCGGCCTCTTCCTCTCTCCCGGCTGAGCTTCTGTGGGGGGATGCGGGGCGGGCTGGCCAACAGGCGGGGGTGACACCGAGACAACCGGGGGCCTGGGTGCGGTGAGTGGCCTCGGGGTGCCCGGGCTGGGGGCTACAGGGGAGCGATCTGGGGCTGGGGTGCTATTGCCCCGCAGCAAGGGAGCTGGCTGGGGACTGTCCCCTTGGCATGGGGGCAGCACCCCATGGGTGTTGGGGTGGCTGCTGTACCTCCTGTTTGCGCTCTTGTCCTGCCACCGTGCTGCTTCCTGCCTTTTAGCAGAGCTGGGGCAGAGGGCTGTAGGGGAGGGGGGTTTGGGCTGCCCCTGTGAGCCCCTGGCCATGCCCACGCTCTGGCTGCTGTGGCCCTGACCACCTAGGGCAGCCCCTGACCTGTCAGCCAGCGGCACCTTCACCTGGGCAGCTGTGAGCCACAGGTGCTGTGGGCTGGGCACTGCTGGGGAGCAGTGAACCCCTGCAGGGTCTCTTCTTCCCCAGCCCCGTGTTTCTGTGCTGGGGGGTGGGATGGCTCCTCCATGGGCACCCCGTGGGACCTGTGCAGGCTCTTGCTGCAGGCACCACTTCACCACTCCCTTGTGCAGCCGGTGGGGGGAGGCTGGGGGGACACCGGGGCTGGTGCAGCCGCACGGAGGTGTCTCACCACTGGGCAGTGCCCCTCCTGGGTGAATAAATCCTGCCCGGCTCCTCACTCCTCTCTGGGGCGTGCCATGTGGGATGCTCTGTGGTGGGTTTGCCAGGACCCTCTGTGGAGTGGCTGTGCCCCAAGAAAGCCTGGGGTTCAGGCAGCCCCATCTGCCCTGTGCTCCCTGGTGTGTAAAGAGAGAATTTTGACTTGATTCCCCTCCCTTCCTCTCTCTGCCGCCAGAGGCACGAGGCTCCCTAGAAGATGGGCGACTGGGGTTTCCTGGAGAAACTGCTGGACCAAGTCCAGGAGCACTCGACAGTGATCGGGAAGATCTGGCTCACTGTGCTCTTCATCTTCCGCATCCTCATCCTGGGCTTGGCTGGCGAGTCCGTGTGGGGGGACGAGCAGTCGGATTTTGTGTGTAACACCAAGCAGCCGGGCTGCACCAACGTCTGCTATGACAAAGCCTTCCCCATCTCCCACATCCGCTACTGGGTGCTCCAGTTCCTCTTTGTCAGCACCCCAACCCTGATTTACCTGGGCCATGTTGTCTATCTCTCCCGGAAGGAGGAGAAGCTGAAGCAACAGGAGAGCGAGCTTCGGGCTATCCACAGCAAGGACCCAAAGATCGAGCAGGCCCTGGCAGCCGTGGAGAAGAAGATGTCCAAGATCTACATGACAGAGGACGGGCGGCTCAAGATCCGAGGGGCGCTGATGTGGACGTACATCATCAGTGTGATCTGCAAGAGCATCTTTGAGGCTGGCTTCCTTGTTGGCCAGTGGTACCTGTACGGCTTTTCCATGGTGCCCCGTTACGTGTGCAAGAGGGACCCCTGCCCCCATCAGGTGGACTGCTTCATCTCCCGCCCCACCGAGAAGAGCATCTTCATCATCTTCATGCTAGTGATGGGCCTGATCTCCTTAATCCTGAACCTCCTGGAGCTCTTCCACCTCTGCTGCAAGCACCTGCTCAGCAGCATCAAGAAGGTGTCGGTGCCGGCTGGCCCGAGCCGGGACACCTTTGCTGACGACATGGGCTCAGGTCCCTACCCGCCCAAGCACTACCCCTTCCTGCCCATGGCCGAGAGCCACACGCCACCCTACCAGGCCTACAACAAGCTCTCCAGCGAGCAGAACTGGGCCAACTTCCACAACGAGGAGAACCTGGCTCTGAGCAGCGGCAGCAGGCCCCTCTCGGACCCCTACGCCCCCAGGGCTGCTGAAGCCCTGGCCCCGGAGGAGAAGCTGTGCAGCCGGCCAGGGAGCTCAGCCTCCAAAAAGCAGTATGTCTAGTGCCGGGCTGGCCCTGGTGGGCCGGGGACCATCCGTGGTCCCTTGCGCCTGCAGAGGTGCTGGCTGTGGGCAGGCAGCTGCCTCCTGCCCAGTGCCGGATGGACGAGTCCTGCTCCGGAGGATGTGGCTGTCTGCCTTTGGGACCTGATGCTCACAAACTTGGCTGGGTGCTCCCCGGCCCCTGAGCGGAGCCTCTGCTCTCTTCTGTTTTCCCCATGTACACTGCAAGGAAGGAAACCACGCGGAAACTTCCCTGGGCTGTGCCGGAACGGCGTGTGCCGGGTGGAGGGGCTCGGCCCTGCCATGGGAAAGGGAGCAAATCCCTGGGGCTGCGGGCTGGGAAGGGGCTGTTCCAGGGGCCACGGGCTGTTCCCCGAGCTGCAGTGGGGGTCTCCTGCCCCTGCAGCTGGCCCATGGGACACGATGGACCCCCTGCCAGCATGGGAGCGTGTGTACGGCTGTGGGAAGTCGCTCGTCCTGGCCATCAGCTGTCGTCTTCCTGTGACCCCTGGCAGAAAGCTGGTGCTGCCAGCACCTTGTGCGGGGGCTTTGCTGCAGGAGCTGCCCCCGTCCCTGTGGACCGCAGCTGGGTTAACCCCATGGCAGCTCTGCGCTGTCACCCTGAGCACCCTGGGAGCGTGAGCCCCCCCATGTCCTGTCCCTGGACCCTTTCCCATGTGGTGTCTCTAAGTTATTTTTAACCTGCTGGCCCAGCGTGGACCTTTCTGCCTTAAAGGTGCAGTTGTACAGGGGGCTGGGGAGCTGTGTCCAGCCCGGTGGTTTTGGGGGAGGAATTAGCCTAGCTATCGCTGGTTTGGGGGGTTACTGTTTTTATTACTTTGCACTAGTCATCTCCTACTGTGGGCTGAGGTGCTGGTGGGGGGGTAGAGCCATTGACCACTGCCATGTGAGCGGTTGCCCTGACTCTCCTGGCCCACCGAAGCTGTGAAATGAGATGGTGCTGCAGGAAGCTGCCCCATCTGGTGTTCATGGACCATGAGCAGCTGCAGGGCATCAGGGTGGGATGTGGGCATTGCTCCTCCGTTCTGTTTCCTTTTCCTCCCTGCCAGACTCAGTGTTGCATCTTGCCGAATAAAGTTGGATGAATTAAAAGGTGGAGCGTTGTATGACTGTGCTTTGTGGCTGCAGTGGGGAGGGCTGGGGAAGGGTTTGGGTCTGGGGGGGGGGAAGCTGGTGTCCCATGGATGGTGGAGCTGGGGCAAGGATGTGCGTGGGCACCGTGAGAGCTCTGGTTATGCTGTTGGTGCCACTCATCACCGAAAGCACAAATCTCCCTGCTATAGCGTACTGTCCCCTTGAGCCTTTGCAGGGTCTGTCACGGGGCCATCGTGGTGCAGGCTGTGGGTGAGGCAGATGGTTTTGGTGGCCCAAAGCAGAGCTCAGCCCCATCGCAAGGGCCTCTCACCCCCCTGCCCCAGTTCTGCTGCAGATAAACCTGGTGGAGGCCACAGAGCTACTTGCTGCTGCATAATAGGTGGAAATGAGCCGCAGATAAAGGCACACAATGCGCCTTGGGGCTGTGTTTAGTTTCCCTGGCCAAGTGAGCCCAGGGCAGAGCCTGCTTTCTGCCAAGGACCTCTTCAGCAAGGGTGGGACAGACTAAAAATACCCTGGAGTAAGCGAAATATGGGTGATATGGGGTGATATCGCTGCCATCGGCCACCAGAGGAAGCGGAGAGGGAGGCACCCTGCTGTGCCGCGCAGAGCCGGGGCTGTGCCCAAGCTGTTCCCTGGCTTCCCTCCCTGCACGGGGATGGGGGCACAACCCTCGGGGGTCCCAAAACCGCGGCCTGGGGTGCACGCTGCTCCCTGCACTCGCAACGAGGACACCCATGAGGGCAGACCCCTCCACAGGGACCTTTCCATGAGGGGACCCCCAGGACTGGACCGGGGCTGGCTCCCACCAGGCATCAGCTGAGCCACAAAGCCCCACAGCTTCCCGTGCTCAGCCAGGAGGAAATGCCACTGTGAAAGGTAACGGCGCAGCCATGTCGCAGCCCCGCAGCGTGTTTACCCACCGGGCAGCCGCTGTTTGCTCCCCTTGCCTGTCCCAGGCTGATATTTTTGTTGGCACCAGGAGAGCATCACAGTTTTCCAAATAGCCCTGCAAGGTGGAAAACAAGACGGCCGTGAGACCCCTTGCCTGGACGTGGCAGCCAGCGGAGCCACGCGTGCCCGGCCGCGGGTGCTGCAACAACACGGCCCCGCACATCGCTATTGTTCCCGTGTTGTGACAAAGGCGGCTGGGGGCAGCCAGCATGACCCCGCGCCGCCGGGACCTGCCCTCGGCGCACGCCAACAACAACAGCCAGGGCTCACCTGCGCCGTGGGGACGGGGCGACAGCGGGGCCAGTGCGGGCAAGATACCCCCCCGAAGGCGGGCAGGAGGCCCTAAGGCAAATAAAAGTTTGCAGCTGATAAGACCGCTGGCTGGCCTGGAGAAGCCCTTTTGCACAGCCCGGGGACAGATAGTGGCGGGACGGACGCGAATGTCCTTTCTCACACCTCTGCACTGCCTCCTGAGTAAACAGGCTCCTCCGGTCCCTTTCTGGGAACAGCGCTCGCTGTCCCAAAGCCCGGCCCCATGCCACAGCGCTGAGCCCTGCGGTGGCATGGGCAGGCTGGGGGCAGCGGGTGAGCAAATCCCCATGGGCACCCCCAGCATGGCCGCTTTTCTGGGGTGCTCCCACCCACCACCTCCCCTGGGGCTGCTGCCACTAGGATGGGCTCAGCTTTCTCCCAGCTGCTTTTCTACCCCAACCTAAGAGCCTGTGGGGCTTATCCCAAGCTAAGGCTGGAGGTATTTTCAAAGGTGCAGCCCCCCCTAAAATTAACTCAGATGGAGACCTGCCCGTGCCATGCCCAGTGTACACGCTTTCCTCGCTGGGGTGCAAGCAGCGACACAGGGCTATTTCTGCACCCATGGCTCTTGGAAGAAAGCGAGTGCCCAGAGAGCGATGTGATGTGTTCAAGAGAGTGAAAGAAAGCGAGAAAGGTGGACTGGCAGATGGACGAGCACCTCCAACAACCTGAAGCTTGGGGTGCACAGGCATGGACATCCCTTGNNNCTGCTCTGCCAGTCCTAGAGAGGCCATGCAATTCCCAGGACCCCAGTTCCTGCTGGGGCCATTGCTCTAACGCCTGCCTCAGCCCCCAGGAGCCCTGCACCAGTGACTGCCCCAGGGGCATGGGTTTGCAGGGAGCTTCCTGCTCTCCCATTAGGGCCAGCCCGTGCTGGGTTCCCCCGCACAGCCCAGCCCCAGGCTGGGGAGAGGAGCAGCGCGAGGGCTGCCGCAACAAATCCCACTGCAAGGCTCTGCCCGAGGAGCTGGCCGAGCACCAAGGAGTTTATTTTTAAGCTTTCCCAGCATAGAGAAAAGAGCAAGCTTCTAAATCCGACTTGCTCACAGGAAGATCAGCGGCGGCAGGAGCAAAATTGCAGCTGAGAAGGGAGGAAGGGCAGAGGCTGGGCAGGGTGATGCCAGCCAGGAGCCACAGCATGGCCCCCCCATCCCACAGGGACCGTCCGTACCCAGGGGCTGGGCAGGGCAGGAGCAGCCAGGCCCCTGGGGCACTCGGTAGGGGCTCAGCTCTGCCCACAGCCCCCCCAGTGCCGCAGCCGGGAGCACCCCCATGAAGCACCCTGGGGCTCAGCACCCACCACGTGGAGGCAATACCAAACCAGGGCACAATCCTGCCCTCATCAGCCCCGCTGCCAACAATGCGCAACGAAGGGAAAGCAAACCCCAACCGGCTCCCTTCCTCCCCCGGGCCCGTCCACGGCGCGGGGTTATATTTAGCCCTCCACGCACGGGCACGGCAGACAATGTGGCCCCCTCACTCCGTGTGAGAACCGCGGGCGGGAGGAAACGCGCTCAATAGCCCCGACGACTTCCCGCATCCTGACATTGTCGGTCCCCTCTGGCCGCTTCCTCACGCGCAGGCGGCGGGGCCGGCAGCACCCGCACCCCGTGCCCACTCCGGGATGGGGACCGGGAATACAGCCCTGAGCTGTGGCCACACGAAGAGGTGACGCCGAGCGGGACGTGTCTGCCCTAGCTGTCCCAGGCCAGGGCTCTGGGGAGGCAGAGTGATTTAAACCAGAGCTGCTCCTCTCCAAAAGCACTTTTGCTGGCCGTAGAAAGGAGCCAGCAGTATCAATGTGCCTGCACTATGGGACCGTGGGTCCTGCAGCGAGGCCGGGAGGCTGGGAAAGGACAAAACCGGAGCCTGGGAAAACAGCCTGGGCTTGCCAGGGCAGAGAGCAGCGGTCCCCAGGGGCTGCAGGGACATGCTGGGGAGGGCCACGTCACATCTCTGGGGTGAGCACACCTCTGTGTCGTGGGGTTGCCTGCATGTCCCGGGTAGCCCGGGGTGACGGTGCTGCTCCAGGATGGGACATGGGAGCAAGAGTCCCTGCAGGCCCCCGCACTGCTGCTCTCCTCCCATCTCACTCCACAAAGCCACATGGCTTGCTCAGGGCCCTGCTGGAACGGCTGCAGTGGCTCTGAGCAGCCCTTGTGCCACCGCACGGTCACAGCGTCCCTGGCCCTGTGCAGCTGGTGCATCCCTGCGCTGATCTAACCGGACATCCGCTGCGGCTGCCCAGGTGTGCTGAGCTGTGCTGAGCAGCTGGGGGGCTCTGGGGTCCCCGCTCCCCCCTGCATGCACAGCAGCTGTCCCAGCCATTGGCAGACCCCCGGTGAGCTGGGGAGCAGCGTGGGGAGGGCAAGAGAGCAGCCTGGCTCCCTCTCTGCATCCTGCCTCCGGAAACTGGAACCTGCTCCTTGCACACTGCTGGCGATGGACCCCCAGCAGCAAACGCGGCCCCAGCCAGGGCAGCAGCTCACCCTGGAGCGCAGCTGCACTCGGAGCCAGTGGGGAGGAAACTGTGGGCCAGGCAGGGACAGAGAGCCCAGGCACGGCCGGTGGCCCTGGTGCCACCCTGCCCTTTGAGCTGGGCACCAGCCCCTGCCTTGCAGCACGTGGGGACGTTGGCTGCTGCAGACACTGAGTGCTAAGCCTGGGGGGAACCTTGCTCTGGAAGAAGGGACGAGCGGTCCGTGCGCCAGCAGGCGTGGATGCCATGCAGGTTTGTCTCAGGAGCCGAGCCCTGGCTTCGTGGCTCTGTGCACAGACCCCCCCGCCGCACCGCCCAGGGCTGCCCCATGGCAGCACCCGGCTGCATCCCGGGCACGGTGGCATTTTGGCAGCTGCTGGATTTAATCCCTGCTCAGCAGCACACTGCAGGGTGGCACGTTGCACGGTGCAGCCAGCCTGCGGCCACAGGGACTTCCTTGAAGCCAGATGAGTCCTGGGCTGATGACAGGAGGGCATCCTCCTGCAAAGCACCAGCCTCTGCCCTGCACCACAGCAACGCTTTGCTCGTGAATGGTTGTGCGTGGGATCCGGAAGCGAACTTTTGCCATAACGGTTTATTCAACAAAGCTTCCTCTCGCACCTAGTGAACCACCACAGCTGTTTGCCCCTTCCCTCAGTGCTTGCTGCTCCTATTCTTGTCCGGCCAGTGCTTCCCAGGCAGCACATTGTTGGGATTCAATGGGAGGAAGGGTGGATTTGCGGCACCGAGAATTTAGGAGAACTGTGGCACCTTCCCGCACTGCGGCTGGTCTCTGGGAAGCCCCAGCACCTCGGGGGAGACCACGGCTCATCCCCACTGCTCTGCCGGTGCAGAAACCAGCTGGAAATGTGGAAGCACTGGCCAGACAGCACAGTGGGCACAGGTGGCAGCGGAGGCTGGGGCTGCCCTGCCAGGGGCCCTCAGTACCTGCACAGCCGCTGTCGGGGGGCCCGTCCTTCCCCACGCATTGTTTCAGTGAGCAGAGCGGCTGTGTGGGCTCAGGGGCAGGAAACGGGCCAGCGAGGCCCCAACAAAGCATGATTGTGCCCTGCCGAGCCTGAGAACAGGCAGATCAATGGGCTATAAACAGCCAAGGGAGTCGCTCCGTCGCAGGGTGAACAAAGGGATTTTGGAAGAAATTTCCGAGCTGGGTCCAGCTGGTCCCAGATGGGGGAGGTGAAGGGACCGTTCCCACCCCAGAGCACAACAGGGAACAGCTCTCACCCAGCATCACCCCCCAGCCAGGATGGGAAAGGCAGAAGCCAAGGGCAGGGGCCTCTGGGTGAGGGGAAAGAGAGATGCACTTGAACCCCAGAACAGGGGGTGACAGCAGGGCATGGGGCAGGGCTGGGGCAGCCCTTCCACTGCCCCAAGACTCCTCTTGCACCTCCTGGTCCAGGCACTGCTGAGCACAGCCGCCGCATAGCAAAAGCAGCAAACGCAGCTCCTGCCGGCTCTGCCTGTCAGCTCCCCTCGCAAACAGCACCGGCTGGCGGGTTCCTGGCCGTGAGCTTGGCCAGAGGGCAGAGAGCCAGCCCCGAGGAGAGCAGGTCGGGAGGTAAACACAGCCGGGGAGCGCAGGCAGTAAAGCTGTCAGCGGGGCAGGAGGAAGCAGGACGGAGCAATGCAAAATGCTGAACTGGCTGCTGACATCAGGGCTTTGCACAAGACACAACAGATTTATCGGCCCCGGGAGTGGAAGGCCAGGCTGGGGCAGCAAGCAAGGCCTCGCTGCGGGACCAGGGAAAAACAAGCCGGGAGGGAGCGATAACCCCAGCGAGGGCCCGCTCGGCCCAGCATGCTGCAGGCAGAGCGCAGCAGCACGGAGGTGCAGGCTGGCACCACTCGGGGTTTGGTCCCACCGTGCTGGTAGCACTCCTGAGGCTCGAGGGGACACCACCAGCCCCATCCTGGCTGCAGGTCCCCAGAACTCGCTCCCCTGCACAGCACACTCCTCCCCCATCCCTTGGGCCCCTACCCAGAGCTGCCACCACCCTTCTGGTCTAGATAAGGAGGCCGAGGGGAAGCAGTGACGTGGCCAGGGGGGCCAGGAGGGAGGCACAGCAGCACCACGGGCTGGTATTTCAGTGCCTCCCCCTCCTTCCCGTCCACCACCCCTGCCCGGCTGTGCTAGGCACAGCCCAGCCAGGCCAGGTACAGCTAGGACACTTCTCACGCAGTAGAAGGGCAGCTTCTCAAAAACACCAGGATCAGAAACATGATCTGAGTCAGGCTTTTGGCCAGGTGGCAATGTGGAAGAAGACACAGAGGCACAGGATTCACAGAAGTTTAATCTGGCTGTTCCTGTACAGGGCAAGAGAGCTCCTCATTCTCTATACATCTGAGCTCCGCGCTGGATGCAGGACCAGGATGTCCACCTCTCCTGTCCTCCTTCCCCTGCTGCAAAGCCCTGGGATGACACGGAGAAGAGCTCCTAGATCTCCATTGCCACTCAGGCTCTTGCGGTGACAATATGGTAGTGTGGTGCTGTGGTCTCTAGCAAGCCAGTCTGGGTTCACAAAGAGCAAGGAGAGCTGAAAGCAGGATGGCAGGTCCTCCTCGCCCCTGCAGTCAGCCCACCTGACCCCATGTCGCTCAGGTCCAAGTGCACTCCAGAGAACAAATCTCTTCTGTTTTCATGCCCAGGAAGAAACCAAACCTAAAGCAACGTGGGTGTAAACAGGCCAAGAGGGTTTTGTGCATCAGGGGCCAGGACAGGCTGATAGCTGACAAGTTTTACACACTCCGTCTCCAAAGCATCACCCCAATCCCCCTTCAGCTACGGAGGAGGGGGGTCTGGCTGCCATCTTGAACATATCCACGGGGTGGGGAAACCCTGACCTCTCTGGAGAACCCAGGGAGGGTGAAGTGCAGCGGTGGGAGCAGTGTACAGCCCAAGCACAGCCAGGTGCACGAGGAGGTCTGGTCGAAGATGTGCAGGTGACAGAGGAGACCCCAGCACCACACTGAGGGATACGGCCCCTGGCCAGCTGGGTCCTCATCCTCAGCCAAGCCCCGCTGGCGGGACGAACAACTTCATTAACTCTTTTCGGGGCGGTTCCTGTTCAGCACTGCCCGAGGGGCGAACTCCAGCTTCTCCTTGAGGCTCACCACCTTGGTCAGGTCCTTGCCTGCAATCTCCTGCATCTTGCGGTCCTCCCGCCGCTCCGAGATGCTCTTCTCCTCCTCCTCGGCCGGCGGCGGGGGGTGGCCGCGGATGAACCACTCCAGGTGGTAGCCCACGGCGCCCACCACGAAGGCCACCGGGAAGGTGACGTACGGGGCGTGGGTGCGCACAGCCGTCCACAGCACAGACCACATGGCGGCGGGGGCAGCGCCTGGCAAGGGGCAGGGACACGACGGTCACC
>VXAL01017951.1:0-20691 GCA_013399475.1 Chauna torquata | reverse complement strand
AAAAAAAAAAAAAAACACTTCTTTCTGACCTTAGCCCATGCCCTCTTTGTTCCTGAAAGCTGGAGGATTGGTTGTTGTAATTCTTGCTTTAGGTAGCTCTGCAATGGTGGCAGTTTTTTCACATGCATTTACAATTTTTGTATTGTAATGTAAGTCAATTTTGGAAGTGTAGATTTTTCATTTGACTGCCCTTCCTAATTAATTGTTTGAGTATCTCTCTCTTATGATGGAGATAATTGTAATGAAATTCTTGCTTTGATACCCACAAGATGCCCCTTGATATCTAGCCATCAACATCTGCTTCTCATCTACTGCTTTTGCAGCTTTTTGCCTTCCTCTTGTCCCAGCCTTTTGTGAGCTGTCTCTCTCCTTTTCTTGCTGCAAAATTTATTTTTCACCAGTAACAGCCTGGGGCTCAGCAGCTCAGCCATTCGGCGTCTGAGCACAGCTCTTGATTTGTGCATACATATCTCTGTAGGCCATTAGTGGCTTAGTGTCGTAGAGAGAGTGCACAGTGGGAGCCTGGGGGGCTCAATCAATTTGTATCTCTCTTTAATACATTCCAGCCTGCTTGTGAGCATGAAGAGATTCACTCGTAAATAGTGACCCAGTACAGATAACTCAAACAGGACCCACAAGGACTCTTTTGCCTGTTTCCTTCCTCCAAAGCCAGAAGCTGAAGCAATAATCTAAATCAGAAAAGCTTTGCCCTCAGCTAATTCCCACGTGTTGCCAGTCCAGATGGATCCTGGCTGTGCGGAAGAGAGGTGGTTTTCCTGCAGGTCTGGATCGGTTGTCACAGACAGATGAGCACCAGAAGTTGTTTGTTTGTCTGTGATAACTTGTTCTCCTCATCCCTCTGTCAAAAATCTCTATTCTACTCCAGTATCTGGAAAAAGAAAAAAGGGGAAAACCCTGTGTGCCACTCTGCATGGATTCCTGGCCTGCTCGCTCCTGCTTCTAGCAGGCAGCATTGAAGAGGGTTTCATGTTGTCTACAACAGCATGGGTCATCCTTTCTGTAGTCTTTCTGGGAGATCTTAGCGTAAGGTAGAGGTATTCACTCTTAATGCAGAAATTTATCATATAGAAACATAACTTGCCATTAACTGAGCAACTATTTAACTGCGGTTATCCAGCCATTCCATTCTCTCTTTGTCCCTGCTGTATTTCCTTTTGTTCAATATTGTTTCTAGTTTGAGCCAGGCTTTTGGCCTGCATTGCCTCTTTGCTTGTTTTTAAAATGACTGACTCTGAAGAAATACAGAGTTTAGGCACTCTACCTGTTCCTCCTCTTTGTTGCCTGGCCTTGTTATTAAAGCTTTGCCTTGGATTTAAGGCAACCACAGGGTTTTTCGCTGATGCTCTTACATCATGACTCTGTGCTGCTTGATCTTGTGTTTCAGAAGACCTGTCAATTCCCAAGCAGTGGCTGCAAATTCTTATGACCATAGTAACATCTTCCTATAATAGTCACTAATGACAGTGTATGTTTTTACCCCACTCCTTGAGATGGCAAATACATTTTGCTACTGATTTTCTGTGTCTGTTTCTACAAAACTCTATCTCGCATCCCTTTACTGAAGAGCTTGGGATAAATCAGGTGAGGATTTACTGAGAAGGCGCAGAGGGGGCAGCCTTTAACTCTCCAGTCTCCCGCAGCAGCCCTCTGGAATGGCACTGATGCTGATGGTCTTATTTGCATTTAGTCCTGGAAGTACGCAGTACTTGGGATGCCTGTCCAGCCTGCGCTTCTGCAGCAAGCATATCAGAGGTTCCACATATTAGCTCAAAATTGCATCAGGCCGTACATCTGCCATGCTATAGAGTTTCATGACACAGACCTGAAAAAACTCCTGTCTGCTCATTAGATCAAACACTTTCTACAGCTGTTCCAAATCAAAAGGAAATCTCTGATTTTTGTATTCTGAATCAGTAAACAGTATTGAGGCGCCAATTGGCAGAAGATCCAAAGATTCGAAATCTTAATTCCCACAGTGTTGAAACAGATTAGATTATTATTGTGTTTTGCACATCTGTCAGTCATTTCAGTCATGTTACGTTAAAAAACAGTTGGTTACAACAGAATACTAAATATCTTATGAAGTGCTGCTGGCCTTTAAGGTGCCTGTAATTGTTGGTGGAGTAGAAAACTGTAGATAATGGAATAATTTTTAATGATATCTTCATAAATAAACAATTTGTAAACTTGTTTGCTTTCTCACCATCTGGGAGCATTCTGTTATCCATCTGCTTCATGTGATTATCAATAACAAGGAAGAATAGGTGATATAATTAACAAGAATAACTGATCTACAACAAAGAACAAAAATGTCACACATCTGTCGAATTATTTTGTTGTTTCTGCCCTTTTATTATTATTCATACTATTGGGTTTGTTATATATATATATTTTTTATTTCATGGTCACATTCAAGCTGTCAGGTTTTATTGCACAGTTCAGAATTGTTTTTTCTGCTACAGCTCATAGAAAGGAGAACATTTAAAGTATTGCAGAAGTCCACACAGCATTGTATAAATCTATTTAAAAAAAAAACAAAACCAAAAACGTTCTCAGGTGATTTTGTACTTCTCAAGTCATGCTAGGGGTGCATTAGAGGAAATGTCTAAACTGGGAGAAGAGGAAGTGAGTGAAGGAGGGACAGGCAAAAACCTGAAGTGAGATGCTCAACGCAGTCACGAGTTTGCTGAGCTAGTCCACTTCAAACTTGTTGCAGCATTAAGTGTTGCCAGGATGGCTGGATAGATGTCCAGGAAGTGACTGGGGGGGAAGATTGCCTGTACAGCAGTGAGTTCGGTGCTTCATCCCTGTACAGCAGTGAGTTCGGTGCTTCATCCCACCACAGAAGAAGTTAGCCATGCTTCTGTAGATGCCATCTCTCCAACTTTATTCAGTAATAAAAGTTGAAAGTGCGCTGAATTACTAAGAACAGTTAAGAAAAGCCACTGGTGCTATTTTATGTTATAGCTGCCTGCCCTCCCCTAGAGTGTATTCTGACTTTGTAAAAAATCTGTAGTAATAGGAGGTTTAATTCTGGCTCAGTTTGTTCTATGTGGATTGAAGTGAAGCAGGGGAATATACTGAAAGTGGCTAAAACATGAAAGGTTTTTTTTTTTCTTTTTTTTGAATCAGAAAGCCTCTGTTAAGATAACAGTGAATGTAGCAGAAAAGCTTAAGTAGAATGGGCAAGAGAATTCCCTGCTTTTTAAATATCAAGATTGATGTATCAAAGTAAAAACAGAAGCATTCCAACATGCTATAATTTGTATATGAACACATTGGTATTAAAAACAAACGCTTGGCATGTAGTTTTCATTTAACCAGGAAAGTAGTATTAATTTTTAAAGAAGTAACTGTTGCTTAAGATGCTATTGTGCCTGAGTAATTAATTTTTAATGTTTTTGTAGTATATGCATGGATTAAAATCCATTATTTATTGTACCTCCACTTGCTTGGTGAAGGTGATGATTTTATAGCACCAGTAGTCATGCAAACACAGCCATTCTGAACTGATGGCTGATAATAAATTTCCTTACTGTAAATGTCAGTAGGTTTTGTGTGTTGCTGCCATTACATCTTGTTTGGAAGGCTGAATATTACACAACTATGGGAGGCACCAGATGGTATCATTAACAGGAATGCTCTGAATGTTTACCACTTATGTGCATGTGTGAAATTAAAAGTAAGATGACCTATCTTTATTTTGAAAGCATTATGTCAGTACTATACAGGTGTTAATGACATTTGCAGCGAACTAAGAAAGTCATTTCTGCTTAAAAACAGGTCAGACTTGTTTTAAAGCCTTTTCAAAGCATTTCCAAAGACTTTGGAAGTGGTATAATTGCAACTTGCAAGGAAGGAGTAGATGGTTTTTTTTTCCCAAAGAAAGGTAGTGTTGATTATTACAAAATGAAGAACTGCAGCTGCTGCCACTAAAATGTGACTCTACTACATTGAAGCTGCGAATCAATCTCCGCTTGTATCCTGATACTGTTTAGTAATTGTTTATTATTTTTGCTGTGAAATGTGATGCTTGCCTGTCTTTGAAATTTTATGTTTTAAAACAGTTTTAATTTTATATATCTCTTACATGTTCTTCAGTGAATTCAGTACTTCAGGAAAAAGCTACCTATGCTGCCATGAGCCTGTATGCGGAGTGGGCACGATGGACAGAGATGGTTCTGCCTTCTCCCTTTCCAGAGCATACGCAGCCCTGTTTTGAAATGGGTATTGGGGAAGCTGTGATGGACTGTGCTGGTGTCTTCTAGTGGAACCTGTTGTTAGCAGCCATAGTATTACTGTTCTCAAGAGAAGTCCCCAAAGGGAAACCCTCCTGAGCCAGCCAGCAGTGAGAGATTTTTCCAGTTAGGTCCTGTCAGGGATGTTCAGCTTTTTCATAGCACCTTTTGGAGCTGAAACAGAGAGGTGACGCAGGACTTGCTTAAAATCAAAGCTTAAGGAAGTTCCTGTCTTTGTGGAAGAAAGCCATTTTAAGGTCTGGAAATGATAGCAGTATTTTCAGTTACCTATAATTTTGCTGTTTATAGGTAATACCTAATTTTATTTTATTTTGTCTATTCTACATGAAGGCAATAATCTTGATGTGTGATCTGGTGGTACAAGAACTCTATAGAATAAATCTGAGAAGTTAAGGAAACGTTGTTTAAGTTAGTGATGGTCTTTGGCTGCTGAGACCCTGGCCCTAGTGCAGGAAAGTGTTTTTCCATATCCATTTGCCTTTAGACCCAATTTGAATAAATGTTTTCCCATTAATTTTAAATGGCTTTGGTTCAGACTGTTAGACCCCAACTTCTCTTGTGAAATTATCAGTAACAAATGAGCTTTAAAATGATTTAAAATGACTACATTTGCAGTCTACTTATTTACCTTGGAATTGGAGTGACTTAGTAGAGGTTTAATAATTATGCTGCTAACAGCAGGATTTCAAGAATTCTGTCAGCCCTGATACTTGGGAAGCATTTACGTGCTCCTTTGACCCTCTGGGCTCCAGCCTTCTCTGTGCGGGAGGGCGGAGCACCACGTCTGATTTTGGTGCAGAGTAGTGGTCAGGACCACGCTTCAGGGACGTGCCTGTGGGACCAGAACTTGGAAGGAACCTTCGGCCTCTGCCCTGTGCAAATGCACAATAAAGAATACACTTGGAAATTGAAGACTATATGAGTAGCAATGAAAGCTGGGCTGGCTGTTGAACTAGTGTTCTGATGTCTTAGAAATTTGTTCAAATAACTTGTTTGAAGATGAGAGTTGCCACAATTAATCATATCAGTTATGTGGTTATTGCAAACCATTCACTTTGGTAATTTTCAACTTCTAAATTAATTTGGTGCACTTTTTTCATGTTACTCAATTAGCATTTTGTGGCAGTCTTAGTCTGTTAAAGGAAATCTTCACTATTTAGCATTCGTCTGCATTAAAGGTGTGGGTTACAATCCTTTTTCGGAGTTGCTGTTTCAGGAGCGTGGTGAGGCAGAAGCTCTCCTGGGTGCTTAATTTCCAAGGCCGTTCCCACCGGCAGAGTTGTTGATACAGTCACCAGCAAATCTAAAGGACTCGTTTGGCTTTCCTGCGGTTTTGCCTGGGGCAGCTGGTACACTAAATTGTACAAATAGAGAAACTATGGCTACTCTTCCTTGCTGAGAGGACAAGAAAGCTGTTACTGGTTACGGACGGATTGTATTCTCTGGGGGAAGGTGTGTCATTCAGAGGAGCTGGCACAATTTATACTGCTGATACGTGGAGAAGCAGAGCTGTGCAGCTAGAGCAGACCTGCTCTTACCACTGCCAGGAAGCACGCAGGCCGCAGGGAAAATGCAAGTGAAAGTTTGCTTCCTTGGGACCCCCAGCCCCTGCGCTACAGACGCTTATCACCAGCACCACAGAGCACGGCACAAAAATGCACGTTAGGAAGCTGCTGGTCCCCGCTGCCAGTGCCAACACGGTTCGAGTGCCAGGGAGGTACCCCAGTGGAACAGTTTCCATGACATCTTCCCTGAAGCACCTCTGCCTCTCCGGAGCAGAGCCATCTCCACGCGGATGGGCACGGCGCAGCGCGGGCAGGCGAGGGCTCAGCACCGTCCCTGTCCTTCTCAGCAGCGCCAGGTCTGCAGCAGCCTGGGGGCGGTTTGGCGCGGGATGGTGCCACCTGAGCTACCGTTCTCAGCAGCACCTCGGCGCTGGCGGGGAGCCCAGCTGCGCTGCCAGGGCATGGTGTCCACCACAGGAATGCAGCCGGCAGGGCTCCGTGGACGGCATGCAGTCACCGGCTTGGAGGCACGCGGTTGATGTGTAACGCATCAGTCGTGCTTCCACTGCGGGGGAAACGCTGTCAGTTAAGGGTACTGTCTGTAGGGCTGCTGTCAGCACAGTGAGCCTTTATAGGTGCTGGGTTTGTGTGCGAGGTGGAGGCGTTGGTCCTTCTTCTCGTCAGAGGACTGAGGGAGTGTTGGTAGCATTTGCGAAGAGACTTTGGGATCAGCTAGCAGCAGTGGCGAGCAGTGTGCAGTAGTTTATCCACCCCTACACATTGGCCCAGTGTCCATTCCGGTTCCATTTCCAGAGTAATTCATACGGCTAGGATTTTTTACTTGGCGCGTTGTTTCTGTGCAAGCCATATACAGTCAAAGTGTTCTCATCAGAGTCCTTTATCCAGTGACTGCCTGTCTGCGTTTCTCTGTTGTATGGACTTTGAGCTTACGGAGGTCAGTTCTTTGCAAGGACTTCCAAAGAGCAGGACAAGGAGAGAACCTTTCAGCCCTGCATCAGTAGAGTCTGTACGGTTATTGCGAGCTCCGGTTTTGCTGCTGTACCTTCAGGCACAGCTAGAGCCTTCCTTGGAGGAAATCAGTATAGCTTCTGGATGTCACATGTAATACACCCATGGTGGTTTATGTAAATTTGGCATACAGAATTAAAAGCCATCCAGTCCAGCCTCTCCTGTATTTCACTTTTATAGTGAGAGTCCAGCTAGATAATGTCTGGAAGGTATTTCAGGCTGATGCTCCCAGATACTGCCACATTTTTGTATTTTTTTTTTAAATGTTTCTATTTTATTGCATGTGATTCCCCCACGCCCCCAAATATCCTGTGGGATAGAAATAAATAGACAAACATGAACTGGGAAGCAAGAACTGCCAGCAGAGCATTAGTGACTTTCTTAAAACAAAGATGAGCAATGACCTCTGTAAAGCTGATTTCTTTATCTTAAAACCTGGGTAAACTAAACCTGAGAGCCAGCCGTGTGCTTTACCCACTTGCCAACCCACTTTACACACTTGAGTGGCTTTGCTGAAGTTGCTGTGCCTTCCTGCACATCACTTTCTTCCCCTAACAATGGGGAAGAACTGAACAGTCTTCAAAAATGGCAACATTTAGAGTTCAGCCATTTGTTCTTTTAACCTGAGCAGCAATCATGAGATCTTCATGCAAGTGTAAACTGTCCAGCCCTCTTTGGGCTGGGAAGCCAAATAGTTGTGCTAAAAGGGAAAAAAGAACAGTTTCCTACCATGGTAAGAGTGGTTCTGCGAGGAAATTAAATGTGTGTCCATGCTCTGCTCTCTTTTGCTGCTTTTTGGAGTTTGACAGGAAATCTCTGGTTTCAGAGGGAGTCACAGGGATCATCATAGGAATGGACATAAATCTGTAGTTCGTGGTTTTTCCATTTCCTCATATGAAGACTGGTATAATAATACTGACTTAATTCATGCAGGCCTTTGAGGTCTATGGACGAAAACTATTATATGAAGGCTAGGTATTATCTGTTTTGTAGAGCCTAGTTACCTAAGGAGGGTTCTTTGGCAAAGGGTTAAAAGGTTATCCAGGCTGCATTGTTTCTTTTGTTTCTTTTTCCAGGCTCTGCAGCTTTCTGGAGTCTTTGCCTGAGCAGTGCCGGCAGTGGCTCTAATAGCTCTCCTTGGCACACTTTGGATGTTCTGCTAGGATGTATTTACCAACACCCAATTCAGAACATCCCGCTGCCCCTTTGCTGTCAAAGCTGAAATCCTCTGTCCAACTTGTTTTTTCATTTTTGTTTCTTCAGTTTCCATTGTTTCTGTTGAAGTGAAGGTGGAATTTGATATAAAACCATACCTATTTTAGAAACAATTCCAATAAGTATTTTTAGATATCCTACAAGTAGCCCAGGGCCCATTGCTTAAAAACAAAGCTAAAAGGAGCTACAAAACGCTCTCCGATGTACCACCCATGTACACTGTGAGTGACCGTACAAGGGCTAGATGCGCAGGCAGCATGCAAACTGGGCGGCTGCCCAGAGGGGAGGCCTGGCCTTCCCAGAGGATGTTCGGTGCGGCTCCGCTTGCTGGGGGAGTGGAAAGGAGGAAGTGCATAAAAACGTGTTTGCTAAAACCAAACAGGTTTTTTTTTTTGTTTCCACTGCTTACTTAGTGTAGAAGGATGTGTGAATTTTTAATGCTGTGAAATACCTTACTCTGGAACATATTGTGCTATGAGACGATGAGTGAGACATGATTTATGTGCAGGATTTGTGTTTTCAGTGGAGCATAGTGAGAAAGGCATAAGCATTTTTAATGGAGGTAAAGTTGGAAGGCCTCTAAGTGGATGTCACTGGCTGTCCACATGAAAAAATATCCCCCATGGTCTAATCAAGAAAAGCGTCTTTGTCAGCAGCTGGAATTGAAGCCGTAGGTGGGCCCTCTGCCCTCCCAGGTGGAAGCAATGTGACAGGTGGTACAATGGCAGAGGCTGTCAGATACGAGAGTAGAAAGGAAAACAAAATGTTTTAAAAATCTCGTTTTGACAATCAGAGAAAATACTTTTCTCTGAGCTACATATGCCTTTTCTAACAATGGCAATAATTGTTTTTTGCCTTACATTAGTTAATGATTGTTGTTTTATTTAATAAATTGGATACAAAATAAGCAAGTTAGGGTTCGCTATTGACCTATCAATTATGATGTCTGATTGTTCCTCTGGGGAACATA
Source organism: Chauna torquata (assembly GCA_013399475.1). Taxonomy (NCBI): domain Eukaryota; kingdom Metazoa; phylum Chordata; class Aves; order Anseriformes; family Anhimidae; genus Chauna; species Chauna torquata. Next base: position 11,692 of record VXAL01017951.1, on the reverse strand, counting down.
TGTAGTCGTTTGTCCTGACATTTTGTTAAAATAAGGTGGTATTATGGGACCAATCCACCTAATTCCTTACTCCCTGGGGCCATTTAGTGTACTTAGCTGTTAGAAAGGTGATTTCTGAAGCATGACAGCTGTTGGTGTTGGGGCCATTGTGTGGTGAACAAAAACGGTTATATTCTACTCATAGGCTGCCTTTGTATCATTGATACAGAAGCCATTTCATAAATTAGATACAACTCTTCCCTAGAAAATTGCATTACTGCTTTATATTTCTTTGTTGGAGTACATTTAAAAAAAAAAAAAGTGACAGCACCGCAGTGGAAGGAGATGTTTGAACTTGGCATTGCTGTAAGGTCTATTAGGTTTATCCTATTAGCGGCTGACATTCCTGTCTAGTTATTTTGGTTGATTAGATGCATTAGAAGAAGTTTCTCTTCATGTTTTTCTTACCATTTTATTGATTTTGTTAAAAGACATGTTTCAGCAAAAACATCAGTAATAATTTTTCTTCCAGAAGGCATTGCTTTTTTAGAAATGTATGACTCTATGTACAGCGCAAAAAAAAAGGGAAAAAAAAAAAAGCCTTTTGTTGTTCTTGTCTCAAGACAAGACCCCAGGATCTGAATACACAGACTAGGGCTCTAAGCACAGCAGCCTCGACATGTATTTGTGGTGCCATGAGGTCTCCATGTCAGCCCTGGCAGAGCAGTGCCAAATGTTGCAGTCAGGGCTTATCTACTTACTATGCTACAAAAGCATAGTACGAGCTTTATTTTATGCAGTGCTTTTAGATGGAGGGATGCCTTTAATAATTTTCATCTGTTCTTCTCATTTCTTAAAATCTGTAATGATGTACATTTTCAGTGAAATATAAAACCTTTTTTCAGTTTCTGAAATGTGGAAATATTATATATCTTCATTTATCATCAAACTCTTTTTATTGGCAAATCCTGCTGTAAGAAGTGCTTGACCATGTTAAAAAGCAGTGGCTTTGGATTAGATGGTTGCGCTAGTCCATAGAAACCTGCGTATGTCCTCCGTAATGGCAGTTTGGGCAGCGTGGCAGCTGTCCCGTGGCTTAACCCTGGCTAGGGCTCCTCGGTGCGGGGCTGCCCGTGAGACTGCGGGCACGTGCAGAGCTTCACGCTTTGACTTCTCCATTAAGCAGCCACCATGGGCTGGTATACTTTTTAAGATATTTTCTGGAATTTTCTTGGAGTCCAGCCCCTGGCTCACCACTGGATGTCATCATTGCACTGTGAAGAACTACAGCCAGAAGAACATTTATCTGGCAGTAAAAAAAAAAAAAAAAAAGTTGCCTGGCCAAAGAACACATTTAATTGCCACATTTTAAATTGTTTGCTATATGGTGATGACAGTTTGCAAATAATTGACCCATAACCCTTCCTTAAGGTGTGAGTGAGCACTCTAATGTTGTATATAGCTTCTGTAGGGAGACTAGGCTGAAATCTCAGCTGTAGGTCTCCACATTGAAAAGACATAGCATAACAGATTGCTTGGGGATCTCGGTGTGCCATGTTCCTCTTGAGAAGGCTGATGGCATTACCATAGCTTTAAAATAAAGTACTTATTCCTCATATATTGAGTTACTCTGTCAACTAATATATAGAGAATATTTTATTGAGTTACTCTGTCAACTAATATATAGAGAGTATTTCTACTGTAATTTTATAGGAGGAATTTAGAGGACTTAATTTTATTAACCTTTTGTCTCCTATTAGTAATAGAGGAGAACCTGTTAGAAGTCCTAGAGTGCTTCTTCCTTAAGTGACACTGCAGAAATATATAGGACAAGGGGTTGACAAATAGTAAAGGTAGAGCTGATTTCTGTTTCTCCCTTCAGTGCATCCATAAATCTACAATTATGCATTCTCTGAAATGTGAATGTATACAACCTGAAGCAATAAGAGAAAACACAAAGATGTTGTGCTGTAAGATGGAAAGTGTTTCCCTTTCGTCAGAAATTTGAAAACTAAATATAATTCGGGGCAGGAAAAGAAAATTGTCAAATGCAATGTTATCTCTTGACTCTTGTATTTTTTTTTGAGAATCTCTCAGCTCAGGAGACCTAGAGAAACAGTTAAAAACAAAATATGTGGAATTTACTGTCTTAACCAGTGTATGCATTAGGAGAAAGAAAACAGAGAAGCTATTAACTAAAACTTTAGTAGTGAGATTTTTGCCGGAGTATTGATCTCAGTGGCATTGTACTAGGTTACCCATTTGACAGCCTGGCTTTCAGTGTAGCTGTTCTGTATTTAATTTTAAAAAAACAAAACAAAACAAAACATTTTGAAAGTGTTTTCAGTGTGCTAGTTAAACATGCAAAGACATTCAAGATGCAAGTTCCTAGTGATTTTACAAGTAAAACCATTTCCATAAATAAAACAGCAAGAGTAAAAATTGCTCCAGAAGGTACAAAAATGGTCTCAACATCATGTAAATATGTTCCCCAGGAGTTAGCTAAAAGGCAATAAATTATAGAAGAGGCAGTATTTTTAACTCTTACAAAGACTCTATAGTATCTTTTTCAAGAGAAGCCAGACCATTAAGCTCTGCTAATTTTCTGTGACCTATTAAACATGCATATATTTCATCACTTTAGTACCCTTTATCTGTTATGTTATTTCATGGTGTGCACGGAAAAATCATAATGTTAATCATGTCAGTGACCTATAATGAGCTTTGCATGAGTGCAAGGCATTGTATTGCTGATGGTTTAATGATTCTTAGCAGACTTTTCCAGTTATTTTTAATGTATATCTGTCATCTTGCTTTTTTTTTTTTTTTTTACAGTTGAGTTATTCTTTGAATCACATAAATCGAAAGCTGATAATAGAATCTAAAGCATCCATCAACAGTAGAATTGTGGTGGTTGGTGCATCTGACGTTGGAATCTCATTTCTGGAAACGCTCGTTTTTTGGTAAGTTTTTAATTTTATTTCCTTTACTGAGAAGAATATGCTACCTTTTGTTTGAAGCGGCTTGCTTCCTGCATTTAAAAATCATCTCAGGCTGTTTCTTTAGCCAAAAAAAAAAATGTAAATGTGCTTTGAGTCTGTATCCAAGTACTAGCTGTTAAAGCTCTGAGTGTCTAATTTGCAGATGTAAAGAGTGGTGTCTCCATCCTAACTGACCCTGAAATTCAGATTACTGGCAAGGTTGCTTGTAGATCCTCAAAACAAAGGCCCACCAAAAATGAGAATTCCACATACTTACGATCTCTTTGACCATTGTTCTATACAAAAATACTGTAGGTGGAGATTAAGTCCGTAGCCCTTCATATGTGCTACAAAGCACTATTAATTGTTAAAGCTAGTTTTGCCTGTTGGAATCACAAATTGCTGTCTGAATCCCTCCGTTCTCCTACCTTGTTGTGGTGCTGTTTCCAGAGCAGTGCAGAAACGTCCAACATGAGCTTGTTGAGATGTAATCTCACTGTGCTGCCTTTGAGGAGAGGTAGCACACCTCTGATTTCGATGAGGCTTTTGGTGTTTGGGAGTGTTTGGGAACCATAGAATTGCTATTTCTGGCCCCTCTGCCATTTTTACTGTAGACCCTTGAGTGAGTGTAGGAAAGGTCTAGCAGAAGACGCTGCTCTCTAGCAGTCACAAGCCTGCCCAGTGGCCCACCAAGAGGACAGGCTGTCAGCATACACTAAAGAATTTTTCAATGGTAAAACTGGAAATTAAATTGGTCTGTTTACCTTGAGTTATCCAAACTGGAGTAAATAAACTGTATAAACTGGTTAAGAAGGGGAATAAATATATGCAACTCTTTTTATACCTTACAGTCTCTAAGCCAGAGTAAACTGGTGGACAAGGTCTGTTTTACAGACTTTCCAAAGTTAGGAAAGGGGGACCGTCTCTGCTATCTCACTGCTTACACCTTCTATGCCAGTACATCATCCATACCAATTTTGTGGGGTTATCAGAAGGTCAGTCTGTGTGTTTGAGAATGCAATTCTTATGCAGTTGTTGTTTTCCTCATAGATTAAACATATGTACTAGAAATGTCCTGAAAGCATTGCAGAAATGAACGTAAAATGCAAATTCTGAATGTGATCATGACAACAAAGTGCTCGTCACAAAAACTAGTGGAGTTTGGCATTTCTGTGGTGGGCAGAGAATGGAAAATTTTGCCTATTTTTTCAGTTAAGCCAGGAGTGTATATTTCTACAACCGTTAATGACATGACAAATTAAAATATCGATATAGCAAGAGAAGTCGTCGTTGCAGTGCTTTATGAATGTTGTTATATTACTAGAGCAGTGAAGAAAAAACACCTGCTTCTTGCTCTCTTTTCTTGGTTCCAGACTTCATGTAGAGCATCCCCTATCTGCCTTAGGGTAAGAGCACTTCCCTCTCATCTTCCTGTTCTCAGCACTTCTTAGGCATTCGGTGCTACTCAAAGTTCAGTGTAAAACATATTTTAGAGCCTTTAGCTGCTTTCTTGTTATTCATCCTGTGCTGCTTATTCCTACAGTTCCGGTACAAAGTACTGTGAGGGGAAAAAACAAAGCTATTTATGTGCCAACCAAGTCTGTCCTGCTTAGCCAGAAGCTGCCTTCCTGTAGCGAACAGGACATACAGATAGCACTGGAGTTGCAGGGAAATCCTTTATACCTCTGAGATGCCTCAGCCAAGACTTTTTAGCCAGAATTTTTATTTGAACCATATTCTAGGAAAGAGTTTGTGCAGAACATGTCCTTCCTGTACACAGGAGAGCACTTGTCTTCAGCACTGCACAAATGGAGTGCTCCCGCTTATGAGAAATTGAGTATTGCTCTGAGAATGCAAAAAGCAAGCAGTACTTAGTGCAAAATGTCACAGAATTTATATTAACATATGTATAAGTTTAAGAAAGATTTTTTTTTAATTTTCTCAGCAGCAGCAGTTAAAGAAAGTCTCCTGATCAATGTGAAGACCTTTTAATACGATTTAGTTTGATTTACTCATAATTTTCTAATACTCTGTGCAAAGGTTACATGCGCTAAAAATAGCTAGATTGAATCAATTTGTAAGCCCCTAATCCTTAAAAAGAGGAAGTAGTTTTCTCCTCATTATTCTTCATACTTAATTATTTTACATTATCAGTCACCATGGAAACACACAAATGTAATTCACTTACCTACCTAACAATTATTAGAACTAGATTTTACAAGTGTTTTCAACCTGTCTGAGACTGAAGAAATATATTTTTCAGTGGACAGAAAAATAACAATAAGATTTGTCTCCTCCCTTGAGCGTGCAGAAGGCTGCCTCTTGCCCCACCGGGCCGTGCCAGCAGCACCGTAGTTCGCAGCCAGTCTGCCCGAGGCAGAGCGTTGCCGGAGAAGGTGCCAGGGAGCAGCTGTGGGCACCGCAGCTTGTCCACTGCAACAGAGAATGAGCTTTATAAACCCTGCAGCAAAGGAGAAGTGTGTGCTGTGAACCTCTGTCTTACAAAATGCTGCTGCAGTCTTTCGCTCTGGCTTGTTACTTTGAGTTGAGAGTTTCCTGAACCAGATCGTCGCAGAGGTCAGAGCACTGGTATGCCCAAATCAGTGCCCGTTATTTCAAAGAGCGGTGCAAAAATGCCGCAAGTGAGTATATGGAATGACCGGCCAGTAGGGGAAGCCTCTTCCTAGTGCTTGGCGTACGCTGAGCCCTGGAGTACCACCTCGGTTGTGCTCAGTCTAATGCTAGGTCAGTGAAGGTGATCTCATTAGGCGTGTTTCACTATTCAATAAATACCTCCTGCTGATTTTTTTTTCTTGAGTGCAATGACGTTCAGACATATTATGAGCTATAGTGCTGCTTTTCTTTAGGACACAAGAATTTTTTATTCAAGGGACAGGCAAATGTCGGAGGAGGCAGCGCTGGGCAGCAGTGTGGCCGTGAGCCTGGCCCTGGTTCGCGCACGGCCTGCACCAGCTGCCAGGAGGTAGGGGTGCGAATGTGGGCTCCCCAGGCTGCACCTCTGCTGGGCCTGGCCAGCACGTGAGGAGCTGCAGCACGCTGGGCAGCGGATCTGAGACGCTGCGGAAGAGGGGCAGCGAGTTGCATCATAAATTGCTGCGGTAATTAACTTCCCTGCAGGAGCATGGCAAGCGGGCAAGGAGTGGTGATTCCCACAGTTCCTGCATGAGACTCCTCCTGGGCCGTGCAATTATACGCTTCCCCTTGCACAAAGCCAGGACTTAGGTCATTCTCTAGCACTAAGACAAGGCTTACGCAAATTGCAGAAGCATCAGATCAGTTGTTAAAGCAATGTAAATTCTGAGCGATGGCCAGTGCTAACGGAGAAGTAGCAACTGAACAAATATTCCCCTTGTGAGAAAGCAGTTCAGCCCAGCAACACCGCGTCTCTGCCTCTATTGTTCCCTGCCCTCCAAACTGCTGTTGCCGACTGGCACTGCTGCCTCCCCTTTGTTGCAGATGTGAGGAGAAAGCCATTTCAGCCCCGGAGTGAATCAAGTCAAAGAAATCCAGAGAGGGGTTAGGCTAAAACTGCAAGGTTTTGTAATTTATTTTTAGTTTCCTTTCAGTGATTTACTTCTTAAAAAAAATACAAGAGAAAGTTTTGTCAGACACTCAGGTAAATATATGCGACCTTCACTTAATCTTGCAGTGCTATGAGTCACTAACATTGACAAATTATCATGAATGAAGACCCTAATAAAGGAGTCTGATTTAAGACTAAAGTTTTTAAAAGTTACATTTTTGTTGTCCCCACAGAGATTGAGTATACATATACTCAATTTATAAATGAGAAAGCTATTTTAAACATTCAACTTGCAAATGTTAAATGAAAGTTGCATTTGAAAATGATTTGGACGTGTAAAATCTGGTTTCATGAATATAGAATATCACTACCTGTGAATATGAGAACAAAGGTAGTGGGCTCAGTTCAGAGTTCTGAAAATGCCGGTTCTTGGAGGTGAGCTTCAGCAGGGGAAACAGCAACTGCAGTTAAATAATTGATTTCAAGCACTATGAACAGCTAGAATCCAAAGTACCAAGTTGAATAGATCTCAGTTAAACCATTCCTCCCCTACATGTAGTTCCTGAAGAATGTCAGCTACAGCACAACATTTTAATCTTTTCCTATTCCCAAGTACTGGGATGCTTTAAAAAATAAACTCGTTGTTAAATACTAATTTACCAGGAGAACAGAGTTTTTTTGTTTCTTCTTGTTTGCTTTTATAACTTAAGAATTATGGCCATAGTAGCAGAGTTAGGCCAGAAGAACATACAGTTCAAAAAATAGCATTTGTAGTTAATTCTGGTGGATGATTCACAGAACAGCATGCTAACTAGTATGCTCTGACAGCAGGTGATTGAAGTTTGGCTGCAAGAACGCAAAAAGCTTGCTCACAGCAGTATCTTGTCATTGGTTCCAGTGTAGTGGACCAATTAGCTTTTTATCCACCTCTTTGCATATAGCTGTGGAAAGCGATATTGTCTTCTGATTATAGGGAAAACCCTTTTTAATCCATTTTGAAAACCTTCTTAATCCAACCTCTGGTGTAAACAATTACTTATTCTCTGAGGACATTGCAAATATACATAGTGTACTACACAAAATAGCAATAAATGAATGGCAGCTAAGACCACAATATTTCGTATGAACATGTTGTGAAATATATTTCTTTTTCCATTTGGATGCATGCAAATGGTTATCGCATTAAAAAGCGAATGTATTAAAGTGTTTTTTGCCAAAGCCCTGAATTTTTCTCTTAAAACAGAATCTAGCACAGTCAATCTGCGGTTTTTGTCTGCAGGACAGCTTCTCCCTTTGAGTTAAAGGAATCTGAGATTAGTGTAGAAGAGGCTGGGGTTTTAAAACACGGTTTCTGACAGAGCAGCTAGGACTGCCGTTATCTGGCAGCGCAGTGTTATACAATATCCTGCACATCTGTCCTGCTTGGCAATAGTTAGCATAATGCTTGCTGTTTAATTAGGCTTTTTATCTTTGCATTTATCTGAGAACATCTGAAGCCTTCCACGTTGCCTGTCACTAATTAGTTGACTAATTAAATAGTTAGTGCTTACTTGCTGATCACAGAGCTAACATGTAATGAATGGTTTAGTGATCTTCGTTGTTTTATACTATCTATCTTTGCCACGTGAATTGATATGCGTGTGCTTCCTTTTGACTGCCGTTTTTTCAGACCAAGGCAAATCCAGAACAATGTTGTAGCTGGCCATGTGTTCAGTGTCACTGGGCCTGTGTCCTTCAGACATTGTTGCCTTCCATCATTTCTGGTGAATGGAGATCAAGTTGTGACAGAGATGAATAAGCTAGGTCATATCTGGCCTTGTTGTGCAGTCAGGATCGCGATGAACACTGTCAGTGACTGATACCAGACATAAACTGGGGGAGAGGATCACGAGGTCACGATCATCCTTCCCAACAGCCATTTGGTGTGCCTCTGCCAAAAAGCAATACTCAATTAACGTTGATATTTTATTATTTTGTAGTTTATATTCTTGTTTTAGAGAGCTTTCAGTTTTTAATAAGATTGTTTCAACTTTATGTACTTGTCCTTTAAACATATGTAAATATTTGTCTGAGCCCAAACTGTTCTTTCACACTTTCAGCTTGAAAGTATTTGCAGATATTTTGTTAATATGTATATGTGAATATTCATAACTTCTTTTTGTATATTAAAACTGATCTTGGAAATAGTAGTTTTCTCATAAAAGACCTATTTCAAAATTGATATGAGTCAGAAGAATTTTTATAGAATCATACGTTCTATTTATCAGGCCTCCACCTGGTGACTGAGCGTGACGTTGGCGCGGCTGTTTGAGCGGCTCTGTACAGGGCTTGGTAACCTGACTACCTGGAGCAGCTCCGGTAGCTCTCTGATCAGCGCAGTTCAAAGCAAATAAAGAAGCATTGCAAGTGCAAACACCGCGTTTAGATTTTTCAGTTCTTTGCTGAAGTGGTGGAGGAGATGTACTGTCTGTTCTGTTCATGATTATTTTCCTTTGTTTTGAAGTTTGTTTCCCAGAGCTGTTGCAGGGGTGTTGTAACTACTGGGTTCTTCAAAGCAGTCTGTAAACTGCCTGTGGGTTGGTTTTGAAGCAAAGTAAACTTTTCAGACTACTAAAATGGAGAAATAATTAGTTGGCTGGTGGTTATGTTGTGATCCTGCCCTCTAGCGATTGATGTAGATTAGATTCCTGTTGATACATACTTCAATGTGCAGTGTGGGGGTTGTGACAAAAGAAGATCAGTATTTGAGGGTACTTGCTTTTTTTTTTTTTCTGAACGTTTGATAAGCTGAAATTTTAAGGTTCACTTTCTGGATTGCTATAATTACCGTCCAGATTCCAGGAAGGAGAAGTGTGAATGCAGTTTACATTGCAGTGAGAGTTGGGAGTCCATCAGCTATAGCCAGGAGATGGTGAATCTTTCCTGTGTACCCTGTAGTCTAGATTACCCGAACCTCTAGTGAGGATCGGTTAGGTTAGCTGGAGCTCCACCGTGCTGTAGCTCGCTTGCTTCCAGTACCCGAGCACTGCACTGCGTTTTTGTGTGAATTATAGCACGTTGTGTTGTGCGGTTCGTTTCCCTGGGAGCTGGTAGCATCTCCGCATTAATCAGGCACAATTTCAGTTTCATGTGAGCTACAGCGCACGGGCCATTTGGGAAGGAGCTGTTGGAGAAGTATCATGTTGCCCTGGTAAAGAGATGGGCACTGCGGTGTGTGGTACTGTACCTCTCAGAGCTGTTTTTCGTTAAGGGATGCAATATCAGCAAGGCAGCTGTGCTCATCAGGCTGCCAGGGCTGGAGGTGCTGCGAGGCCCAGATCCGCAGCTGCTATATGCAGATGTTTGAGATCAGGAATTTTGGCCTAGCTGAATCCTCCGCCAGCCGTGTCCCGATCCTTCCGGGCTGCCAGCTTTCTGTCAAGAGGATGTGATGCTGGGGTGGTGCCTCAGAACAAGCAGCTTTTATGAGCATCTTCTCTTTCTGCATGCTCTTGCTGTCAGGAGGAGAAATGTTGGTGCAAATCTCAAGCTCATCAAATTCAGGGGGAGCCTCTCTTTTGACATCCGTGGGCTTTCCTCGGGTGCATAGTTTTTCATCTAGGTGGAGGCAGCATTGCCAAATCTGCACCAAGCAATATCAGAGTCAAAATTGTAATGTCTTCTGCAATAACATGCAATAACATGGGATAAGTAGACAGCCACAAAAAGAAAACCCTTAATTTTGACTTTGATGATTGGCCAGTAGTATTAAAAATGTCCTATTAAGGGACTGGAATCTGCACTGTATATTATTCACCAAAACATTCACCCAGGAGTAGACAAAACTGCAACATCCCAGCCACGCTGTAGTTTTACTTCCCAGTTTATGGTTTGTGGAAAATGGTGTTGATGTCTCACCTGTGATTTTGAATCTGCCAGGTGATTAGATTTAAACAGCTAGAGACTGTAACTAGCAGCGCCATCGTCAGATATCCCTCATTTTCTGTCTAGAAAAATAATTGCCCTGTTTTATGCTTTGAACAGGATGAAATGCTGAAACATTTATGGAATGAAAATTGAAATTTTAGTTAGGAAATGCTCTAGCAAAAGCAATGGTTAGCGGTACTTGGATTTGGTCAAATTCAAAGCCAATGTACATTTGGGATGACAGAGCTAATCTTGTAAACTTCGTATATAGGGATGTTCCCACATAGGTATATGCGTGTGTCTTAGGGATGCATTTGGTATGGGCCAAGGAAAGAGCTCTTCACATCTTCCTGTTCTGTCATATAACAGTTCATAGTATAAGGTCTTTGCCATGCTTTTTTTCATAAGCCAGATCCTGGAAATACAACAAATCTTGGGTGAATACTATAGTTTTGTAAAGGGCTTACTAAGAAATCTGCAGTTGGGTTGTCTGACCAGTCATAACTTGGCTTGTAGCTTGCTACAAAAATGCAGTTTGTTCAGTAAATATGTAAATAAGCAAGTACCTAAGACTCAGTTTTAAGTTGTGTTAGAAGTTTGTTCTTAGTGGTTGTAGTCCAGTGTTTGTGCGTTACACCCTTTAATCGATACACGTGTTCAAAGCCCAGTGCATACCTTAGGAATACTGGCAGGATGCAGAGTCAGACAGTAGGAGAAGAGAGCGTAGCAAGGGGTGGTTAAGGGACGGAGGAGAGCTTAGTGGTGAAATTGCAAGGGTCAATATGGGTTGAGAAGCAAAGTGTGGAAAAGAATTAGTCTAACAAAGGAGAAAAGACTCAACTGAATTACAGTTGAGAGCCACAATTGCTAGAGAAGAATGGTGCAAAAAGGAATAGGGAAAGCTGAGTTGACATAGGTGAGGAAAGCAAAAACAGTTGCTGGGAAATGAGAGGTGGTTAGAAAGGATAAAAGCAGGGACAGGAAAAGGGTGGCTGGGTTGTTTCAGAGAAATGAGTTGTGATATGGATGGGAGCTTGAAAGAAGAACGTGGAAAAAGACATGTTTGGTAATGTTCAGGGCGAAATTGAGATTATGGGGTAATTTAAAGCTACCAAAAAAGGAGAAATTAATCAAATTGAAGTGTAGCAGAGTCAGATCTGTGAATGTTTTTAATCATATTGTCTAGGAAAAGGGCCAGCACAGAGGAGATAAGAGAGACATGTATTGAAATTACAAGATGGAAGGAAATCTAGGAATAACCACTCATAGGGGGAAGAAAAAA